>OY755215.1:34953952-35333890 GCA_963576765.1 Draba incana | reverse complement strand
CCTAAACCCTAAACCCTAAACCCTAAACCCTAAACCCTAAACCCTAAACCCTAAACCCTAAACCCTAACCCACCCTAAACCCTAAACCCTAAACCCTAAACCCTAAACCCTAAACCCTAAACCCTAAACCCTAAACCCTAAACCCTAAACCCTAAACCCTAAACCCTAAACCCTAAACCCTAAACCCTAAACCCTAAACCCTAAACCCTAAACCCTAAACCCTAAACCCTAAACCCTAAACCCTAAACCCTAAACCCTAAACCCTAAACCCTAAACCCTAAACCCTAAACCCTAAACCCTAAACCCTAAACCCTAAACCCTAAACCCTAAACCCTAAACCCTAAACCCTAAACCCTAAACCCTAAACCCTAAACCCTAAACCCTAAACCCTAAACCCTAAACCCTAAACCCTAAACCCTAAACCCTAAACCCTAAACCCTAAACCCTAAACCCTAAACCCTAAACCCTAAACCCTAAACCCTAAACCCTAAACCCTAAACCCTAAACCCTAAACCCTAAACCCTAAACCCTAAACCCTAAACCCTAAACCCTAAACCCTAAACCCTAAACCCTAAACCCTAAACCCTAAACCCTAAACCCTAAACCCTAAACCCTAAACCCTAAACCCTAAACCCTAAACCCTAAACCCTAAACCCTAAACCCTAAACCCTAAACCCTAAACCCTAAACCCTAAACCCTAAACCCTAAACCCTAAACCCTAAACCCTAAACCCTAAACCCTAAACCCTAAACCCTAAACCCTAAACCCTAAACCCTAAACCCTAAACCCTAAACCCTAAACCCTAAACCCTAAACCCTAAACCCTAAACCCTAAACCCTAAACCCTAAACCCTAAACCCTAAACCCTAAACCCTAAACCCTAAACCCTAAACCCTAAACCCTAAACCCTAAACCCTAAACCCTAAACCCTAAACCCTAAACCCTAAACCCTAAACCCTAAACCCTAAACCCTAAACCCTAAACCCTAAACCCTAAACCCTAAACCCTAAACCCTAAACCCTAAACCCTAAACCCTAAACCCTAAACCCTAAACCCTAAACCCTAAACCCTAAACCCTAAACCCTAAACCCTAAACCCTAAACCCTAAACCCTAAACCCTAAACCCTAAACCCTAAACCCTAAACCCTAAACCCTAAACCCTAAACCCTAAACCCTAAACCCTAAACCCTAAACCCTAAACCCTAAACCCTAAACCCTAAACCCTAAACCCTAAACCCTAAACCCTAAACCCTAAACCCTAAACCCTAAACCCTAAACCCTAAACCCTAAACCCTAAACCCTAAACCCTAAACCCTAAACCCTAAACCCTAAACCCTAAACCCTAAACCCTAAACCCTAAACCCTAAACCCTAAACCCTAAACCCTAAACCCTAAACCCTAAACCCTAAACCCTAAACCCTAAACCCTAAACCCTAAACCCTAAACCCTAAACCCTAAACCCTAAACCCTAAACCCTAAACCCTAAACCCTAAACCCTAAACCCTAAACCCTAAACCCTAAACCCTAAACCCTAAACCCTAAACCCTAAACCCTAAACCCTAAACCCTAAACCCTAAACCCTAAACCCTAAACCCTAAACCCTAAACCCTAAACCCTAAACCCTAAACCCTAAACCCTAAACCCTAAACCCTAAACCCTAAACCCTAAACCCTAAACCCTAAACCCTAAACCCTAAACCCTAAACCCTAAACCCTAAACCCTAAACCCTAAACCCTAAACCCTAAACCCTAAACCCTAAACCCTAAACCCTAAACCCTAAACCCTAAACCCTAAACCCTAAACCCTAAACCCTAAACCCTAAACCCTAAACCCTAAACCCTAAACCCTAAACCCTAAACCCTAAACCCTAAACCCTAAACCCTAAACCCTAAACCCTAAACCCTAAACCCTAAACCCTAAACCCTAAACCCTAAACCCTAAACCCTAAACCCTAAACCCTAAACCCTAAACCCTAAACCCTAAACCCTAAACCCTAAACCCTAAACCCTAAACCCTAAACCCTAAACCCTAAACCCTAAACCCTAAACCCTAAACCCTAAACCCTAAACCCTAAACCCTAAACCCTAAACCCTAAACCCTAAACCCTAAACCCTAAACCCTAAACCCTAAACCCTAAACCCTAAACCCTAAACCCTAAACCCTAAACCCTAAACCCTAAACCCTAAACCCTAAACCCTAAACCCTAAACCCTAAACCCTAAACCCTAAACCCTAAACCCTAAACCCTAAACCCTAAACCCTAAACCCTAAACCCTAAACCCTAAACCCTAAACCCTAAACCCTAAACCCTAAACCCTAAACCCTAAACCCTAAACCCTAAACCCTAAACCCTAAACCCTAAACTCTAAACTCTAAACCCTAAACCCCAAACCCTAAACCCTAAACTCTAAACTCTAAACCCTAAACCCTAAACCCCAAACCCTAAACCCCAAACCCGAAACCCTAAACCCTAAACCTTAAACCCTCAACCCTCAACCCTCAACCCTCAACCCTCAACCCTAAACCCTAAACCCTAAACGCTAAACCCTAAACGCTAAACCCTAAACCCTAAACCCCAAACCCTAACCCTAAACCCTACGGACAGTCAAATGTAATCCTGAACTAATGAACAGTAAAACCTATGAACAGTAATTCTGAACATATGAACAGTAATTCCTATGAACATGCGTCAGTGAACAGTGAAATTCGTATGAATATTACTTGTATATATACAGTAAATATCAATTTGAACAATTACACCTTTTTTATTTGAACAGTAAAGTGTAAATTTGAATATTTTCAAAACTCAAATCATTAGTGACATCCTAAAAATATTTTAAATGATTGATATCCTTAAAATTGATGCTTCATTAGTAACATCTAACAATTGTGAACCATTCATTCACATGTTTCGATATTAGTTGATATTATAATAAGTTGAGGAAATTAAACTATTAGACTGTTTATTGATAAACGAACCTCCCATGAAGCTTTTTTTTTTTTTTTTTTCTCGGAAAAAAAAATAAAAAAATATGAAGCTTAAATACCAAAAATATGTTGTGTTAGAATTTTTCCAAATTGTTACGCCTATTAATTAGCCTACAAATTTCGAAAATTATGTACATTTTTATGCAGTTGTGTTCACATAGATTAAACTATATAGACTAATTTTTTAGAAAAATATTGTATGTTTATGTGTGGTTTCTGACTTAGAAACTCTTTAATAGAGACAAAACAAAAAAAAAATTTTATACAACTTATCGTTCATTTTAGAGTGGTTTGGCACATGGAAAAATCACCTCATTGTGGTGTATTCAAAGAAGATTTCGGTGAACTTTCTAGATTTAACTATGCAATTGAAGTAATTGGCTTCGGCCCTTTGTCTTTGTTGATATTGTCTTAATACGGCTTAAAACGATTGAAGTATTTGGCTTCGGCCCTTGTCTTTGTTGACATTGTCTCGTTAATTATTTGGCCTTGGTCTAGTATGTCATCGAATGACATTAAATAAGATACAATACAAAGGGAGTCCAACACAAAGTACTATCAATCCTTCCTCGTCAAAACAGAGCAAATGTGATAATTGGAACGTACCTTTGAGGTTTATAATTTTTTGACGAATTGTAATTAAGCATGTAAACATCGAGAGTCGTCTATCGATAAAATATAGTCCAAATAGATTATTGTCCACTTCACACATATTTTATTCTTTTTTTTTATTTATAATAACATTATACGCACTAGTTTTTTTTAACTTGTGGGCTAACACCTTTGATTTTGGAAAATTGTATTGATTCTTAATTTTTCTTTTTTGAGATTTCCTTAGGGACCCCTTGTCATTTCAAATTGTAGAAATTGATGATAACATCAAAACATACTAATTTTAAAGAACAATGGTTACTCTATCAAAGTAACTAGCCAAATTTGTCATAGGTACTAATGTACATGTGTTGGATTTCTTACCGAACCATTTTGATACCAGAAGACCGAGCATTGGAACAAAACAAAGTTATGGCTTTTGTTACCTCCCTGTTCATGGCGGAAGTTATAGCTTTACGAGAAGCGGTTTCTGATGCGCTAGAAAGAGGACACAAGCATATGAGATTCGAGTCTGACTCATCTTGTGACACCCCGGTTTCAGAGCATATATAGTATATGCGGAGAGGCTTAAATGAATTGATTTGGCTACCTATATCACCAAAGTGCACTTATCTTTTCGGTACAAGTCTTGAGAGAACTCCAGTGTTAAGCGTGCTTGAACTGGAGTAGTTTCAGGATGGGTGACCTACTGGGAAGTCATTTCCAGTACCGTGTGAGTGAGCTCAAAACACGGGGAAAGATCGCGTGGTGATTTGCAGGGTCAGTAAACATGACTTACGAGTCTCCCGGACTAACGCACCGAACGTCGGATAGGGTGGGCCAACGGGCCTGAGAGTGGACGGGGGGCCGTAGGAAGGTCAGTCGGGGCGTTACAAGTGGTATCAGAGCGAACCCTAACATCTGTGAAGAGTCAGATTGTCGGGGTAACAATCTTGGTATGCGCAAGAAGACGTTGCGATCTATTAGTGGGGGTGATTGTGACACCCCGGTTTCAGAGCATATATAGTATATGCGGTATATGCGGAGAGGTTTAAATGAATTGATTTGGCTACTTATATCACCAAAATGCACTTATTTTTTCAGTCACAAGTCTTGAGAGAACTCTAGAGTTAAGCGTGCTTGAGCTGGAGTAGTTTCATGATGGGTGACCTACTGGGAAGTCATTTCCAGTACCGTGTGAGTGAGGTCAAAACACGGAGAAAGATCGCGTGGTGATTTGCAAGGTCAGTAAACATGACTTACGAGCCTCCCGGACTAACGCACCGACCGTCAGATAGGGTGGGCCAACGGGCCTGAGAGTGGACGGGAGCCCATAGGAAGGGCGGTCGGGGCGTTACACATCTCAACATATCAACGCTATTACCTCGGGAGAGACACTCCTAGGACTATATGGTATCATCGAAGACATTAAGGCACTTGCCCAATCATTTGAGTTTACCTCTTTGTTTGATTAGCCGAACTCTAAATACGAAAGCAGATAATTTAGCCAAGCAAGCTCTAAGCTACTTGGATGTAAGCTCGGGACAATATTAATGAATAAATCCACAACTTTCTGATAAAAATAAAATAAACTGTCAATAATCGGCTTGAGAATGTTAAAGCTCAAGCTAGTTCGTGTGTATACACAAGTGCGAAGGAAATGTTATGGCGTACGTAAATGTTGATTTATGCGCAAAAAATTATTCAAAAAATTTTTATAAAGATAGAACAAGACATGAACCAAGTAAGCCTTTATCAGCTTGGCTGAGTTAGTTGAATCGATCGAAGAGATGATGGCAACCGCTCACTATTTGGAAGCATGAATCAACAATTCCTGCGAAGAAGAAAAATCTTATATTATTATTATATATCAACAAGGAAACTAAGACCAGTTACACCAAAGATGAATAAGCACATTCACGTCAAAATTCATATGATTAAAAAAAAGCAAATAAACCATAAGTGAAGATGACGACTTGTGAATATCAGAGAAAACCGAGAAAGAGATGTATGTTCCAATTCAATTAAAATCAACCATTTGGTAACGTAAAGGGTTTTCATGTTATTTAACCGGAAAATAAAACCAAATTTTTGAAAACTCACTTGGTAACGTAACCGGAGATGACGCCTACGAATGTCGGATCAATCTATGCGTTTTTATGTTAAGACGTAAAATTTGAATGAAATGTGTTTCAAATAGAAAATAAACTTGTCACACTATAAATCACGATAAAGGGAAAGGGATCTTTCATGAATTATAAAACTCAAATTATATTTTTTCTAAATTTTTTGAAACTCAAAGAGGTTACCCTAAGAATTTTGATCACTTTGTGCGTTTTTACATTAAGACCTAAAATTTCAATGAAATGTGTTTCAAATGTAAAATAAACTTGTCACGCTATTAAAAATGATAAAATGATCTCTCATGAAGCATGAAACCCAAATTATATATATATTTTTTAAAACTTAAAACTAAAAAGGGTTAGCCTACGAATTTCGATCAATTTGTGCGTTTTTACGTTAAGACCTAAAAGTTGAATGAAATGTGTTGAAAATAAAAAAAATAAACTTGTCATTCTATTAACCATGATAAAGGAAAATCTCATGAAATAAAAAACCTAAATTATATTTTTTCCTAAAGTTTTTAAAACTCAAAGGGGTTAGCTTACGAATTTTGATCAATTTGTGTGTTTTTAAATTGAGACCTAAATTTTGAATGATAATAGTTTAAAATATAAAATAAACTTGTCACGATATAAACCATGATAAAAGAAACTCTCATGAAGCATAAAACCCAATTTATATTTTTTCTAAATTTTTTAAAACTCAAAGGGGTTAGCCTACTAATTTCGATTAATTTGTGAGTTTTTACGTTAAGACCCAAAATTTGGATGAAATGTGTTTTAAATTCAAAATAAAATTTTAACACTATTAACCATGATAAAGGGATCTCTCATGAATTAAAAACCTAAATTATATTTATTCCTTCATTTTTAAAAACTCAAAGGGGTTAGCCTACAAATTTTGATCAATTTGTCCGTTTTGCGTTATGACCTAAGAGTTCAATGAAATGTCTTATTAATAGAAAATAAACTTGTCACACTATTAATCATGATAAAGGGATCTCTCATGAAGCCTACAAATTTTGATCAATTTGTGTGATTTTACATTAAGACCTAAATTTTGAATGAAAATAGTTTTAAATATAAAATAAACTTGTCACGCTATAAACCATGATAAAAGAAACTCTCATCAAACATAAAACTCAATTTATATTTTACTAAATTTTTTAAAACTTAAAGGGGTTAGCCTACGAATTTCGATCAATTTGTGCGTTTTTACATGAAGACCAAAAGTTGGATGAAATTTGTTCTCAATTGAAAATAAATTTGTCACGTTATTAAAAATTATAAAGGGATCTCTCATGAAGCATACAACCCAAGTTATATATATTTTTAAAAGAAATTTTAAACTCAAAGGGGTTAGCCTACGAATTTTGATAAACGTGTGCGTTTTTACGTTAAGACCTAAAAGTTGAATGAAATGTGTTTTAAATAAAAAATAAAAGTAAAAAACTTAATTTATATTTTTTCTAAATTTTTTAAAACTCAAAGGGGTTAGCCTACAAATTTTGATCAAATTGTCCGTTTTGCGTTAAGACCCAAGAGTTGAATGAAATGAGTTTTTAATAGAAAATAAAATTGTCACACTATTAACCAAAATAAAGGGATCTCTCATGAAGCATATAACCTAAATTATATATATATTACAAAGAAATTTTGAACTCAAAGGCGTTAGCCTTCGAATTTTGTTCAACGTGTGCATTTTTACGTTTAGACCTAAAAGTTGAATGAAATGTGTTTTAAAAAAAAAAGTAATCTTGTCACACTATTAAACATGATCTCTCATGAAGTATAAATTAGAAATTATATTTTTTAATTTTTTTTAAAACTCAAAGGGGTTGTTAGCCTACGAATTTCGATCCATTTGTCCTTAATTACGTTAAGTCCTAAATATTGAATGAAATATGTTTTAAAAAGAAAAGAAACTTTTCACACTACTAACCATGATAAAGGGATCTCTCATGAAGCATAAAATCGAAATTGTTTTTTTTTCTAAATTTTTTAAAACTCAAAGGGGTTAGCTTACGAAGTTTGATCAATTTGTCCGTTTTGCATTAAGACCTAAGAGTTGAATGAAATGTGGTTTTAATTGAAAACAAACTTGTCACACTACTAACCATGATAAAAGGATCTCTCATGAATCATAAAAACGAAATTATATTTTTTCTAACTTTTTAAAACTCAAAAGGGCTAGCCTACGAATTTCTATCAATTTGCGTGTTTTTACAATAAGACCTACATTTTTAATAAATTTTTTTTAAATATAAAACAAATTTGTCACGCTATAAACCATGATAAATAAAACTCTCATGAAGCATAAAAAACAATTTATAATTTTCTAAATTTTTTAACACTCAAAGGAGTTAGCCTTCGAATTTCTATTAAGTTGTGTGTTTTTATGTTAAGACCCAAAAGTTGGAAGAAATGTTTTTTAAATTGAAAATAATTTTGTCACATTATTAACAATGATAAAGGATCTCTCATGAAGCATACAACCCAATTTATATATATTTAAAAAAGAAATTTTAAACTCAAAGGGGTTAGCCTACGAATTTTGATCAACGTGTGCGTTTTTATATTAAGACCTAAAAGTTGAATAAAATATTTTTTAAATAAAAAATGAACTTGTCACGCTATTAAATTATGATAAAGAGATCTCTCATGAAGTTTAAATTCCAAATTATATTTTTTAATATGTTTTAAAACTCAAAGGGGTTATCCTACGAATTTCGATCCATTTGTCCGCTATTACGTTAAGACCTAAAATTTGAATGAAATATGTTTTAAATAGAAAAGAAACTTATCACACTACTAACCATTATGAAGGGAACACTCATGAAATAAAAAAAACTTAAATTATATTTTTTCCTAAATTTTTTTAAACTGTAAGGGGTTAGCCTACGAATTTTGATCAATATGTCCGTCTAGCGTTGAGACCTAAGAGTTGAATGAAATGTGTTTTTAATTGGAAAAAAAATTATCACACTATTAACCATGATAAAGGGATCTCTAATGAAGCATAAATAGAAATTATATTTTTCTAAATATTTTAAAACTCAAAGGGGTTAGCCTACGAATTTTGATCAATTTGTCCGTTTTGCGTTAGGCCAAAGATTTGAATATAATGTGTTTTTAATAGAAAAGAAACTTGTCACACTATTAACCATGATAAAGGGATCTCTCATGAAGCATAAAATCGAAATTTTTTTTCTTCTAAATTTTTGAAACCTCAAAGGGGTTAGCCTACAAATTTCAATCAATTTGTGTGTTTTTACATTAAAACCTAAATTTTGAATTAAAATAGTTTTAATTATAAAATAAACTTTTAACGCTATAAACCATGATAAAGGAAACTCTCATCAACTATAAAACCCAATTTATATTTTTCTAAATTTTTTAAAACTCAAAGGGGTTAGCCTACGAATTTCGATCAATTTGTGGGTTTTTACGTTAAGACCCAAAAGTTGGATGAAATGTTTTTTAAATTGAAAATAAATTTGTCACATTATTAACAATGATAAAAGGATCTCTCATGAAGCATAAAACCCAATTCTATTTTTTCCTAATTTTTTTAAAATTGTAAAGGGTTAGCCTACGAATTTTGATCAATATGTCCGTGTAGCGTTAAGACCTAAGAGTTGAATGAAATGTGTTTTTAATAGAAAAACAAAAATTGTCACACTATTAACCATGATAAAGGGATCTCTAATGAACCATAAATCGAAATTATATTTTTCTAAATTTTTTAAAACTCAAAGGGGTTAGCCTATGAATTTTGATCAATTTGTCCGTTTTGCGGTAAGACCTAAGAGTTGAATATAATGTGTTTTTAATAGAAAATAAACTTGTCACACTATTAACCATGATAAAGGGATCTCTCATGAAGGATAAAATTAAAAATCATTTTTTTTCTAAATATTTTAAACCTCAAAGGGGTTAGCCTACTAATTTCAATCAATTTGTGTGTTTTTACATTAAAACCTAAATTTTGAATGAAAATAGTTTTAAATATAAAATAAAATTTTCACGCTATAACCATGATAAAGGAAACTCTCATCAACCATAAAACCCAATTTATATTTTTCTAAATTTTTTAAATCTCAAAGGGGTTATAGCCTTCGAATTTCTATTAATTTGTGCGTTTTTACGTTAAGACCCAAAAGTTGGATGAAATGTATTTTAAATTGAAAATAAATTTGTCACATTATTAACAATGATAAAGGGATCTCTCATGAAGCATACAACCTAAATTATATATATTTTTAAAAGAAATTTTAAACTCAAAGGGGTTAGCCTACGAATTTTGATCAACGTGTGCGTTTTTACGTTTAGACCTAAAAGTTGAATGAAATTTGTTTTAAATACAAAATAAACTTGTCACGCTATTAACCATGATAAAGGGATCTCTCATGAAGTATAAATTCCAAATTATATTTTTTTAATATGTTTTAAAACCCAAAGGGGTTAGCCTACGAATTTCGATCCATTTGTCTGTTTTGTGTTAAGACCTAAGAGTTGAATGAAATGTGTTTTTAATAGAAAAGAAACTTGTCACCCTATTAACCATGATAAAAGAATCTCTCATGAAGCATAAAACTCAAAAGAGTTAGCCTACGAATTTTGATCAATTTGTCCGTTTTGCGTTATTTGTAACCTTGTTGGAGTTTTCTTTGATAATCGATCTGTAGCTATTGATTTCATTCTCTTATATTCCACGATCGATGAACTCTTTGGCCAATTCATTGGCAAAAAGAGCTTTGAATGCTCTAGATCACTTTTCACCCAAAGAATATATTTATATATATATATTCTTTTTTTATAATATCATTGAAACGATTGTATTTTCTTGTTGTTAAATGCATGTATTGAAATGAATTGGTATCGATTTTGGAATTACTTTGGTATTGATTTATTAACCATGGACATGGACCACTAACGAAACTGACAAGTTATCAACAAATGATCCGCTTAAACTGGCAATTCAGAAAGCAAAATCGTTTCTCAACTTCTCCAGCACTATCCAAATCAACATTTACTAGGGGAGGCCATAATGCGCTTTGAATTAGCCTACAAGTAGCCTTGCAATATTCTTTACACACACCACTGGAAAACCGTATGAATAGTTGTTAAGTAAATATGAAAAAAGGACCACATTCATCCAGAATAATCATCCTCATTACTATCACTATATTGATTGGCATCTTGTTCCGGCCCGTGTCTCCAAGATCTACCAACGCCTTCTTCATCCTCTAACCTTCTCATCTTGGAGCTCGAAGCACCAACCCTAGAATTTGAATAAACCTACATCCAGAGTCCCAAAATCCAAAGACATTGGCAAGAGAAGTAGAATTACACACACACTTCTTGTGTTACTCTTTTAAATGCTAAATGTATGGATTTTACTATACCCCTGAATCTTTATGTTCTATAACTGATACAGTCGATCTTCGCCTGACAGTCACCCTTGAAGGTACTGGAAAGTGCTCAATCTCATCAGAAGATCGTCCTTCTCTGGCCCTCTTCTTCCTCAGGTTCAGCGTTGTGGGTAGGGGCTGCCACATGCTCAAGGGTCATCCCAAAGTATTACAGATAGAGAAAATATACACAATTGGAATATGTAACAAAAAGTGATGCTGAAATTAGTTTAGTGAATACCAGATAGCTAGCGGTCCCATCATCGAACGATACCAGGTATGTACTTCGATCGTTTGCATCACCACCACGTATTTGTGGTATCTGTTATAACATCAGGTAACATATTTAATTCTATTCTCAACCCAAACAATAAAAAGAAACTCAAATCACACCAGCTAAGATACATACATCCCAGTGGTATTCGCGAACCCAAGTGTAAGAGATTTCCTCGTTTTCATCATGCATATCCTTAGACAACTGGCACAACAACATAAATTGAAAACATATCAATCAAATTTGACTTTTCTTGACTAGTCAAGACTTGTTTACAGATATCAACTCGTGGAGAGGCATATCTACCTCATCCAAGGAAGGAACCATGTATGCCAGAAATTTTTCTGGGTTGGCACTGTCTGCTCCAGCCACCACGTAGCTTTTCAAAATGGCCTGTGAATATTCAGGTTAGAGCTCGCCATCAAAATGAGAAAAAGGTCAATTTAAGTGTCTATAATAGAAAAAGCATGTAATCCTCATTCGAGTACACTTATGTGGCAACAGAAGTGATATGGTTTCCACAGTCACCTCGTCTCTCACATACAAATTATTTCTATGATAAAGAACAGAGGTAACTGGACCATGCTCACAGATATGGACAAGGCATTACTCACCCGTGACTCATATTCATCACGAACTGAAGGGTTCAACTTGCCAAAGAATTCAGAATCAGCTGTAGGAGCACAATCGAAATTCGCTACTACAAACTGGTCTTTGTACCTGTGTCCAAAATTAAAAGGAAGAGTCAAATAGATTAGCATATACTGCGACTTCAGTGAAAACTATTACTGAATTTTCATCCAAAAGGCAATACACTAAACTCTAGCAAAGAAACATTTGAACAGGACAAGGAGCAGAGACAAAGGAAAAATTCAAGACCAACATCCCTCTTAAGTGCTATATAGTTACAAAGCTGGTTTTCCCATCCGATTGACTACACTATTCTATTGAAAAACTAGGCCTGCGTGTTTACCACAACAGATTATCATTCCAAGAATGCCAACACAGAGATACATTCTGCAGTGTCAGCTTTCAAGCTATTTACAAATGGAGCAACGGACGGCTTACTATTGTGTATAACGGCAGAGCTATAATGAGAAAAGATAAGCCTACTTCGGCATGTCAGATTTAAGTTTGTCTGAAAAGTGGACAATAAAGAACACCAACCTATCAAAATATGGCAACAGTGGTAAAACTTCAACTGGCTGCAAGGTTTTATTGGTGGCATGAACTGGTCGAGACTTGCATGCCTCGAATGATGCTTCAATATCCTTGATTTTTCTCTCTCTAGAGAGCAATAAACAGAATCCATTAGACCATTTTGTTTCACTTTCTTAACAAAAACAAAAAAATTGGAAAAACACGAGACCTGTTGTTAAGATTTTGCAAGATGTCGATGCCGCCTCCTTTCATCTCACGCAGTTCCTTTGCTTGTTTCTCGGTTAGAGACTAGAAATGGAGAAGGTAGAAGGATCATTATGAGCTATATATGACAGAAGAATTATCCAACAAGTAAGATTGATTGATACCTGTCTTGCGGATTCGTTATTAATAGAAGAAATGTATTGTGTTTTGACGAGCCAGGAAACACCTTTGTCAGTTGGCCTTTCTTTTCTCCGGATGCCATCTTTCTTAATCGGAGTGACAGCGTCGTCATCACGCAAGAGTTGTTCATCTTCAGGGGCAAGAGGTACCTTCACTTTGGGTGGGCTGAAAAGCGAACCCTACAACAATAAGTATCCCAGTAGATGAAAATATTCCAGTAGGGTAGGGAGAGATCATACTTGTATACACTAAGGTCAAGCAGATCCAAGGGTATTCCAAGATCAGGCTCGACAAAGATTTTGGGTTTCCAGAGTTTCTCCAGAGATGAGATGGTATACTTTGTATATCTAGTGGGATTAAAGAGGTGAATCAGCAGAGCAGAATTAAGAAGAAGGAAAAGGAGAAGGCAGATACACATACTGATCTTTATCTCGCTTGATAGTCATAAGCTTGAGCTGGGCAGTTGGGTCAGGAAGCTCATTCCGGAACCTTGAAGAAAGGCAAGGAGAGTATGAGCTATACAGATATGAGAGGCAAGGAGACTAGCAAGAAGAGTAATTGAAAGTGAAGAAAGAAAAGTGACTTGAGCTTGCAGATGAAGGTGGTTGGCTTCTTTAGCCTATTCTCGACCCTGTCGGTGGTGAGAAGGGGCGTAGGCTTCCTCTCGTCGGTGTGTCCCTTTGTCATCTGAGACTTGTGCGCATGATGTCTCTCTGCCTCCCTCTTCTTCCTGAGCCTCCTCTCTTCTTCGGTCTCACCGGAGTTTTTAACATGAGGCCTGTGGTGGTGCTTCGATGCCGGCCTTGAAATCTGGTGCTTGGAGGAGCCTTTATCCCGGTCGCGAGGGGGATCGGGTACGAGAGGAGGAGGAGCTGAGGGGGGAGGCGGAGGCGGAGGTGGAGAAGTGGGAGGCGGATGCGGATGCGGAGGCGGAGGCTGGTTGAATTGAGGAGGATAGTGCTGCTGATAGTAAGGAGGAGGAGGCGGCGGAGGATAAGAGTAGGGTTGATGAGGTGGCGGTGGAGGTGGAGGCGGAACCGGAGGGGGTAACGACGGCGGAGGAGGTGGAGGTGGTAAGGGATTGTGAGACGGCGGCCGGTACGACGCCATTATCTCCGATCGCAGTTCAGATTCTCTCTTTCCTAAACGAAGCAGCAAAGACTAATTTATTAGTAGGATTTAGAGCTCCCTTTTTCCTTTTATTTTCTGGGCCCAATAACCCAATGGGCTTACGAATCAACAAAAACTAGTAATTAGTAAGACACACAAGAGGGATTATCTTGTTCATTAGCTTTTTACTAACCCAAAACATTTATCAATGTACAACAATAGCCAACCACTAGACAATATCCGACGCCAGATCAAGTCATGAAAAAAGTTCTTTACCTATGCTATGAGAATGAGAATGAGACTTCACAATCCGAACATGTTATGGTCATTGGCACTGAAAATAGCACCGCCAAACTGCCTCGTGTTCAAGTCGCCTCCATCAAACCGGTCGAGCCACTGGGCAGGGCTGGGATTCTCTGCCTCTTCCACCCACTCCGACATCATGTCCATGTCCTCCACGGCGATCGGGTCTATCTCCAAGCTTATCATTCTCCCTAACTTGAGATTCTGATTCACGTACGCCAACTTGTTCAGCGTTTCTCTGTCAATCTTGTTTCGCCTTTCCCAGTGCATCTGCTGGAATGTGCTCCATTGGCGCTCCAAGTTGTAACCGCTGCAAACTTGACTCAGTATCCTGATAGCCACGCGCTGCAACCTGGGTGCTGAGTCACCAAACTGCTCCCACCAGAGACCTGCATCACTTTACGCGCCATCATTAGACATCAACTTCTACTGCTTAGTTGCTACAATGCCAATTTTGAAGAACCAAAACCATACTGCATCCAATTCATATTTTAACCCTAAACCTAGCTTGTTGAGGGAAGATATCTACTACTTTTGCAGTTTTATCTACTAATGTACCAGGTTATATCAATCTGGACTTATTTCCTTGTGTGATATGATTATACATTTTATTGAAGTCACACACTACATTTGGATAGTTTTCTTATGACTCAGACAATTCTGCATCTCCTCCGTTCACTAGTCGCTAGTCAATTGGTTTTAAATCCGTTTTGTGAATATTTCAAGTTACGAGTAGCAACTCCTGGAATTAGACTAAAAACTGAATTGATGCTATTGAAAATATTATTGTCCGTACCTGGTGCTACTGTATCCCTTGCCTCCATCGCCAGATTACACCCGAACATTCCTTTTGCCCTAGTGAAAGTAATTATCTGAGTTGTAATATCACGCCGTAGATCGCTAGTGGGAAGAAGTTTCTCCAACACCTTGAAAAAATCTTCTTTCAAAGAAGCAAGGAACTTTATCTCCGGGTTATACTGAATACTGGGGTTCAAGAATGCAGCAGCTGCATGAAGAGGTGAATGCAAATGGTCACACCACTTTGTATCAACAATATCCGAAAAGACCTTATGCTTATTCTCATCCATGATGTAGTATGTCCGTATTGACTCCTTGGCCTTGGACATTAACTCGTAAATAAATCCTACAGCAGGCTTTCCACCAGAAACTTCCCTCAACACTCTGAGGAAAGGCTCGGAAACAGCCACACTTTCTTCCACAGCTCTCCAGAAATCATTATCCTCGAGGATACCCACACATGACATGCTCTGTGGTTTATTAGCGTGTGTGGAGAAGTCTGGGCTATTAAACATTTGTTTGAGCCTTGCTTTCTGCTTCATCATCGACTGTAACGACAGAAAACTGGAGACGGGCTTTGTGACACCGCTTCTGACAATATCTTGCCCACCTGTTAACTTGTTCATCAGATCTAGCACGGAGCTATTGTTGTAGACAAACTTAGATATCACCTGCGCTTGAGAGATACATTGGTTGACCCAATCTACCTTGGAGAAATCTTCTAATATCATGTTCAAACACTGAGATGCACAAGGGGAGACGAAAATGGTTGGGTAGTTTTGAGAGATGTGGTTTGAGATACCTGTGTAGCTGAAGCTATTGTCCATAATGATTTGCACAACATGGTCTTGCCCAAAATCATGAATAACAGAATCAAATAAATCAGCAAGGGATTTAGTGTTCTTGAAATATGAGGAGGCGTCGAGGGACTTGTGAAAAAAGGTTCTGGAAAGTGAAGAGACGAAGAAGTTGATGAGTGCTCGAGATTTGTTGTCAGTCCAAGCCTCAGCGATGATAGTACAGCCAGTGGTGAGCCACTCCTTTTCAGAGTCTTTGAATTGTGAAGTAATCTCTGACTTGATCTTGTCGAGACATTGAGTCTTGAGAGAGAGGGCAGAAGGAGCAGCAAATCCAGGAGGGCACTTTGCAATGGCATCGACCATGTGGTGATAAGAGGGAGAGCGAGCAACAGCAAAGTCAATCTTGTTCTCAAGGAAGAAAAGAGAAATGCTCCTCTCTGCAATCTGCTCCGGAGGAAACAAGGGTCTGGAAGCAGCACAAGTATGATGATCTGAGCAGGGAACGGACTCTATGGGAGGAGGAGCTACCGGTTTCGTTTGAGGAGTCTTGTGTTTGTTGTTGGTACTAGAAGAGAGTGGAGAAGATAATAAGGAACGGACGCGATCGGAGACATCGTCCCTGACCTTGGCGCAAGGATTAACACCTTTACTAGGGAGGCGGGAGAGATGATGCTTCAAGCGACTGATGCCGCCATTGAGAACGCGAGAGCAAAACTTGCATCGGACCTTGTTACCATCTAATTTATCAGCGTATTCCCAGCATGTATCCTTTTCTCGAACCATCAAGGAAGCGATTTACTTACTGGAAATTAACGATGTTTCTTCTTCTTCTTGGGGATGGTGAGCAGCTTCACACTTGACCACCTGCCCAACAAGTATACACAATTGCCGTTGATGAACCAATCAATCAATCAATCAATCAATCAATCACAGATTCACAGAAACAATCGTCGGAAAATGAGAAAGATAGAGCTTACACTTTACTTGCTTTGGATGCTCAAATGATGTTTCTTCGTCTCGCAATTCACCTGCCCAGCAAATATACACAACTCTAGTGGTGAAAAGTTGCCGTTGATGAATCAATTAATCACAAACAACATAACAAGAAACCAAAATAGATGATAAATCAGGATCCTAAAACGAGAAAGACACATGACGAAACCCATCGCTCTTCGAAATAAATTCTTCTTCACGAAGAACTAATATGAAGAAGACGATGTAATCCGAACAAGAGAATTTGGGAGGAGAAACTGGGGGAGATAAGACTCAAAGGAAATTGCTTACAGAGAAGATACAGTATTCGATTCTTCTCGCCTGAGACAACAACTTCCTCTTCTCAGATATTCAAGTTAAACTTTTCGCGATATTTTGCTCTCCTTATCGTCTTTCATTCCCTTGCTCTAATTTGTCATTTTACACTTTAATTTTTTTTTATTCGATATACCAAGTACTTCAGTGGTTAACATGGCCTAGTAGCCTGGGCCATCGGTCCAGTCTGTTTGTATTCATTTCTGAATTTTGTATTGCATGGTTAATAATTTAATATAACATTTCATTGACCAAATTTCATTCCAGATGGTGAATGGGTTTCCAAAGCTCATGAAAAAGACTCATGCTGTAATTAAAGAAAGCAGAGAAAGAAGAAACATGTAATTTTTTTTTCAATCGTCTAGACTAATTTCATCTATTTGATCTAATCCTATTATGATGATACTCAACTACATGTTGTTTATACGATTAGGGTGAACAGCTTCTACATATGCATCTATGTAATTTTTATTTTTTAGTTACAGAAATGATTTATAATTTATTAAAAAGATATTTTTGATATATTAATTTCTCCTCCGATCTTTCTTTCCATTTAATGCCCGCCGAGTTATTTGATAGAGAAACCCTCTCGTTTTACTCCATCTCAATCTCTTGGATTATGTGAAACATTGGTTAGGGTTAATGCATCTCCTTTGTTGTTGTGATTGACTTGGTGGATTATGTTGATCATTCCTTAGGCTAAATGCATCTCCTATGTGTTGTGATTGACTTGGTTTCTTTGTTGGGTTTTTGTAATTGATTTGATGGAACAGATAGATTCGGTGAACAACAAGAAAGAAACTTTTTATCTTCTTCTTCAACCTTCGGAGTAAATTTCAATCTCTTGGAAAATTAGGGTTAATGTATCTCCTTTCTTGTTGTGATTGGCTTGGTTTCTTTGTTGGGTTTTTGTAAATGTATCTCCTTTGTTGATGCGAATTGGTTTCTTAGTTGGGTTTTTTTTAATTGATTTGATGAAACCAAACAGATGGTGAAAAAGTTATGGATTGTGAACAAGTTTCCAGAGCGGATGAAGAAGACTTATACTGCAATGAAAAGAAGAAGAGAGAGAAGAAACGGATAGCCGCAGCTGCTAAGATCGTCGTGTGGTGGGATGTTGAGAATTGTTTGCTACCCCGCGAATTCGATGCTAGCATATGTGCTCCTCGAATACAGACTGTGTTGGCGAGCGTCAGTTTACACGGATCATGTGACATCCGGCTTGTCGCTACCACCAAAGAGCGTGTCAAACCTTTTATCCGGAAGAAGCTTGAAGACCCGAGCAGCGGAGTTTCAATGAAATCTATTATAGAAAGTAAGTCTATCTTCTCTTGAATGCATTTATGAAATCATACATGTTAAAAATAATTCAATCTTGTTCACAATTTAGTTTGTATTTCTTTTGAAAACAGCAAATGATTCTGATCAAAGGAAAAATAAAATAAAGAAGAAAGTGAGTGATAATGAGATAAATGATCAAATGACTGCATTTATGAAATCTGATGAAGGTCAATTAAACGTACATGCCAATGCTTCCACGTGGTGTGGTGGGACATCGAAAACTGTTTGCTTCCCGGTGATTTCGACGCTAGTGGATTTGCTCTTCGAATCATGATGGTGTTGAAGAGTGTTGGTTTAGTTGGACTGTGTGAGATCCGACTTGTTGATGCCATCAAAGACCGGGTAAAACCTTTGGTCCGAAAGAAGTTAGAACACCCTAGCTGCGGCGTTTCCGTGCAATTTGTGTGCATAAAGTAAGTCTAACTTCCCTTTTTGCTCTTTAAAAATAATTCTATATGGTTCACAATTTAATTTTTCTTATGAAACACAGAATGATTCTGACCCGAGAAAAGAGAAAATTAAGAAATAAGTGAGTGATGATGAGATAATGAAACAAGTGAGTGCATGGATGAAATCCACTAGACGTTCGGCAAACGTCATGCTAATATCGAGAGATTGTGATTTCTTGGATAAGTTTGAAGAATTGAATAGAGTTGTGAAGAAATGAAAAGGAAGCTAACAAAAGAGCTCTCTAATTTTCATTTATAGTTATGAATCTGATTTGGTTGCTTCACCAAAAGCTAAGAAGAAGACCATGTCATCCGAAGAAGCTAACCAAAGAGAATTTGGGAGGAGAAATTGGGGGAGATAAGACTGAAAGGAAAGTGCTTACAGAGAAGATACACTAATCGATTCGATTCTTCTCGCCTGAGACAACAACTTCTTCTCAAATATTTACTAGTTTACTTGTTTTTACTCGATATACATATTAGAGGTTAACATGGCCTAGTAGTAGCCCGGGCCATTGGACCCGTCAGTTTGACACCTCCACTAGTATTGGCTAAAGTAAAAAACAAACAACTCGTTGGGAAAGTAGGAAGAAGAAAAAACAAACAATTAGTATAAAATTCATGATGATTGTCAACTTACCATAGTTGAAAGCAAGTGTTTCTACACACTAACATACACGACTACCAAACAACATTCTTACAGAATTACCAAAAAAAACAACATTCTTACATTATTATTGTGGTTTTAAAAACAAAACAAACAAGTGGTTACAACACGGTTTTTAACATCTCATGGAAAGAAGAAAGTGAAAGAATAGGAGAGGCGAGAAAGGGTCATATGAGACTGATTATCCTCAGCGGTAGCTACGATAGGAAGGACTGTACATGCTGCTCTCAGCACACTGCTCCAGCTCCTTGGGCTGAGGCAACCTCGTCGCCAATCCTATAAATGTAACGATATTGTTGTAATTCACACATTACATTACGCAACACAACACTAGGGGAGTTGGCCTTTAAGTACTTACCCAGTTCATAGGCTTTGGCAGCCACCTTGGCTGCTATACGAGCTGAGATTTTTCTGATATTCCTGAACGGAGGGTATATCATCCCCTTCTCATAGTGCTCCTCCATCAGTTCCTCAGCCAGAGCCTCCGATGCTGCCAGAAGCATGTCATCATGAACGCGAATAGTCCCTGACATTATTAGCCCCAGTCCAAACCCAGGGAAGATGTATGCATTGTTCGCCTGTCCACACAAAATGTTTGTCATACTCAACTCTCTTAAAACCACTTGTCAAATCCTATTCTATAGCTTTGTTCACAACCTGTCCAGGCACAAACGTTTTTCCCTCGTACTCTACCGGCGCAAATGGGCTTCCACTTGCAAAGATTGCCCGTCCCTGTAAAACCAAAAGGTTGACTTTGTAACCCAACAACAATCCTTCCACTTCTCTCTGATCATGTTAAATAACAATCTTAACTCATTTACCTGACTCCACGTATAGGCCTCTTCTGCCGTACATTCTGACTGAGAAGTTGGGTTTGAAAGAGAAAGAATGATGGGTTTCTGTAAGCACCAAAATTTTGACTCTAAATCAGAACCATGTGCTCCCAGACAATATGCCTATGCAAAAAAATGCTTCTTTCTTTTTTATGCAAGTTTATGCGGAAACTATATACCTTATTTAGCTCTGCCATAGTTTCCACCACATCTTGAGTGAATGTTTGACCTACTCCCGATGTTCCAATCAGAACTGTCGGCTTGATTGCCTGAATGAGACAAAGGGTTCAGTTTTAATGCTGAGGATAAATAAATACACCACTTTCTCAATGATATGGCCTGCAGCAGGACAACAACCAACACACCTTGACGGCATCAACAAGTTTCCTTATTGGTTCATGGTCATGAGCCCAGGGCTTTTTGAAATGTTGAATGGATTCTTTCCGGGAACTGACAATCAATCCCTACATAGATTAAGATGTGTACTTAGATTTACATATGTGCAAAAGAAAAACGAACCCATATCTCGTAAATTACCTTTGAATCCACAAGCCAAATATTCTTCCGAGCCTCTTCCAATGGAATTTGGGACTACAGTCACCAACATATATATCATATAAGAAAACAAGCAGCTTAATAAACCAAATGAACACATGCTTATGGCTTACCTTCTTTGCTATCTCAAGAGCAATTAGTTCAGCTATTCCGGTGCCAGCCTGCATCACAAAGAAATGTGGAAGTAACAAGCCTGCAGATATCCCATCTCCATCCAGGAAATAAAGAAATATATTGATGGAATGCATTTCGCTGAAGAAAAAAAACCCAACACTTACCTCTCCAGCACCAAGGAAGAGGAATCTATGCTCTGACAAGGACCCGCCAACAAACCTAAGAGCACCAATAAGCCCCGCCAGCACAACTGATGCCGTGCCCTATATATGAAATCACAGTTTCACAACTTAGCAAGTCTGTGCTCCAAGCCGAAATTACCTCATGTATCCCAACTTAATCAAGATATACCTGAATATCGTCATTGAAAACAAGATGTGTTGTACCATACTTGGCTAGCAGGTCAAAAGCATTATGGTTGGCAAAGTCTTCAAACTGCAATTTATCAAGGAGAAAATGTCTATTACAAAAGATATGGATAGGAAACTTCAGAAGAACTAAACAGTAGATTCAATCCATGCGTCAAGCTGACCTGAATAACAACTTTCTCCCCATAGTTCTGCTTGACTGCTGTCATGAATTCATCCATAAGTTCGGAGTATTCCTGTCAAAGGAAGAGGTATAAGGGTTCAGTTTCATCCTCGTCTGCGCAGGATTGTTTATCTGAAAGGTCCAAATTATTACCTCTCCAGTAGCTCTCCTTTGGCGGAGCCCAATGTAGAACTCATCGTTCAATAGCTTTTCATTGTTTGTCCCAACATCGATTGTTACGGGCAGACACTGGTGAGCAATATATATAGAGAGAGTGGATGAGACAATGTGGTTGAATGGGATAAAGCTGATTTGCCCAAAACTATACTTACGGCAGATGGCCGGACACCTCCAAGGGCTGTATACAGAGAAAGTTTTCCAACAGGTATTCCCATTCCCTGAAGACATGAATAACAGTATGTTGGTTAGAGGATAAATCCAGACACAGAAGTCTCATGGTAGCAGAAAAGAAAGAAACAACTTGCCTGGCATCCAAGATCCCCTAACCCTAAAATGCGCTCTCCATCAGTGACAACAATGACTTGGATGTTCTTCTCAGGCCAGTTCCTCAACACCTCATGAATCTTACCTCTATGAAAGAAAATTGTATTGTGAGTAAAAGGATGAGCATATGAATATTGAAAGATTTTCCAGACTCACTTTTCTTTCAAGCTGATAAAAAGCCCTTGTGGACGCAGGAAAATGCTACCATACTTCTGGCAGGCTTCCCCGACTGTTGGAGTGTAGACAACTGGTAGCAACTCTTCGACATTGTCAATGAGAAGCTTGTAAAACAGTCTCTCGTTGGTCTCCTGAAATACAAAAGCATCATTATGAGAGAAGTTGGGTAACAAAGCCACTTGGTGTTGTTTCAGATAGCCAAGTACCTGGAGATCCATCATAGCCATATACCTCTGCAAGGGAACTTGATACTGACGAAGAGTATGCATCATTTTTTTAACCTGTAAACAAGCGTGGCATCAACAGGATCAAAAGTCCGGTACTAAAAGGACATAAGTGAAACTTGTCCTGAGAAGAAGAAGGGGAAACCTGGAGATCTTGGGAGATAACAGTGGGGGGGAGGAGACCGCGTAGATAATGAGCGTCACGCTCTCTGTGGCTGAAGGCAAGGCCCTTGTTGTGATGTGGATCACGTAACAACGTATACCCACTGTCACATCACAATTCACATCCCCAACAATATTAGATGCACATTCCCAAAGTCCAAATTACGAGCTCCAGAAATGGTGTTACCTGGCGACGGAAAGAGACCAAGGAGTGATGGGCATGTCCTCGGTGGCGGCATCCTCGCCGTACACATCCTGAACTCCACCAGAGACGGTGGATTTGGGAAGAATGTCGGCGGCGGAAGTCTCGAGGGAGGAGGATGGAGTGGCAGAGGTCTCAATCAGAACGCTGCCGTTGGGATCCCGGTTGGATCCGAGGGAGGAAAAGACTCTGCAGAGAGCAGGAGAGGTTCTAGGCTGCCGAATAGAGAGGTGCGTGGAACATCCCGTCTTGTTCTGTGAGCAGAGTAATTAGAAGGAAGACATGGATGGATTTACAAGAGGATGGAGAAAGGGAATTATACCAGAAACGAGGAGGGACTGAGACTGAGCGAGATCATGGCGCCTGACAATGTTTCTTTCTTTCTTTCTTAATCGGAGGAGGAAGGAGACGGACGAGAGGATTCTTGGTTCGGCCGCTGCTCTACTGTTTCTCTTTCTCTTCCCCGATCCTACCCTTCTCCCTCACAATCACAAGACGGTCCAAATCTAGCACAGAGCAGAAGGAACCTCCATGGAAATTGTTTGACGTGTCTTTCTTTTCTTCTATCTTTTCCAAATTGCGTCTCCACTCCTTATTTTCTCACCAATTCCCATTTACCCCCCTGTATTGGTGCGCTGTTTGTAATTTTAACCCACAAAAACCAAAAGAAACACTTTTCGTGAGTGTGACCCGCTCTTGTAATTGTGACCAAAATAGCAAAAGGGCATTAGATACGGCCAAAATGTGTTTCAAGCGGAATTGCAACTACCATCAATGTAGTAGACGTAGTTGGTTTGGAATTTACACCACTTGTTCCCCTCTACTTGACCGACATTAGCTTTATTTTTTTAATCTAATGGGGAGAGAAAAGTCTCATCCTCCTACTACTTGTTTGTGTGTACTAGTCTTGAGAGAGACTCTTTTGTTGTGACACGATGCCCATCTTAAGAATCCACGTCAGTTGGGCACACACATCTTGCGGCCCCTTTTTGTACTAGCCCAACAGGAATGACCAAACTCTCTTCTCGCATCAACATATATGTGCTTAATCTTCGTACAAGTGTGTACTTGCTAGATGGTTGGATGATCATTCACCAATGGTGCCGTAAATGAAAGTCTCATCTCCTGTAAAACAAAGACTAGTCTTCTCCAAAATGCTATCTACCATTCTTCTTTCACCTAATTTTCTCCATTTGTTTTTTTTTTTGAAATGAATATTAAATTTTATTCACACAAAAAAAAACCTTTGTTTACATAAAATGCGTCTTTGTTTTGAAATTAATAGAACATGTAGTAGCTAAATGTATCCAATACGGTTGAGTCTAACGAAGCGAAAACCACAAACTAAGACTTTTGTCATAAGCATGGTCTCCCGCGATCCTAATAGTGCTTAAGCGGTTTCGCATATCCTTGTCGATACTCCTGATAAGAGAAGTGGATGCTCTCGGTTTTTCTCCGCGGCGTCGACAATTACGCTCTCTCCAAACATGGTAGATCGTAAGTTGGAAAAGGTATCGCAACATGAAGAGATTGAGTTTGTCCAGGACTTGAGACGTGGTAAGCTGAAGTATATGTATCCAACTAGTTGTGTAGTGGATTCCAAGCAAGTTTTTGGCAAGATTTTCCCAGATTTCAGACGTGTATGCTCAATCAAAGAACAAGTGATTTCGATCTTCATCTGCTTGTGAACATAGAACACATCCCGTCGAGGAATTAATGTTCCATGTAGCCATACGATCAGCTGTGGAGAGACGGTTAAGAGATGCTATCCAAAGAAGAAAAGAGAATTTGGGTGTTGCATAATTAAACCAAATACCCTTTGACCATGTGATGGGCGGAGAAACCGTACGAGTCTGAATCCAAGTTTCTTTATAAGAGAATCTCTTCTTGAACTTTCCTTTAGAGTCTCTCCAAAGAGCCATGTTTTTCTCATGTGTTCGAATACTTCGGAGCTTACACACTTTTTCCTCAATTTGATTTAAAAAATTCCCTCTGTGTCGCCGACGTCGAAGCGTGTTCATCGCGGTCTCGACAGTGGCATCGACAGATAAACCAAGATCAATATATCCTCTATCCCCAGTGATGCTATGAATCGAGCCCAATTCGCACCAATTATCAAACGAGAACGAAGTTGTGGCCCCGTTACTAATCTTAACCTGATAAAAATCTTTAGCTAGATTTCTATATTTGAGAATCTTCTTCCACATCCATGAACCCAATGATGATTGCTCTCTAGCTAACCAAAATGATCCTTGTCGTAAAAGAGAGTTTTTGATCCATCGAACCCACAAAGATGGCTGATTAGAAAGAATTCTCCAAACAAGCTTAAGACAACTCACTTTATTAACATCAATAAACGATTTGAATCCAAGACCTCCTTCCTCTTTAGATTTACAAACATCTTTCCATGCCACTTTTGCCTCTTTGGATTTAAATCCGGACCCGACCATAAGAACGCCGCACACAATTTCTCTATTTCTTCTAAACAGCTTTTTGGTAATCGATAGGCGGAGAGCCAAAAATTGACCATGCTTGCAATTACCGAATTCAAGAGTTGAAATCGACCTGCATAAGGGAGGTAGCGGGCAGTCCAAGAGCGAAGTCTAGTTCTGATTTTTTCCATTAACACCCCCAAATTTTCTCCATTTGTTAACAAGCCAGAGAACCCCGGAACCAAAATCCTTATCTTTTTTTACCTGCTTTCATCATTCTCATCTTACAAAGACATACATGTGCTTGATATTTGTAGGAACATCACGTACATGTGTGTACTAGCTTGCAATTTAAGCCTGCTTTCATGATAAGCACATATGCTCAAAAGGAGATTTGAGGGATTCGGATCAAGCTTTCCTTTATTGAATTAATCTCATATATAACGTCACACATATTGGATGGCTGCACCTTCTAAAGAAGATTGCCTACGTACCCTTTAGAAGGGATCAAGCCACACACGTAGTTCTAAACCAAAACTCATAATCTCACACAAAGGTATACCACAACTTGGTAACTCTTTATATAGAGAGTCTCAAACATTAACCTAATCCTAATAGGAAACATAACAATTTAGATAACTCCTAAAAAGCTAATTTTCCTTTTCCATGACTCGGTAGAATTAGGTTAGCTTGCTTCTCAAGCTTTCTTCAAGCTTACTCCAACATTCTCCCCCTTAAGCTTGAACTCCATCTTCTCCAAGTCTTGAACTTGATCCTTTCCAAGTGTGTTATGCACCATCGCTCTCTTCTCATATTATAAAAGACTCACTCTTTTATTGCTTTAGAAAACTTACTCAAAAACTAAAGCTCACACAATCTCTCTTAACCTATGTCATACCTCAACATAGATTCTCCTTTTTTTTTTTTTTTTTTTTTTTTTTTTTATCCCTTGCGATGTGCAAACTTCACTTAATCTCAACTTGAATCACTCAAAACTGTTCCAAATATAGAATCAAAAGAACACAACCAAACTATAATAAGAATTCCTTCTCTTATTAATCTCAACCACAACCACAAGGAAACTAACTCAAAACCTTGTTCTCTCTCAACTCATTTTTTTTTTTTTCGATCTCCATCCAACCTCCAGCCAGATTCGATGCAGCCACCGGCGACAACACTTGGGCACCAAAACCCGGAAATCTCAACTCATCAAGATTCTTCTCCAACTCGATAACAAAGATCCTTCTCTTCCTTTGTCAAACTCTGCACATTCTCATTTCAACTTGTTTCTTTAACTCAACAATCTCTAATTCCATAACCACAACTTTCTTCTTAGACTCTCTCAAAGAATCCTCAACAATTCTTCTTCTTTTGTTTTCAATTCATCAACTTACTCGATAACTTGATCTGCACCAACTATGCTTAGAAAAACGCATATAGAATATGAACTAACCGTCCAATTGATGATCCCACCGTTGAATATGAAGACAGTAGTGTCATGAACAACTCCACAAATATTCAGAGCAATCGGATATCATTTGATCCGACAAATGGATCCTCGAAGCATCTGCGTCGGAACTGTCTTGGACTGCAATGATCAGATTTCGTGCGTTAGAAGAAAGGACTCCACACAGCGACTCCGGAGGAGATAAGGTTCCATATTGATACCACTGGAAAGCTGGGAATGTCACGATTCCAACGCCACCAACGAAGAAGCCATCAGATGCTCCAGTCACCGCCGACGGAGCTCCAAAGCCGTTATGTTCAAGCTGTCCAGATTTCCCGATCCTCACTACACCATCTCCATCGCTGATCTCATTCTTCATCTACTGTTCCTTCTCGATCTCTACTACACGAACGGCCGAGTCACCTTACTCATTCTCACCGGAAGAGGACTCACCGGTTACAGCCCCTCCGAACTCGGACTACTCGACTCACTCACAAAACTCGAACTCAGTCTCAACAATTTCACCAAACCAATTCCACCTCATCTCTTCAACGCAATTAATCTCCGGTACATCGATCTCTCACACAACTCAATATCCGGTTCAATCCCTGACCTCTCAAGCCTCACCGCACTAAAACTACTCTTCTTATCGGGAAATCAATTCTCCGGTAACTTTCCGGCGTCGGTAACTTCACTCTCTCGTCTCTACCATCTTGATCTCTCATTCAACAACTTCTCCGGCGAGATTCCGTCAACGTTAACTCATTTAACCCATCTCTTAACTCTCCGGTTAGAAACAAACCGGTTCTCCGATCAAATACCGAACATAAACCTCTCCGATCTCCAAGATTTCAACATCTCCGGTAACAACTTAACCGGTCCAATATCAAAATCCCTTATCGAAATTCCCTGAATCCGTTTTTAATCAAAACCCATCTCTCTGTGGAGCTCCATTACAAAACTGCAAGAAACTCTCCAGCGAACCGACTAAACCGGGCGGTTCAGCTTCTCCTGTAAACACACCGGAAACAGTACCGTCTTCTCCAACATCGATTCACTCCAACAAAAACAAAGACGACGACAAAACCAGATTCAGTACTATAGCACTAGTAGCTATTATCCTCGGAGACATTATAATCCTCTGTTTCGTCTCTCTTCTTCTTTTTCTTCTTCACTGTTGTTTCCTTTCTTCTTCTTTAATCTCCGATTTAGAATCTCTTAAACTTCAAATCCTCCACCGGAAAACTCGACACGTGGAACTCAACCACCGACCATTGCAAATGGACCGGAGTCTCCTGTACCGGAAACAGAATCTCACGACTCATCCTCGAAAACCACGAAGCTTTAGGGACTCTCTTGTGCTTGAACTTCGGTGGATCGAGCGGATCTACAGGCATTTCCACCATCGATTCGATCTTGATGATCCCTTTTGATTTAACGATGACAAAAAACAAACGAAGCTCTTTCTCGACGAATTCGATGCAGCTCCGATCACGGCTCAACAGCTTCCGGCGATTTTCCTTCTCGTCTTAGGACTTATCATCATCTAGATTTCTTCCTCAAAATCATCATCTCCTTTTTTTTTCTCTGTCTCTTTAAAAAACTCTTCACCATCTTCATCAGTCTCCATAGCACAGCTTTCATCATCTTATCATACTCCTCGGGATCGAATTCATCGTCCAGGTCCTTGCCATCTAATTCAATTTCATCGCCTTTCTTAAAAACCAGCAACCGAAAACACTTTCTTCATCTTCTCTTTGATCTCCTTCTGCTTACATGTACTTCAACTTCTTAAGCTTCTCTTCCGTCTCTATCTCAGCCAGTTTCAATCTCTCCTCATTGTTCTTCCTTTGTACTTTCCTCGCTGATTCTTTCTTCCTAACTGAACCTTCGACTTTCCGCGAATGGCCCATAACTATCTCACCTGCATTCTCTTCATGCCTATAGTTACACTCATACTCCTCAGCTTTGTTTCTCATTTCCTCCGAGTCTCGTTGATAGTTTGAGATGAGAGCAATTAGTAGCTTGCTCCTCAAGTTCACATCCAACTTCACATCTCCTCCAAGTTTGGGATAAAGACTAATTATTGAAACTAACACTCTCATCTCCTCCAGCTTCTTCTTCACATATTCCTTCATTAGAATACTTGAGTCCAAAGCTCAGAAGCTAATGTTCAAGAAAAAACGACACGAGCGCAGAAGTTGTTGACGTACATGTAAGTCCTCTCTTCATCCAAAGCTCTGTCTCCTCTGTTTGAAGATCAACAAACATGCCGCCACGTACGGCACCACCACTTACTCACCGTGATTTCAGGCCATTATCATCGCCGTCGGAGCTCATCTCCACCGCCACAGCTCCGTCTCCATCTTACGATCTCTCTTACCAATCTCTTCTTCGCAACATTCATCTCTTTCACATCAACACTCTTCTTTTCCACTTCTCTCTCCTCCTCGTGATCGCCATTGTTGATCTGCTCATCTTCCTTCAAATTAGCGGTAGAGACGACAATCTCCTGACAAACACCAAACTCCTTGACTTCTTCTGGGATCTGCGACTTTTCATTGACAATTTCCTCTTTGTTCTCTTCCGGTAGTTCTACATGCTCTGTTTTCTTATTCAATTTCTCGGAATTATCAGGAGCTGGTAATGAATTTACTTTCCTCAACGCAACCGAATCAAATTCACCGGATTTTACAATCGCAGTACACAGTTCCGATCGGATCTTCTTAACCCGACCCGGAGTCTTCTCAATTCTTTCCACCGAATCAGATCTCGTCTTCACTCCACTAGCTTCTCTTGACAGGACTTTGTCGCAGTTGCGATCATTCTACGAGCTTCGTCGTCTTCAATCATAATACTCTCGCGCTCAATCTTAACTTTCTCAAGCTCTTTCACAGTTGCTTCAATCATCCTCGTCACTGCTCAAACCCGAATCCTCCTCGTCATCATCTTCGTTCTTTTTTTTCTTTTTCTTTTAAGCAATCGTTGCTTGTTCTCCAAGTTACCACGAGCAGCTCCTTCCTCGACGTGATTCTCTTTAGGGTTTTGAATCAACTACTCTTGATTCTTCGTGTTCACCAAAAGATCCGAATCTCAACGCCGAGATCGAATCGTGTTGTCCGCCGATTGTTTCTCCTCTCCGAGATCTCCAGGATCGTTACGCTCTGATACCAATTATTGAATTAATCTCATATATAACGTCACACATATTGGATGGCTGCACCTTCTAAAGAAGATTGCCTACGTACCCTTTAGAAGGGATCAAGCCACACACGTAGTTCTAAACCAAAACTCATAATCTCACACAAAGGTATACCACAACTTGATAACTCTTTATATAGAGAGTCTCAAACATTAACCTAATCCTAATAGGAAACATAACAATTTAGATAACTCCTAAAAAGCTAATTTTCCTTTTCCATGACTCGGTAGAATTAGGTTAGCTTGCTTCTCAAGCTTTCTTCAAGCTTACTCCAACATCCTTCAACACAAAATGTTGCATTTTTCATTCAACAATATATTACATCTGCTTCGTCGTCATCTACACAACTATAGGTGAACTAATAAAAAAAAAAATCCCGTGTGACACTAGATTACATAGGTAGGACAGAGAGCTTATATGACAAGGATATAGAAAGAAAGAAAGAAAGAAAGAAAGAAATAAACTTGGTGCTTTTATCTGGTCTGGAAATTGAGAGTTCTGATGCAGAATGCAAATATGAAGGCGAAGAAGACGGTGAAGCCGACGAGCACCACAGCGACTGGTCCCATAAAGTCGGACTTGAACCCGTAATGGTTCTCAATGTATTGCTTGACGGTGAGGCCGGCAGGACCTCCGAGTACTTGGATCTCCGTCTCCACATCACCGTACTGTGACACGATCAATCCATAGACAGTCCAGGCGACAGGGCAGATCCAGTAGTACCAGATCCACCACTTGGGGATTTTGGGCCTTGGGATGAAGAAGCCAGAGAAGAGGTTGAAAATGCCGTAAAAGGCGGAGGCGAAAATAGAAGCGACTTGCTGGTTTGGTGTGAGGGAGACAGTCATCATGCCGTAATAGGTCCAGTAGAGGAAGGAGAAGTAGCTGACAAAGAGGAACCAGAAGAACTTGGCGGCTTTCCACTCGAAGCCAATCATTGCATAGACGATGAGGGAGTAGAAGGTGGTCTGAAGCAGGACATATGGAATCTCACAGGCCACTTGGGAGATGGCGTATGGCATGGCTGAGTACATTCCTGCTGCTTTCTCTCTGTAGAACACGGTTCTCTCCACTGCAACCATCGGCTGCACCGTCGAACAATTGTTGATTCCAACAAAAATAATCGCCGCATACAGAGCTCCTATCACCATCGTCAAGTCCCCTGCATTGTCCCTCTTGCCTCCGATTTGCCAGAAGACGGTTCCAATGAGGAGAGATGTTGCAAGTGTGAAGATGAAGCGGACAAGGTTGTAGTCCGGGGATCTCCAGTACGTCCACCACTGCTTCCATAGGCATGATTTGAACTGTCCCCATGTGTCCTGCGAGTATTGCGTAGCAAAGTATAGATCCGAAGCCCCTGCCGGAGGTACACTTAGTTCTTTCACCAACGCTTTGTTTCGCCTGCATCATCATTTTTGTTAGTATACTGTCATTATTATGCTTGCTTTTAAAATAGGATCAAGCTACTTACTGGTGTAATGCAGATGCCTTGTATAACTCGGCAAAGTCAACTCCGAGCTTTAACTCAGCGGCTAGTGAGCTGGCTTCAAGCATCCAAGTGGCTGGGTTATACTTGTCTGGAATCTTGGGCACTCCCTGGAAGGATTCGAAGTACTCCACCACTTTGTGAGAGTTTCGACCCAAGGGACCCGCGTAGATCACCTGTCCCCCTCTCTTCATTAGCATCAGCTCATCAAATGCTTCAAAGATATCAATGCTCGGCTGGTGGATGGTGCAGACCACGGTTCTTCCCGTGTCCACTGTGTTCCTCACTGCCCTCATCACAATAGCTGCTGCTCTCGCGTCAAGCCCTGAGGTCGGCTCGTCCATGAAGATGATGGAAGGGTTGGCTACAAGCTCCACTGCGATTGTCAATCTCTTTCTCTGCTCCGTGGAAAGCCCCGTGACACCCGGTAAACCCACGATGGCGTCCCTCAGGCTGTCCAGCTCTACCAATTCCATCACTTGGTCCACAAACATCATCTTTTGCTCTTTGCTCACTTCTTTGGGAAGGCGAAGGAAAGCAGAGAAAATCAGAGACTCTCTGACTGTGACTTGCGGGGAGTGGATATCAGTCTGCTCGCAGTAGCCTGAAATTCTAGCAAATGTCTCTTGAACCTTTGGGAATCCTGATATTCTCACTTCTCCTTCGATGTATCCGCCTGTTTTCCTTCCGGCCAAAACGTCCATCAGTGTTGTCTTCCCGGCACCACTCACCCCCATTAGCGCAGTCAATACTCCTGGCCTAAATGCACCTGTCACACCTCTAAGCAGTTGCAGCCTGTTTTCTGTAACCCCTTGGTCCCTCATTTCCTGTACCATCAAACACATATATATTAGTCCCACTTTAATTTTGGTAACCTCATTCAAGTGTTTCCAAAGGAAAAAGGATGGTTACCGCAGGCATGTCGACAAAGTATTTGACGTCGTCAAAGGACATAGCCAAAGGACTGAAAGGAAGAACCATTCCTCTCTTAGTGGCTGCACCGCCCGATGCTTCGGCCGCAGAGTCTGCATTCCTACCCATTCTCCCCATTGCGACTTCTCCTGATAGCGACAGCAGAGCAGAATAAGACAAAGAGAGTAGTAAAATAAAGGAAAACAGATGAAGAAATGTTTACTTTTGTTCCCATCCGCGGTAGACAGAGATCTACGCATTGGATCTGCTCTATGATCCGAGTCTTCATCCTCTTCTTCTGGAAGTAAAGCTGTCTTCGCCCCAAGAGCTGCAGTTACAAGGTACATTAGTCTTTTGTTTCAGCTTATGCAAATATAGACGCACAAGAATTAAAAACTTACGGTTGAGAAAGGTTAGTGCAAAAGTGAAGAGAAGGTTGAAGACGATTGTGAAACCAAGCAAGGCTCCAACTGAAATCCAGTACCAGTTTTTGTTGTTGTAGACATCCAAACTGTTAAGCACCGTGGTTCCGAGCTTTGTTACGTTGTCAGAAGACTGCGATTTCAAGAGTCAGACTAGGAAGTTTTACACTGATGTGATAGTTAAAAACAGAAAAGAGGAGTAAGCACTCACTTGTTTGTTCATCCATCTAGGAGCAAACATTTCATTGATGGCTAGGCCGTTGAAAGCGTAGCTCATAGGAGATAGCCAGTAGGCCCACCTCCACCACACAGGAATCTCGCCTCGTGGAAGAAGGAAGCCTCCAAGCAAGAAGACGAGAAGTAGAGTGAGAGCACCACCGGTATTAGCTATCATCATGGTTCGGCACACAGAAGCTATCAATCTGAAGATTCCAGCAGCCATTTGCTGGATCAGAAACACAAGGAGAAACTGCTTGAAGAAGCGATCCGCCTCAGGTGCAAAACCGATGGTATAGTAAGTCACCACCATCCATGCTGTGGATTCGAAGATCGAGATTGGAATCCCGAGCAAGAAGGTGGGAAGGGTGAAGGTCCATGATGGATAAAACAGGAGATCCCTCTGTTTGTAGAACACCGGGAGTCTCGAGACCATCATAGCCATCTCTGCAAACCCATTAAACATGTTGACAATCATTGTAAATAGCAATGCTCCTATGTACACGTTGGCATCAGCCTCGTTCCTTGAGTGCATTTCGGTTCTGAGAAAGAGTGTAGACACGATTGCAGCGATGATGATGATCTGCATGGTTTTGAAGACGTAGAAAAATGAGTTCCTCTGCATAAGCAGCCACTCTTTGTCCCAGCAGCTCTTGAGAAGCTCCCTCTTCGAGACCGAGTACTTGTCAAACACAAGTGCTGCTTTGTGCCCGCGAGACTTGTCAAACGGCACTGAGAGTTCGTTCGAAAGCTGCTTCCCGACGTGGAAGCCCTTGTACTTGCTCGCAAACTCTGAGACTGGAATGTAGCGATATGGTCTGTTCTCGTCCACCCAGTATTGTTGCTGATCTTTTTTGGAGGTGACCTGTGCAACAAGCAATGTTGGTTTGGTTAGAGAGATCTGTTTGGAACAAGCAATGTAAGGCAAGATAAGAGTAAACGCTAGGCTACCTCTTGCAAGAAATCAGCTGTTCCTTTTCTCTCAGGACACTTGAAGCCAAAGCTCTCGAAGAACTCGAGAATGTTGTCCCTGGGTCCTTGGTACACGATCTGACCCTCGGACAACAAGATGATATCATCGAATAAGTCAAAGGTCTCAGGAGCAGGCTGGAGGAGAGACATGAGCACAGTGGCGTCAGTGAGGTGAACAATCTGCTGCAAGCACTTGACGATCTGGAAAGTGGTGGAGCTGTCAAGACCGGTGGATATCTCGTCCATGAACAGAGTCTTAGTAGGCCCAACAATCATTTCACCAGTTGTGACACGTTTCTTCTGGCCTCCGGAGATACCTCTCATCATGTCATCTCCAACTATGGTGTCCTTGCAAATGTCAAGCCCCAGAATCTGCACAATGGCCAGAGTCAGTTCTACTTAATGTCTATAGAGATTCATATATTGGCATAGTGAACACAACATAGCTAACTCTCCCAAGATTCATAGTTGAAACAAGATTCATAAAGGGGCTCACTTTGAGAGTATAATCAGTGATGAGACTGCTCTTAACACCTTGAGCAGCAGAGGCTTTCATGAAGAGATCAACATCGGCTTCAGGGAATATCCCAGCGTCCTTTTCCCTCCTTGCAAGCTCATTCAACAGATCTGCAAAAGAATTAAATCCTTCAACAACCAAAAATTGAATCTTTGGTTGACCAAAAAGAAAGATATAGTTGTTAAACATACCGTAACGGGAACCAACACCTTGGCACCTAGCGGAGAAGTCAAGAGTCTCCTTAACGGTCATGATACCGACGTGGAGATCGTTCTGGCTGATGTAAGCAGAGGTCTTTCTTGGAACAAACTGGTTGAGGTCGTGACCGTTGTAGGTTATATCACCGGAGATTTGGAGGGACTCGTCGAGTTTTCCGGCGAGAGCCAAAAGAAGAGTGGTTTTCCCGGAGGAAGGTGGACCCAACAAGAGAGTCATCCTGGAGGGCTTGATGGTCCCAGAAATGTCTTTGAGGATAGTGAGCTGAGCTTTCTTGGCAAACTGAATCCCAATCATGCCCAGAGCAGACTCTCCCATGTTCCTCACCACATTAAGAAGCGTTGGAAGAGATCTGTTACCGGCGTAGCAGTCGGCTTTGATGCTCAAGTGCTCGTACCTCACCTCCACTGTCGGAAGCTTGATCCCGACCCTGTCGATTCTGTTCCTGAGCTTTGTCAAGATTCGCTCGTTGTCTTGCTCGGCCACCTTGAAGACCATGTCGATGAACTTCTGGCGCTCCTCGCCGTCGAGCTTGGTGACGTCGACCTCCTTGCTCAGGAACTGATTGCCGTAGACGTCGTCCTCCACCACGGCGGTCATGAGCGTGGTGCGGAGGCGACTGTAGGTGGGGAGTTTCTCGATGGCCGCCCATTTGAGAGCCTCTTCGTCGTCGTTGACGGACTGAGTTCTTCGGGAGCCGGCGGAGAAAATGTCTTCGATGTTTCTGCTGGCTCTGCTTACGCTTCGGCTTATGCTTCGCCGGAGACTCCCACCCCCGCCTAGCGGAAGATTTGGGTTGTAATCCATTTGGGTCTTTCTTCTGTGAACAAAACCAATTCCTTTTTGGGTCTTTCTTTCTTTAGTTAGAGAGAGAGTGCTGCAAATTCAATTGGAGAAACAGAGAGGGAGAGAAAGAGAAGATGAAGCGACGAGGAAGAATGAGGTTGGAAAAAATGGATAAATAAAGGGACTGAAGAACATCAAGGTGGACTTTTCTTCCATGTTATTTCCGCTCGTTTCGTTTCTCTCTCTTAATAATCGGAAGAATTAATCACAAAGTCTCTGTCTTTTTATGTGCAACAGGCTAATATTCAAATACGAGGGGCTGGTAGTGGCGGCTCCATACTCTCGTTTTTCATTTATTTAAAAATCAAATCTTGCTAATTATTGTACAATTTCTTATAATTAATCCAATTCTGTTATATTCAAGTCAATAAAAGATAACAAGATGACCCCAGCTGATTAAGCCACTACGTTCCAGCCAGTAACCAATCCCTACTAGTTGATGATATTTATTGTTTGAGTCTTTCTTCTTTCTATCTTTCTTTTTTAACAATTTTATTGGTAGAGAATAGAAGACCAATGGAGGAGTGGTTCATTTTAAGTCATTGTGTTCTGGAAAGTAAGAAAGAAATTGTGCCAGAACAAGTCATTCACATTCAATTCAACACATTTGTGTTGTAGTTGTGCAAGACCGCAATCAACGATAGTGGGAAAAGCATAATTCCTAAGTAAATACTAGTTAAAATTTAAATGAAATAAAGAATGTCTGACTTGGTCAACTTTACAATTCCAAGTAGTTTTGCAGGCGAAAGAGAAAGTCAAACAAATATTTTAAAATGTGTTTGGTGGTGCGGCAATCATTCTTCTTTCTTTGTAAAGCAACTTTTTTCTTTTAACAACTCTCTCGCAAATTCACTCTCCTTTTACCTTTCTTCTTCTTTTTCTATTTCTAACAAACTTTGAATTTTGTTTTCGATTAGAAACCCAATTTAAGGTATTTGGTGAGATTGTGACTCTACTTAGGGATGCACGTGATTTAAATGCAAGATTAAAGTGTTAAATGCAGAAAGCTGACCTAGCCAGAAGAAAATGTATGATTAACGTAAGAGAATCGTGCATTTAAATGTCATTAATTAATCTAAACTTGAAAATGATATACACTGTATGCGGAGGATGCATTTATTTATGAATAGCCCGTTTTCTAAATGACCGGGGAGGCGAGGGAAAACCCGCTTAAGGCCCAAATCGAGGTCCATGGAGAAGTAAGTAGACAAGAAGCAACAAAACATCCTGTAAAGGGAAAAGTAGAAATAAAAGAAAGAGAGGGAAACAAGAGAATTGCATGTCATCATTATGCTCTTGCTTTCTTTAACAACCCTTTTACTTTCTTCCTCTTCCATATAATTTAACCAAAAGAGATGTTAGTAACCAAGAGAGCCAAACAAAAACATGGGAGCCTCGTCTCCTGATTTCCGAGCTCCTCCTCCGTCCCCCGTCGCATCCAGCCGCCGGGCCTCCTCCACGGCTAATGACGACTTCCTCTCAGAGTTCTTGGATAAGTGTGGTCGAGTCCCAAATCTTGTATTGCCCGAGAAAGTCTTCCCCAAGCGCAAATTCCTTGTGAACCCTCCCACCTTCGATTTCCTCCAACTCGACTCCCACACGGCCCTCATGCTGGATGCCATCGCCACCATCGGTTGTTTTCAGCTCATCAACCACGGCGTTCCAGAGTCTACGGTGAGAGCCGCCATGGCCACCGCTGACAAAACCATTTTCCATGATGAAACAGAGGAGTTCGTTTTGTATAAAGATATTGCTGCTTGTCATTCAGATTTAAGGTACGTATGACGGCAAAATTACTAATTAAGATTTAACTAAGATTGTAAGAGTGAAAGGAATTCTAATATGAAAGATGTAGGGAGTTGATGGGTGAGGCAGAGAGGATAGGGAAGGCGATGAGAGAAAAGTTAGGAGGTAGAAACCAACAAGAAGAAGGGGTAGGGGTTTGCTACGTGAAGAAGCATACAAGCAAAAAGGAATCAAAATGTTGGGATCATGAGGAAGATGCAATAAGGATGTTGATAAGAGGGTATGATGAAAGACATTCGCTGAGTCTCAACTTCTGCCATGCAGAGTTCCATGTCTACTCCAAGAGAGGTTGGTTCTCCTTCTGCCCTCGTCCAGACGCGGTCTTAGTGACCGTTGGAGATCAAGGCTGGAGCGGCAGGTTCAAGGCTGTTGTGGGGAGGCCTCTTCTTCATCATGATCACCATTCCATTTCTATCTCGTTTCTCTACACTACTCTCCACAACAACACCAGAGGAACTGCTCATAAGAAGAAGAAGATAGAGAAGACCATTTCCCTCTCCCAACAGCTCCTCTTTGCTCTCTTTCTCACACTCTTTTTCCCTTTCTTCCTTCCTTGATCATTTCATTACTTCTTGTTCCCTTTTTTTCTTCTTTATAAACAAGTTTTTCATCTTGAGCAATGCATGGCCCAAAATTCAATTTAAAAGCCCACTAAATCCCATATAATGTTTATATTTCCTGCCCAACTCCATGCATATTTTGTTGACATTGAACAAGAGTAGAACATCTGCATTGTAAACATTCTCATAAGTGTCTAAAAACTCTTTAAAATTAAATATATTATATTTTAGAAACCTTGAATGTCTAAAACCAGAAAAAGGATCCACACATGCTCTCACATGCAAATATTACTGCTTGATCCAAAATTAGGCGGTACAAACATATATTCATCTTCTCATATTTCACTACAAGGAAAAGTAAGATGTAAGCATAACGTGTAATATATATATACAGGCTATAATGCTATGTTTTTCATTTATGTATATATGTAAGAAAGTGTAACTATAATTAACAAAGCAATGAAGACAACATGAATTATAGTCTTTATAGAGTTAGTGAAAATGCCGTGACAGGGAAGCATGTAATGTAATACTACAAGATATGTATGCACGTGATCTCCCCCACTTGACAAGCTATCCCAAAAGTGAGTTTAAAACAACCCGGCCCATTGCTTTCTTTCTTTCTTAGGATTGAAATTATCTATTTACAAGTTTCAACTTCATAACGAGTGGTCTTCTTCGAGTCCATGTTGTTCCTCTCTTTTGCGTGGTTAGACAAAACCCACACACACGTGACCTATCATTGTCTTTGGGATCCATATGGTTCCTTTTACTTACTTCCACACAATTATTGATCTCTTTGCTTTAATTGTATGTACCTTGTATCTTCGCTTTTTGCTCACATATGATTTATTTTTATAATTCAGGGTACAAAATGTGGCTAATGTTTTGTCCATGCATGCGATTTGCGGTCTCTAACGAAACTACATGAATTAGAACGCAATAACACATCAATTGTCTAGTTGAGATCAATGACAACACATGTAAGCAAAATAGTGTGTTGATTATATATAACTCGATCAATATATATTATATATGTTGTGTAGTTTGTAAGAGTTGTAGTTAAAGGTTGCTAGCTGCCAGTTGCATTGTAGCACGTGAACTGGTGATCACTTGATGGCTTCATTAATTAGTATTGTTGTGAAAAGTAAAACAAAAAGTAAGCAAATTAAGAGGTCGCTATTGCATGGACACGAGCACGTACGTGAGATGGCAATGCTGAACCACACATGAAATTGTTAACCCGCCCGCACCCCTTATAAATAGCAAACATTACTCGAGATGTCTTGAATAAAAAAAAATCAATCAGAAGATCAAATGGCACCAAACGGGAGAAGGAAGAGCGTGAGCGGAAGCGTGGTGAAACCTCCGCCTCCACCAAAGCTAGCGAAAGAGTCACTGCATAGGACTCTATCAGACCTATCGTTGGATTTCAAAAGAGAAGAAGAGAAGGGACTCGTGACGATATCGGAGGTGGAGAAGGCAAAGTGCGAGTGCTGCGGGATGAGGGAGGAGTGCACGATGGAGTACATCGCGAGGGTGAGGGAGAAGTACTTGGGGAAGTGGATATGCGGTCTGTGCTCAGAAGCGGTGAAGGAGGAGAGGGAGAAGAAGGAAGAGAATGGGCTCGAAGGGGCCTTGAAAGAGCACATGAGTGCCTGCCTCAGGTTCAACAAGCTTGGGAGGGAGTATCCAGCTCTGTTCCAAGCAGAGGCCATGAGAGATATGCTCAGGAGAAGAAGGAGGGGTCAGTCTATTAGCCCTAAACCAACTACTCTTCACAATAAGCCTGCCATTTCCCGCACTTCAAGCTGTATTCCTGCCATCAATAGGGACCTTAATTAACCACTTCACCTATCTCTCAAATCTCAACACAAACATATATATAGCCCTTAAGTTGTCTGATATCATAACCTTTAATTTAGACCCTATAATATGGGTGTATATATACCCTAGTAATAAAATGAGATTCTCCTGATCCTGGTCAAGTGTGTGCATGTTAATTTAATCCCTATATTTTTTCTTTTCTTTCAAATCAAAGGGACCAACGACTTTCTCTGTATATTTACCAATATGGAAATCTAACAGAACAAGACCCTCTCTTCCCCTTTTTAAGCTTTGTATTTCAAAAGAGCAGTGGTGTTTTTGAATATGAAAAAGAAAAGAATGTGTTTCTTCTTGCAAAATGTCATTAAAAAGTGGGTCATTTGCATTTGCGTCTTAAATAGTAGCGGAGAATATGAGGCACGCAAATTGTACCTGACTCATGTACATATAGAAAGACAAGACAAGTCCCAATAGAGATGTTAATGTATTTTCCTATCCTTCAAAAGAAAGGAATGTGGCTTGAAACATGGGAGTTCACATTTTTCATTTTTTAAAAATTTTTTTACTAAAAAATAAATATCATATTAATGAAAGTTAGATTATACCGCAAATATATCTACACATTGTAAAACCTTGGCAAAAAAAGAGAAAAAAAACAAGGGATTACATTGAAGATGATTTTCTGCATCTAGGGTGTCATCTAAGCCAAAGTGACATAAGATTAGAGAAGTCTCTCTGATGCCTCCTTAAAAAGATGATGTTCCGAACTTCACGGTCAATGCCGTTGTAGATGATGTGTGGGGGAAAGGAGATTAGGTTATGAAGCACATTGTTCCTTTGCTTCCACAAGTGAAAAACTATAGCTTGAGAAACGATTTTGCGAAGAAGAGATGGCGAACAACAACTCAGACCAAGAAGCAAACATATTGTGAGGAGGATTTAGGTGCCTTGATGCTTTTCTCCAAACAACCAAACTATCGTCGCAGGTTAAGAGCAAATGATCCCTTGTCTCATTGACTGTAGAGCATAGGCAGCATTCCATTGAGATATTCAGTCCCCATGAAGCTAATCTTACTCTTGTTGGCAATCGCAATCCACATAGTAAAAGAGTGCTTAGGGACAGCTCCCTTAAACCAGATCAGGTTTGCCCATTTTTTGATCTCTGATCTTGGCCTCAACACCTCCCTAGTCTTGGCAGATGAATACTCCATATTTCCACTTCCATCTGTATATCACTCATAACAGTCCCTTACACTGTTAGTGGTAGGTAAAGCAATAGCAGTGAGGTGGATGTGAAGGAAAAAAGAGAATGAAAAAAATAAATAAAGAAGTATATAAAAAATAAAAAAAAGAATGAAAGAGAATGAAAAATATAAAGAATATAAAGAAGTATATGAAAAAAAAAAAAAAAAAAAAATGAAAGAGGAGAGGAAGAAGCAACACGGAAAAAGTGGAGGAGAACAGGGGAGAGCCCTTGTATAAGAAAGAAAGAGAGTTTGTGGGTGCGTTTCAAAGAATAGAAATAGCAATTAGAAAACAAAACAAGTAAAAAGAGACCGAATGAGGAGAAATGGAGAGGAAGAGGCGGCGGCGGAGAAGAGAAGGAGAAGGATCAGGAGGAGGGAGGGGTTACAGGTGGCTCTTAGGGGAGGCTGCTTGGCTGCTTCAGCCTCGGCCATTGCGGTGATGCTGACGGCAAGTCAGGAGGGAGTGGCAGACATCTATGGCTTCAAGCTTAGTCTCTACTCCAAGTGGTCTTTCTCTCCCTCCTACCAGTCAGTCTTCTTCCCTTCTTCTTTTAACTAAGTCCCCATTTATGTATGAATGCATCATAGAAATTACTAGATCATACTCAAATAAAATAAAAAAGGAAAACTGTGTGTTTCAGATGCCAGAATTTCCGGTGAACAGAAACACACCCGTGAACCTAATAACATGACATGACATTATTGTGTTGTGTCCACCACTTAAATAAAACCTTTGATTCTAATATTTATTAAGTCTGAAGGTATGTGGTAGGGGCATGCACAGGGACCGCGCTCTACTCCCTGCTCCAGCTCTGTCTCGGTGTTTATAGGCTCCTCACCGGATCTCCCATCACACCATCCCGCTTCCAAGCTTGGCTTTGCTTCACCTCTGATCAGGTCCCTCATCGTCCTTTCTCCATTTGCTATTCTTTTCACTGTATAATTCATACATACGTGTACTCTTGGGTGTGCTCGCAGCTCTTTGGTTATTTGATGATGAGTGCTGGATCAGCCGGTTCTGGAGTTACCAACCTCAACAAAACCGGCATCAGACACACTCCTCTCCCCGACTTCTGCAAGACCCTTTCTTCTTTCTGCAATCACGTCGCCCTCTCTCTACTCTTAGTGTTCCTCTCCTTCCTCTTCCTCGCCTGCTCTTCCCTCTTTAATGTCCTTGTGCTGTCCTCCACTCCCTAGTCCAGTGGACTCTCTCTCTCTCTCTCTCTCTCTCTCTCTCTCTCTCTCTCTCTCTCTCTCTCTCTCTCTATTATTCTTGTTGCTTTATATAGTTCAAGACAGACTCTAATACTTATATGATCACTTGCATTCCCAAAACAATGTATTCTCTTTTTGAGTATTTCCCTAAAAGACAAAACTGATGCACTAGAAATTATATCCAAGATGCAATACAAGTTAGAGAATCATATTGTGGGCAGAGATACGTTGATCCCTAGATTTGAGAGATCCTTAATGAGCGAATCTGCATTCTGAAAATGTAACCCAGCCATCCCTATCTCTATTGCACACTTGACATTGGTTTGCCTGCGTATCAGACACTCTCCTCAGGTCAAGATGGATAATCTATGAGGGTAAGATAGAAAGCTGTCTAACCTGTCATCGATGAATATACAGTCGCAAGGTTCAACGCCGAGATGTCCAACAACCTGGAGATAGAATTCAGGATCAGGCTTTCTCTTCCCTGAAAGAGAAAGTCAGAAAACACATGAGGAGTTGTGTGGTAAAGAAAACAAAAAAAAAAAAGGGGCAAGAGATGTGTGTTGTACCAGCATTACAGGAACAAAAGGTCCATGATAAATAGTCTGAAAGCTTTAACTTGTCTTCGATCATCTTGTACCTATGAAACACGAAGCTACTCATGAATTAACTTGAATATGCATGTAGCGAATAAGTGGTGGAAGTGAAGGAGATGGAAACCAGATGGGATAATTGGTGAAAGCATGAATCTCAAAGTTGTGAGCTTTCAAAGTTTGGAGAAGCTCTTGCATCCCATCTAAGTAAGAGTATCCTGATCTCATACACTCCTTTAGCCCTGCAATAATCAACAATACACACACATGTGGCAGAGAATTGATAAAACAGATTGATGCTTTGGTGGAATCAATAGGGAAAGAAATTGAACAAAAAGGATGGATGATTTGATTTGGTGGAATCAATAGGAAAAAAACTGAATAATCTAACTCACCCTCCATATCAAAGTCTCTCCCATCTATGAAGAAGTTTCTTTGTAGCTCCTCCTAAACGATGATGATACAAATACTCAAATTCAAAGCAGAAGAAATGATTGAGAAGGAGTGGGAGGAGATAGAAACCTCATCGATCAAGCCCTTTTCAAAGTCGATCCAGGCCATGGGGTGCTTGGACTCCAGTAGCTCCTTCATCGGCATTCTGACAATTACGAAAGTTTAAGAAAAACCCAATCACTCAATCTCGGGTAATAACAAGAATTAGAGGAGGATTCACCGGAAGAAAGCCGGAACGTCGTGGTAGAAAGGGTCACGGACGATGGTGTCCATAACGTCGAAGAGGAGAATCGGAAGCTTCCTTTTGGGAGAGATAAGAGCAGAGCTGGGCATAGCGCAAGAAACAGGAAGCCTCTTCATGGGGATGATGTTGTGAAGGGGTTTCAGATACAACAAGTTCGTCGTCGCCGCCGCCATCGGCAAGTAATGATTTCTGATCATCATTTGCGATTCAGGAGAAAGAAAGAAGAAACGCTGCGTTTTGGATGATAAATAAAAAAACCGTTGATTGGTCCACGTCATTAATTAAGAGCCCCCCATGACTTGAGGAAGTGAAGGGTCCATTACTCAATGCGTGTGTGTATGTAACCGTCTCTCCTCCACCACTCGGGACTAGTCAACCGTCATTTTCTTTCTCCCATTATAAAACGAACGCCATTTCCCACCACTCGATCTACTCAAAGCTAAATTACAACTCCTTTCCTCTTAAACATACTAAATATATAGCTTACAAAGTAAAAATGATGATGATGATTACATCTTATTGTAGTCTCGTATTAATAATGACGTTGGCCTTGATGGCTTCGGCTTCCAGGGTTTTCAAGGTTGGAGACGACTTCGGATGGAGAGTTCCTCTCCCCAACGACACAGTCGTTTACAGCCATTGGGCCAGCAGCAACCGCTTCCACATCGGCGACTCTCTCTGTGAGTTCCATTTTTTTTATTAAGTTATATGTTTTTGAACATTAATCCAAACAGATTATATTGACAAGGATTCATTCATTTGTGGTTGAAGCGTTTGTGTACGAAAAGGACTCGGTGATGGAGGTGGACAAATGGGGTTTCTACCACTGTAATGCCAGCGATCCTATCACAGCTTTCGACAATGGAAACAGCACTCTCGACCTTGAACGTCCTGGTCTCTTCTACTTCATCAGCGGCTCCAACGCCCATTGCACAAGCGGCCAACGTCTCATCATCGAAGTCATGCATGTCCACCACCACCATGACCGTGAACAAGATATTGCTTCCATGTCTCCATCCATGTCGCCTATCTCCTCCACTCCCGGATCCACCTCTGCTGCCTCCGCATCGCTCTTGCCTTCCTTTGCATTTCTTACCATTGCTCTTCTTGTTTCATTTCTAATTACTCTTCTTTAACTCATTGCTTTTCGTTTACTTTTTTGGTTTGTTGTTGTTTCATTCATCGAACCTTTATGTTGACATGAAATGTTTTTCTTCATTTTAAGTTTACTGTCTTCTCCCTCTAAACCTAACCTAACCAAAACAAGCAAAAGAGCAACATAATTATGATCTAAATCGACTGGGCCTAGTAATCCACGCTTAGCCTATAAAAAATGAAAAAGTAAATGGGCCTTTTGATATGGGTTTGGCCTATGAAAAGAAAAGAGGGAGAGGATTGTAAAACGAGAGTGTGGATAATGATGCCTCTGCTTTCTCTCCGCCCCTCTCTCACCCTTAACCTCCGACCACCGCCTCTTACCGGCGTTCCCAGTAGAGGAAGCAGGTTCGGTTCGGTCCGATGCGGCCCACGTGACAACCGGGGGCCTCTTCTCAAAGGTCGGATCCTCAGCTCCGAAGCTATCCAATCGATCCAGTCCCTCAAGCGAGCCCATCGCACCGGCTCTCTCTCACTCAGCCTCCCTCCTCTACGCCGTCTCCTGAAGGCCGATCTCCTCGCCGTCCTCCGTGAGCTTCTCCGGCAGGACCAGTGCACCCTCGCTTTCCACGTTCTCTCCGTCCTCCGCTCCGAGTATCCTCCCCTCGACCTCACTCTCTACGCCGAAGTCGCCACCGCCCTCTCCAGGAACGGCGAGCGCGACCAGATTGACAGTCTCATCGGCGAATTGGACGGAATCGACGGCGGTTACGAAAATGATAAGGCCCTCAAGGCGGTGGTGGGAGCGGAGAGGAGGGAGTCGGTGGTGAGGATATACGCGATGATGAAAGACGGCGGGTGGGGATCGGAGTCGTGGGAGGCCGACGAGTATGTGACGGAGGTTCTGAGCAAGGGACTGCGTAGGCTAGGGGAGGGAAGCTTGGCCGCTGAGGTGGCTACTCATAGGTAGTTTATTATTATTCCCAAATCCTGTAATTCTTTTTAGAAGCCACAATCGTCATTGAGTGTTTCTGTGTTGCATTTGAGAAATGGAACAGAGTAGGAATTGGTGCAACATAATTGAAGACTCAAGTGTGATGTGATGTATGGACCTCAAGTTCTCTTCTTCTAGGTGTCAATCGCTAAGTGTGGCCTATCCCATTGGTGAGAGAGAGCTTGCCCGGTCCTCGAAGCTCTCTCAAACTCCACTCGGTTTCCACAGATTGATTACATTCTTCTTCGTTTGGTTAAGTTGCTAAATTCCGTTGGTTAGCCAGCTCCGTGGGTGTGAATTCCATGTTTCTTCTCCTCAATCTATTTTGCTCATAAGCCTTATATGTAGCGCTTCTTTGGCTAAGTTGGCACTTTTTCTGTTACATTCTTATCTGTTTTTAGTTTTAGCAGGCTTGTGTAGAAACAAAGTCTGAGACACTCTCTGTTGACCAGTAAACGTCCCAAACACTCTCCTTCTATAACCATTTTCTTTTGCATTTATTTTTAATCGAAAAGGGTGGTTTTTCGTGGTTGATTACTGAAAAACCAGGAGCTCCATTCAGAGATCCACCACATATCCGACAATTTCGGATCGAAGCCGGGTAAAACAAAAAAAAAAAAAAAAAAATTGATTCAGTTATATTTTACGTCTCTTTCGATTGAAACTGAAATTGAGTTACTAAAGCCAAATCTCTTCTCCTCAAATCAAAGAGTTTTGCAATGGTAAAGATAAGGTGGTCGAAGAAGAAGAAAGCGGATGATGGAGAAAGTACTTCACGGGCTCAGACGACGATAACCTCACCGGAACCAAATCCACCAGTGGTAGAAGAGAAAGCCGATGATGGAGATGGTTGTTCTGGAAATCGAACTGAGGAAACCGTTCAAGATGAAGATGGAGGTTTTGGTTCAGGTAATGGAGAAGAAGAAAATTACGGTGAAGAAGAAGACCCGAAAGAGAGAGAAGAAGATTTCCCGGAACCATCTAGGGTAATAGAAGGAATCGATCCACAATCCTATCAAATGGTAAGTATGATTCACTTTGGAAAGTTGGTGTAACCTAGGAAATCCGATTATCTTGGTAATTAGATTTGGGATTTGTAACATTGCAAGATGAAACTGAACCTATGGGACCTGTGGAAAGACAATTAAAATAGCAACAAAGTGCTATATTACAGAGGCAATTACGAATTTGAAAAAAAACTTGATGATGATGAGTTGGAATGGTTTTTAAGGGTAAATCAGTTCCATCATTTCTTTCACATGCCCTTGGATAAAAATCACATGTCGATGGGAGCGTGGTTTCTAATTCTCCGGATGGCTCAGACCGGAAAGAAGAAAGAAGCGTGGTTTATTGTGAATGAGGTTCCAATAAGATATTCTTTAAGGGAACATAGATTATTTTATGGGCTGAATTGTTTGGCATATCTAGCAGAATATAAATCATTTGGCAATTTAGATTTTGTTGAGAAGATTTTCGAGGAGGAAAGACCAACTTATGAAGTGGTTAAAAAGAAGTTCATCTCGATGAAACGTGATGGTGATAATGATGATAGACTGAGGATTACTGTACTTTTCTTCTTATCAAGCATCATTGTTGGACATGCGAAGACCGGAGATAGAGCACCTGCGGTAGAAGAAATATTTAGGAGAGTTGTTGGTGACCTTGAGTGGTGCAAGAATTTTCCATGGGGTCACTTGTCCTTTGATTACAGTTTGTCGAAGATAGTATATATGGTGAAACAATTCGATGAAGTTCCGAGACCAAATTGGTGCCTTCCAAATTTTATCACTCCTCTAGAGGTAATTAAAAATAAATTTGTGTTATTCTTTTGATATCATGAGCAGTTGTTAATGTGTAATTGGAATTGGTAAAACTTGTAGATTATTGCGTTTGAGGCAATCCCTCAGTTGAAGGAGCGATTCAGAGATGAGGTTCTAAGCCCGTATATTACATGTCCTAGGGTGTGTAAGAGCAAGTTCAAAGAAACATACATGAAAGGTTTTTCACTTTCTGAAATTAATGAAGAACTTGGCACCACCAAGGTTAGGAAGCATTGTATGATTGAATTATTTTATGTTGTGTTAGAAAGCATTGTATTTTTATCACAGGATATTCAAAGTATTGTGAATCCAAACTCAGATGAGAGGTCACTTTTCTGGAGTATCATGGATGGTCTGGATGATGATGCGTGTGATCCTATTGTGGATGGGTGGATGAAGATTCTAATAGACAATCAGAAGACAGTTTGGTTTGAACGGTGGTATAATGAAGATGTAGATGGCCGAAAAGAGGAAAATGAGGTTGTGGCTGTTCCTCTGGGGAAGAGGAAGAGAAAGGGGAAGGGAAAGGAGAAAGTTAAAGAGAAAGAGAAGGAGGATGAATGTGGTAGCAGTGTGATCAATATCTTAGAAGCTGGATTGAAGAAGCTTGGTAAGCAAATGATGAGAATGAATTCATAGGTGACGAAGAAGCTTGGTGAGTTAGATCTGGAAATGAAATATGTTTTAAAGTTTGTACCTCCGATGGATTTAAGCACTGGTAAGGTGAAGGTGGTGGTTGAAGAATCAGGTTCAAAGGATAAAGAAGTGTCAGAAACGGAATCGGAATCGGAAGCAATGAAGGAAGTAGACGAAGAAGTGACTGAGATTGAGGGGACCGAACCGATGGAGGAGACGGTAAAGGCGAAGCCAAATAAGAATTGGAATAAGTTAACCCACTCGAATATGGTGAAAGGGCCTTTTAGCAAGCCAAATACGCGGTCCAGAGTTAAACATTGAAGAAGAATCTCTGTAATCTGTTAATTTTTCTTCTGTTGATGTGTTTTTGTGTGTTCGGTAAAACTAAGTATTTTTTGTTTTGGTAAAACTAAGTGTTTCTTTGTATTGGTAAAACTAAAGCAGGAGTTGGTTAGAATCACAAAAATTAAACCAAATCCAAATTAAATAAATTACCGAATTAAACCAAATACTAAACCAAACCAAATACTAAACGAAATCTTTGTTTAGGAACACCAAACTTAAAACATAATAACTGAATTTAACACAAAAACCTTGGTCCAAAAACATAATAACCGAATTTAACACAAAAACAAACATCGACTCCAAGAATACATCCTACATCTTATTCCTCACCAAAAACCTTGGTCCACAGTTTGATAACCACCTTGTTACAAGTGGAGACCTTCTCCTTAAGCAGCTCATTCTCTTCCTTGTTAGAAGTCTCTAGAGCTGACACCATCTCTTTAAGCTTCTCATTCTCTTCCTTGTAAGAAGTCTCTAGAGTTGAGACCTTCTCCTTAAGCTTCTCATTCTCTTGCTTGTAAGAAGTCTCTAGAGCGGAGACCATCTCCTTGAGCTTCTCATTCTCTTCCTTGTAATTTTCAATCCATTCTGGAAGTCGTTCTTCTAACTCTCTCAATCTTGTCTTCATAACCTCAATCTCCTCCATGATAGCGTTGTCCCACAATTTATAAATGTGGCAATCTCCATCCTATATATTAATTACAATTTAAAATATATGTAATATAAAAGGAAAGGAAGATTAAATTTGGTGTTCCTTACATCCATGTCTCCGGAACAGCTGTAGAATCTTCTCCCAGTCTCCAAACAAACCGTCTGGGTCTTAACCACAACCGCATCTCCACAGTAGAATCTTGTCGGAATCCCTTTTTCTACTGGTTGCCATGTGACCGAACGATTAAAGATCCCGACACGATTGTCCGAGGAGGATGAGGAGTTGCTGTTGTTGGAGCCAGTATCGAATTCTCCGAAGATAGAGATTCGATCCCACTTACCCATATTTCTGAAAAATGTTAAACATCAATAACTCATAAATCCTGAAATCCATAAATCCAGAAATCCCTAAATCCCTAAATTTCTAAAGCACTTACCTTCAATTTAGTTAAATTCCCCTCTTTCTTCTCTGCAAATCCTAGAAATGGAGGAGAGAATGTTTTTTTCTTTGGGTGGACTGATAATGATAAAAGAAGAAAGAGATGATTATGTTTATTGAAAAATAAACAAGGAAAAGGTTGAAAATGAATAAAGTCAGAATTCGAGGAAAATTTGATTTATTTGGGTATATTGAATTTCTTTGGGTAGTTTTGAAAACATGTTATAAACGTGTTAAACATGTTAAACGTTTTATCCCAACTGATAAGACATATAGTTTTACATGGAAATAACTCATAGTTTTACCTAGTTTTTGGTTGTACCAATTGTCTCAACTGTTGTACATTCCCACAATTTAACAATATATTAGTTTTACCAACAAAAATGAATGGGTACTTAGTTGTCCACATAAAATTTGGTAATCATCCTACTACCCCAAAGTTTTCGTATACAAATTTGTGTATAAAAGAATTGTATGCCTATTTTGCATCTTTAGGTGGTATTTGAATATGAAAATGACTATAGAAGTGTAAGGTGTTTTATGTGAGATGTGGAAGATGATAGTTTAAACATTACCAATTTTTTTTTAAAATGTGATATTTGATATGTGATATTCCATACGTGATATGTAATATAGTTAAATTTTAAATATGTGATATATTTAAATTTGTAAAAATTCTAATATGTGATATATTTAAAAGTGCTAACAAATACATTTATAGGTAAAGTCTTGAAACAAATACATTTAGAACAACAAGTTCACATTCAACCATAAAAGACATACATTGAATTTTAATCCAAGATACGAATAAGAAGACAACTTTTAACTCGACATGGGTGTGGTGGGAGTGCTCGACATGGGAGTGAACCATTGTTCCAATGTTCTTCCGGGATTTGTTTTGTTACACGTCTTTCGCTTTTCTTGACACGTCCTTCTCCAGCCGACGGATAACGTGTTTCTTTTTTTCTTCCTTTCTTTTGCGGGTAATCCGGAGGAAACACACACTCGGCAAGTATATTAGGCGGAATTAGCCATTGTGACTGATGCGGGAATTTATAGATCGTCCTCTCGTATGCCTTCACCCAAGTCTTTAGCGTGTAATACTCTGCACACATATCATAAACATTAATGTCCACAGTTTTGTCTGGACTCTTCGCGTAATCGATGGCAGCGGCTACGGCATGCACACAAGGATACATGTCTACATACCAACGTTTGCAAGTACAATTGACCTTCCGTAAGTCCTCTTTCACATTCTTCAAGTCCACCGTGTACGTTTTTCCATCCATGCCAATCACACTAAACTCCAGTTCCATCGAGTTCAACGCATATACTTTTAATTTGCTCCCTATTTGACAGTTTGTGTGCAATTCATTTTCCACCAATGGCACCATTTTGTGAGACCTCGGCGCAGAAGCAGCTTTCTTCCTATGCTTGTCAAACCACTCTGATATTTTTCCAACAATCACATCAATCATAGGGACTAAAGCGTAGCCTCTTGCTTTCTTGAAAACATTATTCATAGACTCATCACTGTTTGTTGTTTCAATATTGTACCTTGCTCCTTTAAAATAACACCTAGCCCATTTAGAAACACCTACACTACCGTCCAAATACACATCCACTTTAGGATACATTTTCCTAAAAGCAGCATACTCCGTCTCAAACTCAACCACCGTATAAATTCCCGCTAATTCCTTAAATTTTGCTCCAACGTAGTTCTTACTTCCGGTAGGAGCTCTTTGTCTGACATTTTAAGACAAATGAAACACACAATAGCCATGTTCAGCTTGCAGGTATACTGCACCTACTGCCTTGATGATGCTAGAATTTATGTCGCTCATAAAAACCAGTTCTTTACTATCCGGTACAACAGTCGACAACATCTTGAAAAACCAGTTCCAACTTGCATCATTCTCACTATCTAGTACACCAAATGCAACAGGGTAATGGTGACGATTGGGATCCTGAGGTACCGCAAAAACAAGCACACCACTATGCTTCAGAAATGTAGCATCCACTGCTAAAACTTTTCTCATTAATTGAAACCCTTCAATGCACGCCCCCAAAGCAATGAACAAGTATTTGAATCTCTTAGTTTGATTATCCAACAACATACTAGTTGTTATACCAAGATTATTCTCTCTTAACACGTACAAATAGGAAGGCAACATTTGATAGCTCTCTTCTGGAGTACCACGAACAATTGCAGCTGCTAAGTGCTTCCCTCTTAACGCGGTAGGAGACGACAATTTGACTCCAACCTTTGCTTGAACAATATCAATCAAAGCTTTAGGAGTTGGTGTTTCCAATACACCCGAGTAATCTTCCTTTATAACATCAGCCACTAACTCTGGATTACCTTGCCTTTTCTTCGTCTTCGTACTTGTACTCGAACTTGCCCGGATACATGAATGCATCTTTCGGTATCTTTTAACCGACCAAATTGCTTCCTTTGAATGTTGGGGCCTCGACACGCGTAGATACCACTTACATCCTTGTGCTTGTGCACGACATTTAATAACATATCTCCAAGTATCCGTGTTTACTACATCAAATTCATAACATTCTTTAAGCGAAACTTTCAAGACAATGTTTTGCACTTGCTTTTTTCTCACAAAAAATCATGCCCTAATTCTAAACTTGTACCATCATACCATTCCTCTAAATTCGGTTCATCTGCTTCATCATATGGCAGCTCAACATCAACGCCTAAATCTACCACATTCTCACCAAAAGAATCACCTAAATCTACAGGATCCTCACCATCACTTTCCTCACCTAAATCTACCACATCGTTATCTCCAACATTATCACCAACTGAAGCTCTTGACTCTTCTCTTAAATCCACACAATCAACTAATTCCACTCGCAAAACACTTCTACATTGATCTTTATCAATGCTCGAAATATAACCATCAACGTCATCATCATCCAAAATATCGAAAACTCTAGGAGGTTTCAAAAGCAAAGGAACATAACTTAGCTTCACCTTACTCGTCCCTTCATCGATCCCCATCTTTTTGCATATCCTATCCACTAAAATCGCATACGTTACCTCCTCCTTAAACGATAAAACGTAAAACTTTGCCGCTTTTGAATTCCATCCAGTCTTGTCACCTCCACTACCGTATTTTCCTCTACATTCGGTATGAATGACTGTTATGTTCATTCTTTTCTGCAAATATATCAATTAACTACATTACCACTTCCATCTTTTTCCTAAATCTGTAAATATTGCTCGAAATTGAAATCTCCCAATCTCAAACCTTCAAATCAAATTATAAACACCCAAAGAGTATACATCTAATTGGAACAACACCCACAATTACATGTTAAGAATAACTCACCTCAACCAACTGTCGCCGCTTGCTCAATGTTTGTAGATGTGGTTCACACTAATTGACGGGACGAGCTTCAATGTTTCTTCAATAAGCTAATGTTTCTTTAGCTCCCAATGTTTCTTCAATGAGCTAAATTCGCAGCTGGAATATTTCCAAAAGAGAGAAATTTGAATTTGTTTAGCTAATTGAATCGAAAAATCCAGATTTTTCGCCGGAAATTTCTTTTTCCCGACCACGACCTCGAAGACAGAGAGAGAGAACCGGAGTCTTCTCTAACTTTCACACCTCTTAGGGTCACTTTTATCCCTTTAAAAATTACCGAATTGAATCGGAAAAATCGAATTGAAAAGAAAATTTTCGTCGGAAAACTGCTCTTCCGACGTCGAGCTCAAGAAGTAAAACAAAACGGATCTCAGTTTTAATTGGCTGTTAATTCAGTGTTTTTCTTATTTAATAAAACAAAATCAGTAGATGAGAGGGGCAAATTCGGAATTCTCTATCTTTCGACACAAGTGAGTGTTTTAGATAATAGAAGAGTGTGGTAGAGAGGAGTGAAGAGAGATTGGAGTGTTTCAGATGTGTATCTATCTACATTGTGTGTACTGACAAAGGATGCATTTGAGTATAAAATAATTTTTTGTCTTTATCATAACAAGAACATGTAAAGCAAAACAAATAAATCGGATAATGAGTAAAAGAGATGTGGAACCATGGGTAGTGTTATTATTTGTTTTCACTGATCCAAATGTTATGAGAAAAAAATATGGAAAGATAATGAATATGATGAGAGAAGAGAAAAGACAATAACACCCTCGTGAGGCTTTCAAAATAAGAAAATTTACAAGCCCTAGCCCAGGCCATGACTTCTCCTCCGCCTCCTGCCGACGATGCTTGGATCCGTTCTCATCAACGATTGCTTCCCCAATCGCAATCTCTCCTCTCGTCCCACCGGGTATGCTCGATGCTTCTTTTCTCTCTTCCTCTCTCAGATTCCATCTCTTTCTCCTCTGCGTTGTGTGCTTATTCGCATCCTCTGATGATTGCAGTCCGTAATTCCGGTTGCGATCTCCAGAGTGAATCAGTTTGACGCCGCACGACTCGATGTTGAAATGTCTGCCATGCTCAAGGAGCAGCTTGTTAAGGTTTTCACCTTGATGAAGGTAATTCTATTTATTCATCATCTATAGTAAGCCTCACTTTGCCCATTTCTCACTTTGGCATTTAGCCAGGAATGCTCTTTCAGTACGAACCAGAACTCGATGCTTTCCTCGAGTTTCTCATTTGGAGGTTCTCTATCTGGGTTGACAAACCCACCCCTGGAAATGCTCTCATGAATCTAAGATACAGAGACGAACGAGGACTAGCAGAACAATTGGGGAAAGGTTAGTTCCACCTTCAGTAGCCTTCCTTTTTGCAATCTAAACTCACTCTTGTACTATGCTCTCCTTGTGTGTAGTCAGAACAGGCCTGGAAGGCCCTGGACTTACTGCTCCTCAAAAGATTTGCTACTGTCTTGCCTCCGTTGGTGGTCAGTACCTCTTCTCCCGTTTGCAGTCCTTTTCTGCCTTCCGTAGATGGGGTGATTCTGAGCAGGTCTGTCTCATTCTCCTCCTTATCCAGATTATCCACACAAAATGTTTAATTTTTCTTTCCTTTCTCTCGTAGAGACCATTGGCAAGGCGGCTTTGGGCTGTCATACAGCGAATCGAAGGCATCTACAAAGCTGCTTCATTTCTTAATCTATTGTCATTTCTTTACACGGGAAGGTACGGTGTGGTACATGGATACGAGTACCAAAATCACATACATAAACATCTTGCTGATTCTCACATCCTTTATGTTTCTTGATCCAGGTATAGGAACCTCATTGAAAAAGCTTTAAGAGCTAGGCTTGTCTATAGGACTCCCCATATGAACCGATCTGTCAGCTTCGAGTACATGAACCGCCAACTTGTCTGGAATGAATTTTCGGTACATCTTCTTCTGTGTTGTTGCTTGCATAAGCCACAATCAATTTTATAGTTTGGCCTAAACCCACCTATCACCTCTTGAGTATCACCCTTGGTTGATGGTTTCTGGCGGGCTATGATTGAAACTCACTGGTTTGTAACATTTTCTTCACTGAGAATATGTCAACTTAGCTTTACTCTGTCTTTGGAGGAAACACTTTTACTGAACATTTTGTGTCTATATCTGGAATCTGAACTAGGCAGTCAACATTTTCATGGGAGTACTTCATATATCTTGTTTACATTTTTGTGTTTTGTTACGTTCCATCTAGATTTTGAATATATTATTTTTAGACTGATAGGCTAAACTGATGAGTATTTGTCTTGTCTGCTGCCAGAAACGTGATATTGGATCTGATTTTTTGGTTCAGTTTTGCATTCAGCTTTAGATTTGTTTGGTGATCTTCAGGAATTGCTTTTGTTACTTCTTCCGCTGCTCAACTCTTCAGCTGTTAAGAGTATCCTTAGTCCATTTGCCAAGGACAAGTCCTCGAGCACGAAAGAGGATACAGTGACTTGCCCCATTTGCCAAATAGACCCTGCAATTCCGTTTATTGCTCTGCCTTGCCAGCACAGGTATGATAAATTTTTTGGGATCAGAATAGGGTGTTACCTCTCTCCCTTAGATATTTACTAGATAGTAATATAAGCTAAGTAACTATGGGTGATTGCGTATTTGAGGAATCATGGGGGTACAATCCATATGAACTTAGACAAAAAGGAGTGAGGTTATTGGTGATAGGTGAAGAATTGAGGGTATGTGCTATACTTATTACTTACAGTTAAAAGAATGAATTGTGGCAGGTACTGTTACCACTGCATAAGGACACGCTGTGCTTCAGCAGCATCTTTCCGGTGTCTGAGGTGTAACGAGCCTGTGGTTGCCATACAACGGGAAGGTGTACCAAGTGGCAAATGAATGGAGGTGAGGAAATGGGGAAGAGCAATTGTTGAGTCTTGAAGAATAAGCAGATGCAATGGTTATGTGGGTGCTTAGAGTTGCTCAAGTGTATAAAGCTAAGGCAAGTAGCCGAAGGCAGATTAGTATCTGATAGGGCTTGTTTGCAAACAGATCATAGAATAAGGGAACATCATGTCATGAAGATTAAAGCAGCAAGAAAAAAGTTTAGATATAAGCATATGTCTACATATATGTGTTGAGAACCTACCATTACGAAAGTTGTTTGTTGTTACCTTTTGGTCTTCTCTTATCAGAAAATCAATTGAGACGTCGAGAATAATATCCATTTCCTTACATGTGGTGCCTACAAACTACTCGCTCCTACTTCCATATTAGTAGTACCTCAAACTATAGCGGGGAGTCGAGCGATCCCACTCATGATCACTCCCACTGTTCAAGAGCATTTGGAGCTCAGAGGAGGTTTCAGGGTCTTGCAAGATTTCTTCTTTCAAATTCAGCTTACAAACCTCAACTTTGTTTACTTGATGGATCTTGGCGATGACGGGAGTCTCAGGAATGTGTTCTGGATTGACGCTCGAGCAAGGATTGCGTACTCTCATTTTGGCCATGTTGTTGTGTTTGACACAACATGTTTATCAAACGCATATGAGCTACCACTTGTGGCGTTTGTTGGAATAAACCATCACGGAGATTCCCTCTTGCTCGGCTCTGCCTTAGTTGCTGACCAGAGTTGTGAGACTTGCGTTTGGTTCTTCAGAGCGTGGCTTAGTTGTATGTTAGACCGTCCGCCACAGACCAGAGTTGTGAAGTTTTTCCAAGTACTCATCATCGTCTTAGCTTGACCCATGTCTTGCAAACCATTTTTCAGAGCCTTGTCGGACTACAAGATTCAGAATCATTTCCTATAGCACTGAACAGAGTGATCTACGGTTTTCTCAAGGTCGAAGAGTTTGAAGTAGCTTGGGAAGAGATGGTTATCCGGTTTGGTTTAACAAATCAGGAGACCCTTGTTTCAAGATCGAGAACAATGGGTTCCAGTCTACCTCAAGGATACATTTTTGGCCGGGGCACTGATCTATCGACTGGGATTTGTTGAAGCCCTGTTCATCTTCAGTGGCTACGTTCACCAGCACACATCCCTCAGGGAATTCCTTGAAGGGTACAAATCTTTTCTGGATAAAAAGTACACAAATGAAGCCTTGTGCGATTCAGAGCATCAAAATTGATCCTAGAGCTCAAAACAACGCACCCATACGAGTCTCAGATGGCAAATGTGTTCACAAAGGAGATATTTAGAAGGTTCCAAGAGGAGGTCTCAGCAATGTCTTTGTATTTTGGAGTAACGCAAGTCCACTCACACGGCCCAGCCTCCTCGTACGTGGTGAAAGAGCGGGAGGAAGAGAAAGTGAGAGACTGTGAGGTCATATACGAGACAAGTGCAGCAGCACAAGTACGTTGCTTCTGTGTGTCTGGTGGTTCAGCTTCAATGGGTTCCAATGCAGATACGTCCTTCTCCTGCTCAGCCACAACGGCTTAGAGGAAGTCCTGTCTCAGTATATACTGCAGCGATGGCGTAAGGACGTGAAGCGTCTCTATGTGGCGGATTTCGGGTCAGGGCGTGTGGACATAATGAATCCGGATCAATGGTACGAGCATTTGCACAGAAGAGCGATGCAGGTGGTTGAACAAGGGATGAGATCGAAAGAGCATTGCAGAGTTGCGTGGGAAATGTTTAAAGACAGTGTGAACAAGATTCACCTTGTCACAGATAATCCTTCTTAGATACTTGTAGGAGCTAATTGGATTTTCTGTATTAATCTTCAAGCGACTATTATTGATTCCAACCAATAATTAGCTTAGTTTGTGTGTTAACACCTTTCTTACCTTTTGATTCAAACACTGTATAGAATATTGAAACAACTAGAAATCCGTACCTCACTCTTCTTAATAATATGGACGTTAACCTCGCTCGTCGATCAAAAGGAAAAAAAAACTAATATGGAGGTTAATTAATAGGTGTTTTAATTATTTAATAACGATGAAGATTAACGAAGTGTATGAAAATGTGATGCTCGCGGAAATATAAGTAAGTCAGCAATAAAGTCACCACGTGAGTACACGCGCATGACATGAAGCAATCCCACTCGCATCAAAGGCGCGTTAAGCGCGTGACCCCAAAACTCGTGGTCTTAGACCACCAAAATGGCATTTTTCGCATAATTTAAGAAAATGAGAGGAGCAGAAGCGCGTGGACCAGAAGACAGTGTGAATAAGATTCACCTTGTCACAGATAATCCTTCTTAGATATTTTTACTTGTACGAGCTAATTGTGTATTAATCTTTTTTTTTTTTTGGAAACTTATTATGTATTAATCTTTAAGCAACTTTTAATTCCAACAAATCATTTGCTAAGTTTGTGTGTAAACATTTTTGATTAAAACACTGTATAGAATACTTTTTGATTCAAACACTTGTATAGAAGATTGAAACAATTAGAAAATCCCTACAACACTTCTTGATAATGCGAAAGTTAATCTCGTTCTTCTTCCATTTAAAGAAAACAAAAATTAATATGAAAGTTATTTAATACGTGTTTTTCTAATAATTTTTAACGGTGACGATTAAGGAAGGGTTATTTTTATTTTTTAGAAAAAATGAAATAAACCATTAATTAGACTATGACATCACCAAATGTAATGCCCGCGGTAAAATAAAAAAAGTCAGCAAATAAGTCAAAGCGTACTCATGAATCAATCCCACTTGCACCAATGGCGCGTTGAGCGCGTGACGCCAAAACCCGAAGGTTATAGACCACCGATTTGACCCTTTTCGCAAAAAATCAGAAAATAAGAAAACCTGAAGCGCGTGGTAAGCATTTACTTCTATCTCTTTTTGTTGTCACAAATGTAATAATAAAATTCTGTTCACTGGAATTATTCAATTAAAATAAATTAGTGGAGTCCTCAACAGAGATTCAATGAAAATCAGATAGCTCTTTTGTAACCAGGTAAATAATTCTTTCCTAATCCTAATGAAAAATATTAAAACTCACATGCAAATAGGATTTCTTTGGCTTTTACCATACAAAGCAATTATTTCCTCCACTCCCAATACATTTTAGCATTCATTTTCCTTACCTCACAACCAGCTTCGGGACGAGTTCACATAGAACAACCATGGTGTTAAGAGATTAGGTGGTTGTTCTATAATTGGTATCTCAGCTCGCCGCAAGAAGATGGCGACAATTTCATTGGCGGTAAGAAATCTGAATGCAGATACGTTAAAAATAGACACCAAAGCTTCGTGATGGAAGTTTGTAGAAACCAGCTCTGTTCAATTCTTTAAACTTACCCAAGAAATCACAATCTCTTGATATTAGCATGACGTTTGCTGGATTTCATCTATGTACTCATTTGTTTCATTATCTCATCATCACTCACTTGTTTTTTATTTTCTCTTTTTCGAGTCAAAATCACTCATTGTTCAAAAGAAAAAATAATTAAATTGTAAACCATATAGAATTATTTTTAAAGAGCAAAAAGGAAAATAAATTTACTTTCTGGACAAAAATTGCACTAAAACGCCGCTCTAGGGTATTCTAACTTCTTCCGAGCCAATAGTTTTACCCGGTCTTTGATGGCAGCAACAAATCGGATCTCACACGGTCCAACTAAATCAACACTCTTCAACACCGTCTTGATTCGAAGAGCAAATTCATTGGCGTCGAAATCACCGTGAAGCAAACAGTTTTGGATGTCCCAACACACCACGGTGGAAGCATTGGCGGCCAACTATTTCAACATTCAATATAGCAAAAGTAATTTTTTTCAATAAATTATAAATCATTTCTGTAATTAAATGATTTCGACGCCAATGGTTAACATAGCCTAGTAGCCCGGGCCGTCGGACCCGTCCGTTTGTACTCTTGATGTCTGCATTTTGTATTGCATGGTTAATATAATATTTCATTGACCAAATTTCATCAGATAGTGAAAAAGTTGCCGATGGTGAAAAAGTTGTGGATGGTGAATGAGTTTCCAAAGTTGATGGAAAAACTCATGGTGCAATTAAAAGAAAGAAGAGAAAGAAGAAACATGTAATTTTTATTAAATGTTCACCCACTTGTACTACACCTCAGCCCTGGGCACGAAGCAAATACCCTGAAAAAATCTAGTATCCGCGATCCGCTCCGTCGAATACGGATATTTGATTTTTCGATCCGATCCGATCCGTTAGGTTTTGGATATCCGTAAATTTGGATATCCGAATTTTTTCATAATATCCGCGAATATCCGATCCGATCCGATATAAGTCGAATATCCGAAAAATTCCACGAATATCCGCGATCCGATTCGTTAAAAATACTTTAGAAACTCAAAGCTAAAAAAAACACATAGACTAAGGAATGAGTCCATGGAAACAGAAGGAATGATTTCGATGTCTTCGGTAAAGAACATTTTTCAGCCAATCAACAAAAATTCATGAATCGACCGAAAACTAATCTCAAAGATGAAGAAAGGAGCCAAAGCGATTACCGTCGAACCAGGTCCGATTGATCGATCGGCAAGAGCGGCAGCGGGACGGCAATTAGTCTTTGGTGAAGGATTTTACGATTGATTTTATCAACCAAAATCAACGATTCTGAGCTTGATGAATTCACAATGGAGAATCCATCGTTTATCACCCTATTTCCGATTGATTTCTCCTCTCAAATCGGAGTTATCGGACGATTCACGATCAAAATCACATATCTCCATCGGAGAAACCAAAAAGACAGAGAGAGAGAGAGACAAAAAAAAAAAACTGAGTAACACGCTGAAATGTTTTTCCCCCAATATTTTTTTCCTTCATCCACTCTCCTTAAGCCACGTTCCAAATAATATTAGACCCGTTCCAAATAATTGGATCTGCAAATCTTGTTGTTAATTGTATTTTATTAATTGGTCCCTTTAATTAGATGGTCTTAGATGTATATGTATGGACATACGTATATAATAATACGGATCGGATTGGATAATGACTTTTTAAAAACTATGATTTGTTATTTGCTTTGTTTTTTACGGATCGTCCATTTTAATATTTGCTTTGCTTCGACATTTTACGGATATTCGATTTTTTCGGTTCGGATCGAAACGAATCGCGGATCGAATCGGATTTAACAGATTTTTTGCCCAGCCCTACTACACCTTACCCAAGTATTGAATTCACGAAAAGTTACTAGAAATTATTACCTTGTTTATATATGATATATTATATGAATTGGTTAGCTTTTTTTTTTTTTTTTTTATCAAATAGTTAATTAAAATCTCTTTTTTTAGTTACTATATTTACTATCTTGTATAATGTTTAAAAAATGAGAATAAATAATCACAATTACTAAAACAAATTGTGGGACTGCCACAAAAGTTTACGTATAAGAAGACTTACTTTTGATTCAAACACTTGTATAGAAGATTGAAACAACTAGAAAATCCCTACAACACTCTTATTGATAATACGAAAGTTAATCTCGTTCGTCTTCCATCTAAAGAAAACAAAAATTAATATGAACGTTATGTTGGAGATGGATTTCACTCTAAGAAATCCGGCCCATAAATCTTAGATATAATCATACTGGATTATATTCGTAATTGGGCCCCAGATCCAAACTGCACTAAATTTAGATAAAGGCCACCATATATTTTGAATCTGCTGGGCCTAAGTCAATGGCTCATCTACCACCGGAGCTGAAGATTCTTTGACCGTTCAACTCAGCGAGGATAGACTAAGTCAGCGCCGCTCAACGCCTTAAGTGAGATCCCGACATTTCCCGAAGGTGGATCACAACGTGCCCGAGATCTCCGGCGATGATGAAAGACTTACGGAGCTGAACCGTTCAGCTCAGACGATTATAAATAGCTAGTTCTAGAGCCAAAATGCGGGACTTTTTCCTTACGTTTACACTCAATCACACTTGTTCTAACTAAATGTCCTTTGTATACTCGATCATTCATCAATATAAATCCATTTTTGCCGTTATTTTGGTCTCAAGTTTAGTCAGATATATTGGCAGTTTTTAGGCTAAATTTTTTTTCCCGAATTTATATAAATTCTTAGTGCGTAATCTAGCTTCCACACGTTATTTGGTTTTTCCTAGTAATTTTTAACGATGAAGATTAAGGAAGAGTTATTTTTACTTTTTGGAGAACATGAAATAAATCATTAATTAGACTATGACATCACTAAATGTGATGCGCGGGGTAAAATAAGAAAGTCAACAAATAAGTGAAAGCGTAACTCATGAATCAATCCCACTCGCACCAATGGCGCGTTGAGCGCGTGACGACAAAACTCAAAGGTTATAGACCACCGATTTGACCTTTTCGCAAAAAATCAAAAAATAAGTAGACGTGAAGCGCGTGGTAAGCATTTACTTCCATCTCTTTTATGTTGTCACAAATGTAATAATATAATTTCTTTGACTGGAATTATTTAATAAAAATAAATAAGTGGAGTCTAAAATGTCATATAAAATATACAATCCAAATACTTTTACTAATTCATAACAATATGTACAAATAATTTGATTGTTATGACTCGTAATATATGAAATACTGGACTCATAATTTGATGATTGTTACCTTTAATTAAAAAATCAATTGAGACGACGTGTATACTAGAATAATATCCATTTCCTTACATGGGGTGCCTACAAACTACTCGCTCCTAGTTCCATATTAGTACATTTTACTTTCCAAGGACAAAAAGGAAGCCATAATAATATGTGAAAGAATAAAAGGAGATTGATTGATGATCACTAAGTGGAAGAGAGCAGACTGATTTCTATTTCTTGGAGGCTCTTTCCTTTAGTCTCAATCACGTTCTTCTGCACAAATATGACTGCCACCACGCAGAAGAACCCAAATATTGCATTTAGAAGCACCGAACCTAATTGCTCCAGCATTCTCAGAAACAGCAGCCCCACAAAAAAGTTTATTACCTGTTGTTGTGGTCATTCTCCAAAGGTTACTACTACTACTACTACTACTATTCCACGATTTCCTATAAAAAAGAAGAAGAAAAGAAAGCCATACCCAGTGAACGGCAAGACAAATAGCCAATGCTGTTGCCCGAAGACGACCAGGGCATATCTCAGACAGGAGAAGACTTGGAACAGGACCAGCTCCAGTTGCAAACGACAACACAAACCTGCATTTTCAATTTCCTGAGTTAATCAAAGCACCCCTTCCCCTTTCCCACCACCATAGCTGTTGTTATAGAAAACTTACAGCAACATTCCTCCAACCGAGAGAAACACGGTTCCAAAGGGTGATGAAAATGAAGTATATGCAAGTGCTTGGAGACCCAGCGATACTGCCTGTTACAGATGATGCATAAATGGGGCGTTGTTAAGTATATCAGCTGTGTAAACTTTTTAATTCAAATAGTGCTCTTCACTCTCAATTACCATGCCCGCAAAACTCCCAATAAGCAACACTTTTCTCCCCAGCTTATCCATCAAAACCACCGCTACAGTTGAACCTGTACAGAAGCATGCATGATGTTCATTCACAATCGTTTTAAATCCAATCATTATTTCACTTAACAGTTTCAACATCTTCAAAGGAAAGTTTTCGATGCTTTCTCTATAATCATCTTTGTGATAAGAGGAAAGTTATTCACTTTAGCTTGCTGTTCTTAATCTAGTGTTTGTATATAAACCTCAACCACCTTATCTACTGAGAAAATAATGCTGGACGACGCACGCCTACTTGCTTATTCAAATTATCAGGAGCGCAATAATACCTTTCAAGCCATAGTAGAATGTACAGGAAAAGGTCACACTTCCATACCTAAGAGGTTGCAGACTCCCACACATATGTTTGCAGAGGCTGAAGGTACACCAGCTTTCTTGAAGACAGTTGATGAGAAATAGAACACGGCGTTTATCCCAGACAACTGTTGTAAAGCAAAAAGGGTAGATCCAATGAAAACCACTGCAAACGAAGAAATTTAAAACGTAAAAATGAATGAAATTAGGAGGCTTCACATGTCATCCATGTGCTTTTACAAATGACAATTACTCTCTTTGACTACAAATCCAGTTGACCGGCTAACATAACATACCTTCCACGTAGATGATTCAACTCTTTGACACTCAAGTCTAACCCAATCTCATTTCATCCAATGTTTATGCTCAATGGGAATGAAAATCTAGATCTAATATTTAATGAGACACAACTTCTGAGATATTTGACATCAAACTCATGCCACAGTTGTCACAAATCTGGTTAATTAAAGATCACACATACCTCTAAAACTGCGGCCGAAAAGCAACTCGGACAACTTAGCTGAATCCCCGTCATCTCCTCTATCCGACTTCATTAACTCTGCCATAGCAGCCTTGACGTATGCCCCTCCCAATAGCTTCTCATACATGGCTTCAGCTTCAGCTGCCCTTCCCCTCTGAGGTTAAACAGAGAATGAGAATCAAGGGGAAAAAATGGTTTATGATAATGTCTTCAAGTGCTATGCTGGTTAAAATGAGAAACCCACCTTGAAAAGCCATTGAGGACTTTCGGCGCAGAGTACTATGAAAACAGCAAGCATTGCAGCTGGGACTGTGGATATCCAAAAACATATACGCCACCTAAGACAATCAAAAGATCAAACCTATTAGCTGCTAGGAGCTTAGAAACTTTAGGGATCTTTTTCCTGCAAAGCCAGTCCTCAAGTTGAAATCTACTAATGAATTTTCAGCAAAAGATTTGGTCCTCAGATGAGGGGATTCCTATCGAGTTGCAGCATTTCAACCAGACACTAAAGATTCACATTGCAGATAGGTGCGTATGGAGTGGAAAACTACCCCCAAACATGCCACCTAAAGAAGGCAAAAAAGAGTAGACTACAATGCACTTGGGAGTCATATTCAAAGATATAGTTGGTATGGGGGGTCTATAAAAGCCCTAAGCTTTGCCCACAGAAACTAGTTTTTAGGTTAAGTTTAAAGCATTGGTTGTAACACGCCATTTAGCTATTGACCGACTATAAAACAAGTTCTTTCCCTTGAGTTCTTATCAATATCTTACCAGCCCAAATTTTCTTTTGCCGGGATTCCAGCATATAGCGAACCTAAGAGTCCAAGACATGTTGCAATTTGGGTAGAACTCCCATATGTGCCTCTCACATAAGCAGGTGACACCTGCAAAGAGATAGTGAATCTCGGTTTAAGTAAGATGGATTAATCTAGCGAGTTAGTGGTACTTATGTGCCTAGACCCTTCTTTTTCACATTCAGGTAAATCCAGTCATGCGAGTAAAGCTTTCAAGATGAGGTCCTTATTTAAATAAACTTATGTGCGCAATGAACTCTGTATATTAATGGCCCAAGTTTATGTCTTTTTATGTCTGAAACATAATATTTTTTTTTTGGTATGATCCCATCTGTAGAAAATATATTTTTTTTGGTAAACTCATTGAACTGGATGATAATTTTCTAGAGTCACCATTGAAATGTGCGTCAAGTTATATCCACCTCAATAGTCAGTGAGGACGAAATTTCATGTAGTGATCCTACAAAAACAAGTGCAGAATAGAAAGACTACAAAGTATATGTCAAGTACCTCAGTGACATAGAGAGCCGTTACAGAAGGACCTGTGCCCATCCCAATTCCGACCATAAACCTTCCCAGGAGCATGCCCTCAAGACTCTCAGTTGATGCACTGCAAGCGATACACTTGTCAGCACACAAATCTCATGATTTTACACACGGACTTTGGATCGAAGAGCTAGACAATAATTTAAACCGAACTAGTGACTGCACCTTGGATTAAGTGAAAAATCATCAAAGCAATGACTTGAGACCAAATATGCTACAATGAGTAGCCAATTACCCATATCCAACAGTCAGGTTATAGACATCCAAGCAGGAAATCACTATGAGGGTAAATGTAATGACTACCCTAGACCACAAGTTCAGCAACTCAGCAGGCAATGATTCAAATCGGAAATGTTCGAGTGAACACATACACGTTAAACCAAAAATGATCCATACAATAAGAATATGGGCTAGAAACACTGATACAAATACCAGTCATGCATATTCAACAGTCTAAACCACAATTTAACCGGAACAAAAAAAATCACCTCACTGAAGCTCCAACGATCATTGGTAAAGCACTCAACTGGAAAGCTCTACGGCGCCCAACACCATCCGCGAGCAACCCACTGAACAGAGATCCAATAAAGGCGCCGCCTAAGCATGTACTAACTACAAGACCTGCATTCAAAAGAAAAAGATTTTTGGAATGATCCGACAGAAGGATCGACACTGTGACTGGATACACAGAAAAAACAAGTTATCTTTTTGAATGGTACCTTCAGCAATTGTGTTCCCACTAAAGCCAAGGTCAATTGATATGCTTTCGAGAGTTTCGTTAACAACCCTGCATCGAGAGAAAAAAAAAACATGGAATTTCATTTTCTTCCCAATTACTCGCATTTGAAAGAAACCCAGTGTATATAGATATATGTTATCAAATGCTTTAAAATAACCATGCCATAATAAGAAACACATTTTAAGTCTATCAACTAAGACAAGAAAAGAAAAGATAACAGCCTAGCAGCATGAGAAGTAAATTTCCATGTTTTTCTGTTAATGCACACATGAAAAATGTCAGGAGGAGATACCCAAGATGATAGCCGAATAAAAGCGAAGTGAGTGATGCAACGAGCACGTGAGGCAGAGATCGCTTCCAGGAAGGATTCCCGATGTCTTTTCCCATCCCAATTGGCAGACGCACTGGAGATGACAGTTACAGTCAGTCTATGCAGACGAAAATACAAGATTTCTTCTTTTAATTAGGACAGATGTGAAATGTACAAAGCAAAGTGCGAGTAAAAATTGGTAAATCTAAATTACAAGGCTATGTTTAAGGTGCGAACATGGTCTTTATATTCAGAGCAGAGCTCCAAAGGTACAGACGCTAAACTCAGCAATCTAAAGTTGATGAAAGCAGGCGACAAAAGATCAAAGTCCTCTTTTATCAACACACATCATTTGATCTACACAAACCATTGTAAAAGTAAAAATCCTACGTGATAGAGTCAAGCTTTCTTGTTGTTATTTACTAGCGTATTCTGAGTTGTAAATTCAAAGCCTTGGTTGACAATACTCAACCTTAACTTTGATAGTCATGTACGTAATGTACCTATACAGATTTGTTGTGGGTTAATCACCTACAATAAACATCGGCCTCTTAGCACATGGGAAGATGGCGTAATTCTTATGACTCTGTATTCTCCTATTCATATTTCGTGTAAAACATATTGAACAACAGGCAAGGAGAAGCAAAACATATTAAGCTGCATATCTAAAACAGTTGGCCTGGAAGAAAAAGGAGGAGATAAATAAGAAACCTGCAGTTTCAGCTTTATCCAAAGCAGAGAGAGAGTCTTTGGAAGGAAGACGCTTGTCTAAGTGACGTCCTCGCATAATGGTGGTGTAGGTGCGTCGAACAGAATCCATCACCTCTGAAACAAGACGCTACTGCACATCAGCACATGCACAAGCTTGCTTATAGAAGAAAAAGAGATAATAACCCATACAAATTTTAATTAAGGTAACTTTCACTTTCCAGAGATGATGATGACTGATGAGATTCAATTTAGAAATCAAAACCCACGTGACGTGAGCTAGTAGGAAAATTCCAGAATCCAGGACTCAAAAGTTGGATCTGATGGTACAAAAGGAACAAGGATTCGGAAATGTAAATCAGAAACAAGCATTTGATACAAAGGCAATGGCAGATCTAGCAGCTTCGCGATCCAAGGACGATGATGATGATGATGATGATGATATACCTGGAGAGGAGAGGAATCGTGGACGTCGAGTGGAAGAAAGAGCTTTTTCACTTTTCTGGAAAAGTCTCTCTATTTTATTATATGGCCACACTCCCCAGATGCTTCCTTCACTCGCTTCCTTCTCCCGAGGGAGTATGGGTTTTAATCACCTGCTTCGCCTCTACCCTACCATCATTACTTACTACTGCCGACCTCGATCCATATATTTTAGAAATAATAACTCAAATAACTTTGAAAAGTTCACTAATAACTCAAATAACCTTGTAGAGATGAGACTATGTGAAAAGTCTTTTAAACCTTATGTGAAACTTTTTATTACAGAAATGCCATTGGAAAAAAAAATAGGTTTTCCTTTCTCCCAACTAAAACTGTTTTCCTTTTTTCTTTTTCATTTCGACGGGAAAGAAAAGGAGGAGGAGGGAAAGAAAAGCGACGGTGATTGAGGCGATTAAGCTTGGTTATCGCCTTTTTGATACGTCTCCGAGGTACAAGACAGAGGAGCCGCTCGGTGAAGCTTTGTCGGAAGCGGTTTCTCTCGGGTTGGATCCGAACAATTTGTCACTTCGAAGCTTCGGGCTTCATCTTCTCCAGCGATTTCCTCGTCTCCGGCGACTCCAAAGGTAAGTTTCAGGCTTCTCTCAACTTCTCTTCTCTTTGTTTCTTCTTTTCTTCCCTTCGTTTCTCTTTTATTCGACATTGAAGCTTTTTTGTTGAATTGAAGATTTTGCGGTTGTTGCGGCGGAGGCGGCGGCGGAGAGACTTGAGGTTTAACGACATGGAGATTTCGGAGGTGGTGGTGAAAGAAGCGGAGGTCATGGATCTGTTGGATTCAGCGGTGGTAGTAGTTTAATTTGGTAGACTTATTTGCATTTGATGATAGACTTGTTTGCATTTGATGATAGACTTGTTGGTATTTGATGATAGACTTGTTGGCATTTGATGATAGACTTATTATTATGTTACGATAGACTTGTTATTATGTTACGGTAGACTTATTCTTATGTTATGGTAGACTTGTTATTATGTTACGGTAGACTTATTCTTATGTTATGGTAGACTTGTTATTATGTTACGGCAGACTTATTCTTATGTTATGGTAGACTTATTGTTATGTTATTGGTGAACATGGAGGTTTCAGAGGTGATGGCGGAGAGACTTGAGGTTTAACGGCGGTTCTTGTGGGTCGAAACCAAGCCGGTCTTGAACATCGTAGAATTGAATCGCCTGTGAGCAAAAGTCTTAAGTGTTGATAGATTTATTTTTATTTGATGGTAGATTTATTTTAGTTTGATGGTAGATTTGTTTTTATTTGCTGGTTGATTTATTCTTGTGGACGTGGAGGTTTCGGAGGTGGTGGCGAAAGAAGCGGAGGTCATGGATATGTTGGATTCAGCGTTGGTGGTAGTTTAATTTGGTAAACTTATTTGCATTTGATGATAGACTTGTTTGCATTTGATGATAGACTTGTTGGTATTTGATGATAGACTTGTTGGCATTTGATGATAGACTTATTATTATGTTACGATAGACTTGTTATTATGTTATGTTACGGTAGACTTATTCTTATGTTATGGTAGACTTGTTATTATGTTACGGTAGACTTATTTTTATGTTATGGTAGACTTGTTATTATGTTACGGTAAACTTATTCTTATGTTATGGTAGACTTATTGTTATGTTATTGGTGAACATGGAGGTTTCAGAGCTGGTGGCGGAGAGACTTGAGGTTTAACGGCGGTTCTTCTGGGTCGAAACCAAGCCGGTCTTGAACATCGTAGAATTGAATCGCCTGTGAGCAAAAGTCTTCAGTGTTGATAGATTTATTTTTATTTGATGGTAGATTTATTTTAGTTTGATGGAGATTTGTTTTTCTTTGCTGGTAGATTTATTCTGGTGGACGTGGAGGTTTCGGAGGCGGTGGCGAAAGAAGCGGAGGTCATGGATATGTTGGATTTGGCGGTTGTGGTAGTTTAATTTGATAGAAAATTTGTTCTGTCATGGTAGATTTATTTTAGTTTGATGGCATGATAGATTTATTTTTATTTGATGGTAGATTTACCACACTAGATCAGACGATACTCCAATTCAAGGAACCGCCGCTGATGGTGGTTCATTTGGTGGACATGGAGGCTTCAGAAGTAGTGGCGGAAGAGGCAGAGGTTGTGGATAACTTACAAATTTATTATGTTTGATGGTAGATTTATTCTCTGTTCAATGGTATGGTAGATTTATTTTTCTTTGATGGTAGATTTGTTTTTCTTTGATGGTAGATTTATTCTCTGTTCAATGTAATAAATTGACAGTATTTATGTACTCTAGAAATTTGCTCGCTATATAATCTGTTTCCAAATGCCTTTAGCATCAATTATTATAACATTAAAACAGGAAAATAAGTTAAAATTGAAAAGGCACACATAATAATAGATATATATTTAAGCTTCACTAGTGGTATGATTATGATCGTATTGACAACAATTAGAACACTTGTGTTCTTTCCTTGGCTGGTATCATTCCATCTCAGTCTCCAATGCACTTTTTATCCATGAGTCAGATAATAAGTCTACTACAACATTATTTAAAGAACCTAAGTCAGATAATAAGTCTACCACAACATTATTCAAAGAACCTAAGTCAAGTAATAAGTCTACCGCCACATTGTTTAAAGAACCTAAATCAGATAACAAGTCAACCACAACAATGTTTAAAGAAGCTAAGTCAAATAACAAATCTACCACAACTATATGAACCTATGTCAGAAAACAAGTCTGTCACAACTATATGAACCTATGTCGGAAAACATCTCCGGATAATAAGTCTACCACAACTATATGATCCTATGTCAGAAAACAAGTCTATCACAACTATATGAACCTAGGTCAGCAAACAAGTCTATCACAACTATATGAAACTAGGTCTGCAAACAAGTCTACCACAACTATATGAAACTATGTGACCAAACAAGTCTATCACAACTATATGAAACTAGGTCAGCAAACAAGTCTACCACAACTATATGAAACTAGGTCACCAAACAAGTCTATCACAACTATATGAAACTAGGTCAGCAAACAAGTCTACCACAACTATATGAAACTAGGTCACCAAACAAGTCTATCACAACTATATGAACAACCATCGTCGGATAACAAGTCTACCACAACTATATGAACAACCATCGTCGGATAATAAGTCTACCACAACTATATGACAACCACCTCCGGATAATAAGTCTACCATCCAAAAAACAAATCTACCATCCGAAAAACAAATCTACCATAAGGTAAACAGAAAATTAAGTCTACCAATATTTTTCGGGAAATCGTTACAGTAAAACAGAAAAAGATTCAATAAGTCTATCGTCAAAAATATTAAATCTACCAATTAGTATAAATCTATCACCACTAAAATAAGTCTATCACTACAGTCAACTAGTATAAATCTATCACCACTATAAATAAGTCTACCAGTCGCAAAACAAATCTATCACGGAAATTTAACTCTATCGTTAAAGGAAATAAATCTATCAATCTTCGGAAATAAATCTACCAATCACAAAATAAGTCTACCGCTCCAAAATAAATCTATCACTGAAAATATTAAATCTACCAATCACTCTAATAAGTCTACCATTCGGAAACAACTCTACCATCAAGGGGACAAATAAGTCTACCGTTCATATATAAATCTACCGCTCAAAAAATAAGTCTATCGCTCAAAAAATAAGTCTACCGGTCGTAAATAAGTCTACCATCACAGAATGGTAGACTTATTTTCCTTGGCGGGAATTTTTCCCGCCGATTCATTAATGGCAGTTTCGTAAATACGTTTTTTGTTATCAAGGTAAGTAAAGGTAAAACGGGCAAAAATTCTCGAAAACACAACTTTTTGAGGAGAAGGTCTGTTTAGTGCAAAACCAACTTTCCAAGGTTATTTGAGTAAACTTCCCTATATTTTATACAAAGGAAATCTTCTCTTTTTGCCTCCTTGTTGTGTATATGCGAACCAAAACTTTAGTACAAATGAAATAAGGATTTACATTTTAATACTACGTGAATAAACATAGGATACATGAGAAATCAATACAGTAATGGTGTACGGAAAAGGACTATGGTATGCTGATGATGCAAAACAACAGCCAACATCACTCATATACAGGCCTTTGTTGGGCTTTTTTATTCCCTAATTATGCCATCTCAATAAGAATTTATGGAGTCGCAATGTTGCTAGTGCAGAGACTAGGCATCTTCTATATATACGACCACACACAAGGGTCAGTCACACTCTATTTATTTTCGTCTCCAAGATAATTACCAAGAATTAACTGTAAGAAAATATACTTTCGAGCACCAAAAGTTTGTTTTCAATAGCCTCCTCAGAAAAGCAAAATTGAAGTTGGTAGCTTTATAGCTATACAATACAAGGAACACAAGGTCTAGGTCTGTCAACATTTTTGACTAAACTTGTTTCACCACTTGCTCCCTCACGGGATCTGTAAAAATTGCACAAACCCATGAGCATGCGCCTCTCAACACTTTTGACTATACTTGTCTATGTTTTTCCCTTACCTTGTTCACCAGCATGTTCACTTGCTCCCTGTACATTTCCTTCATGTCCGCTATATCCGCTCTAAGTTCCTCAATCTACCACAAACAAATAACCCAATTTTCTTTTAACTCAACGCCTACCACTTTTTATTGATGCTCGATTCATTTCTTTTATTCACATATCTTACCTCCTCCTCTTGTTCACCCGTCAACTCCAGAGCAGCCGCATGCCTTTGCCTTAGTGCTTCCCGCTCTGCAATCAAGCCCGGGACCTTTTCCGCTTCCACTCGTAATTTCTCACACTACATCCACATTGACCAAAAATATAAGACAGCACATCGTTATAACACTGAGCATAAAATAACTCTCAGCACTATCTCTACCTCTGCTGTCATTTTGACCAGTTCCTCAGCCAGGGAATCTCGGATAGACTCCATTGATGCCTGCACCACAGCAAATACCACCAGGAATGGTTTAACTTTTTACATTAGTGATGACTCTAACAATCAGCCTATACTAGATCGACAAGAAGAGCTAAATCTTCTAAAGCAGCTTATAAATGTAGGGTAACCATAGGTAAACCCATAATTTGTAAGGTGAGTCGTCATTGTAAGGAATCCGAGATAACAAATTGATGTGCACCTAAATTCCATTACTAAGCCAATTTGCCAAAAGCCTACCAATAGAGTTACACAAAAAATGAGAAGTTGGATACTTTCTACACCTACCAAGCGGGACATGTATGAAGCAAGTTCGCCCTCTTTCTGTCGAAGTGTGGCTTCATAAGCACTCGGTGTGATACTCTTCATGAAATACGGATTCATAGTTGCCTCGGGCGTGCCTCTCTTCTCAGAAAACCTAGCTGAGGAATCAAGCGAAGCTTGCAGATAATAGCTCTCCTCCATACTTCCAAGGCTGCTTGCGCTTGAGAGCTTTCTAGGCAAGCTTCCTGATGACATAGTTAAGGAATTACAGATATGCAAAGTCTGAGTTATTAAATAGTAATCCAGATAGAGATGCATCACCGTTCTCAAAGGCAGAATTTTGCCTTGCTATGGGAAGCTGTTCAGAGGCTGCCGAGGAATTGATACGGGCTGTTCTTTCAAGATCCAAACGTGAAGCCTTCTCCCTCTCTAGGTCCTGGAAAACAAAATTTGGCCATCTTGAGAAGAATAAAGAAGAGTGATAAACAGGAACAGTTTGCAACAATTTGCATGCTAGTAGAAGCTACAAGTAGCTAATAACAAAATGTTGAGAACAAAAAAAGAACCGCAGTGGAGTAGGATTTGTATGCTACTTGATTTGAACAAGTTTGGGAAAGCACTTTCTTCTTTCAAAGCACTACTTTGATTTAAATACCCGCTAGGTACTTTAGTCCTTTCAGTTCCATAATTGCTGGGCCATTTCTTACGAAACCGATTCTTTTAAGATAAAGTTAATGTCCGTAAAACTAAGTAGCACCTTTTGAATAAGCTCGTTGTGGAGCAGCACTTCTTGCAACTCTTGCTTATGTTTTCTCCGCAGTTCCCTAATTTCCACTTCAAGATGGTTTGCTCGACCTTCTAAAGTATCTGCTTCCTCCTTAGCTGCCAGATACTCCTGTCTATTCTCTACTGCTCTCTGCCTCTCCTTCTCGAGCGACTTGCTTAACTGGCCCTGTTCTGCTCTAAGACATGAAAGCTGGATAGGAGAACTGGGTAAGCTAAATTTTAGAGAAAGCATGTGACATTGAAGAAGAAGAGTGTTAATGAAAATAGGAAACCTGGGCCTCCAGAACATTGATCCTTGATAAGGTTTGAGAGAGGCGTTCATTCACAGAGCGCTCTCGTTCCTCAGCTGTAGCAGCTTTAGTTTCTGCTTCCTGAATAATCGTATAAATTAAACAAAATGATAGAGAAAAGAAATATAATTGGCTAAATATAGCATATATCAGTGGTGTTCAAGACACCTGCAGTCGAGCATTCAGAGTTCTTTCTACAGCAGTCCAAGCTTCTGCTCTTCTGGATGTAGTTTCCTATCGTCAATTAGATAAGCATGCAATGTTACGAATTATTTTCACATTTGTTATCTCAGGAAATTTTCTGAAACCAAAATAAGAAATGAACAATTTCCTACCTGCATAGCCTCAATCTGCCTTAGGAGAGGCCTCGTAGACTCAGGAACCTGGGTAATTAATTCCTCACACCTTCGCTCACTAGCCTACAAGAAAGGTAGGTTAGCATACAGTAAACAGAACAAACTATTAGTAACTAGAAGTATTGTTTCAACATCATGGGCTTGTCGAAGAGTGAGTAACCATAAAGCCCATAACAGAACAAAGAAATATGCATAGAGACAGCAAAACATCTTGATTTACCTGATAACGCCTTTGAAGGTCCTCAATTTCCCCACGGAACATGTCTTCCATGTACACTGCCTGTAAAAACCACCAACCAGATAAGTATCAATAAAGATGATCAGATGAGATCCGAGCAAGTACAATACCAAATTTGATTGAGTAAGACAAAACCTGTTGCTCCTTTTTGCTTAAGGTTTGCCTCAATTCTTCCAGCGCCTGGACTAGCATAGATTCTCGCTCTGCGGCCTCCTTTAGACGATTCTCTAACTCTGTTCTCGCTTCATTGTTGGTGCGCTCCTCAGCTGATGCTTGAGCTTCCTTCGCTGCAGCTAATGTATTCGAGTAATACTCTTTCTGAGAAATAAGTTCAGCTTGATGTTTTTCTATGGTCTCTTGCAGCAGATCCTCGGTGGCTGTCTTGTCCCTTTTAATACTTTCTACCTTATTTTCTTCAGACTGACAAGTAAAAGGAAAAAACAAAGGAAGTTAACAAAGTCTTCTGAGAAATCAAGACACCCCTTTAATAAAGTCTTCTGAAAATCAAGACACCCCTTCATGCTGGTTGTCTTAATCACGTGGTTAGTGAAACAACACAAGCATCGCTAGTGACATCAATTACCTGAAGCTTTGTGATTAGTCCTTTCTTCTCTTCTTCTACCTCTCTAATCTAACCAGCCAAAAAATAAGGTAAGAGAAAAAGGCATGAGATTGATGGTACTAATAAAAATGAAACACATAGACTTTTATTATATACCTGAGCCCTTAGCTTCCTGATCTGAGCTTCTTGAGAAGCTTGTTTCTTTGAAAGCTCTTCGCCTACATTACAGGCATTACTATTAGGGAATCAAGCTAAGAAAAATAAAATAAAATCCTTTCATTTTCCAGGCATGTTCAAACAGTCAGTTCACTTCGGGAGACATAAAACTATTATTAACTTTTTAACACAGAGAAAAGTATTATCCATGATTTAAAGCATTCCAAAAGGTTGCCTTACCTTCAGCCATAACTTGAGTTATTATTTCATCTTTCTCCTTCAAAAGAGCTGCAGCATCACTTTTTTTGCTCTGTTCTCTTCTAAGTGTATCCCTCTCTTTGGTGAGAGCATAAACCTACAAACATAAACATTGTGAAGGCATATTTATAATTAAAAGAGAAGTATCAAAAGAGAAAAACATACCTTTCTCTCAAGAGTTGCAACTCTCTGATGGTATTCTTCTCGCAAAGACTCAACTTCAGCTTCATTAGATTTCCTCTGTTCCAAGGCACAAAGGATATTAAATTTAGGTTAAGAATCAACACAAAGGAAAAGAAGATGGTTCGAAGACTGGGGGAATCAATTAACCCTTCATCTATAAATAAACTTTCGGCGTACTCTCTAGTACCTTCAAATCCTCAGTAACAGATTTTAGCTGCTCATTTTCATGCATCAACTTTGCAATCTCATCAGCCTTTGCCTGTAAACAAATCACCAGCAAAATTAGAATAGAAGCACCATAGCTGTAGCACAACCCTGTTCTGGAAATCTAAAGATGTACCTGAGCTTGCCTAGCAGCACCTTGCAGGGCATTTTCTAATATTTTCATTTCCTTTTTCGTCTTCTCTAATTCCAGAAGAACATCAGCAGAGTCAGAAGCATTTGTAGCAGAGCTTGATTGCTGGCTCTCATGTAATTCACTAGCATCCAGTCTTGATTCCAGTTCACGAGAAACCATATCTACAATTCCCTCTGAAATTTCATCTGACGAAGATCTCTTTGGTACAGAAGACTCATGAGGAGGACCACCAGACTCGGAAATTGAAGGCGAATGAGCATCAGGGGGTCCTATACTATTTTCATTATTTATATCAGGTGAAATTTCAACATTTATAAACGAGATTATGGCTTCCGTATTTTGACCCTGGCGTTCCTGTTCAATTGTTGTTTCATCCGTATCAGCAATCGTCTGCAGTCCATCTAACACAGGGGAGAAAACTGCGTCTTTGTTTTCTACAGTAACTTCTTTTGTTCCAGCAACCTCTGGTTGTGGTTCCTCAGACTCTGATCCAGCATCTCCCAACTTGGGTTGCTCTGGCTGTGAATCTTGAGAAGCCATCATTTTCAGTTTTTCATTAGGTTCAATGCTGGCCGTGTAACCTGATGATTCAAGATGCCGAAGAAAGTATTCAGAAGATTTTTGGAGAACCATCTGCGATTCAGGCTCGACATCTTTGAGATCTGAAACAAGTGTCTGTGTTCCTTGAGGATATTCTGCTTGATCAGCTTCTCTTCTCACATTTGTTTCTTCGTTTGACTCAACAGGTACTGCCTGTTCAGTGGCTAATTTGACAGACCCTTCTTCTTTTTCTTCTTCTTGTCCTGCGATTTGTGACGGATCTTCTGTAATCATAGAGTCTTCGGATCTATCGGGTTTCTCATCAGAGGTGTTACCCATGAAGGACATTACAGGATCGAAGAGACTTTTAGTATCAACTGCAGGTGGCCACATACTTGAAGCTGCATGGAAAGAAAATGAATAATGCTGTTAACAAAAACTAAGCTACAAGAAACCCACGCCACAATGATATCTTGCTAGTGTTCCCTGAAATCTTAGGCAGCCTAACAAGTGACTTTTCACAGGCAGAATAAAATGCTATGTGTAAATTCCCTCATCTGAAGCAAAGAAGCTAAGCTAGTAATACAAGAGAATCCCATAACTTGCAAAAATATATATCATTGCAACATCAGATTGATCTTAATTAACCAATCCATAGCAACATTCCCAGCTGATAATGACACGAATAAGTTGAAAGAGCACCTTCACCGGCAGATTCCGACTTCTCATCAAACCCAAGTGCATTGTCAAAATTCTTTTCGATGTTCTTAACGCTCTCCTGGAATTTATTTACAGCGCCAGTGAGATCTGGGAATCCTCCCAGAGAGATTTTATCACTGAACCAAGCCATTTCCACCAGAAATCTCAAATCTCAAAATTCACCGGACCAGATCCATCTCCAGCCCTGCGCTAACAAGGAAAACAATCACGTAATAAATTCAAGGCTAGCATTGAGAACCGAGCTTCGATCCACAAAACGTGAAAATTGAGAGATTCGTATGATATAGCTATTGAGATCGAATGATTCAATAAGGAAAATTGAAAGCTTACGAGAAGGAGATGCGTCGTGATCGATTTTTTTTTTTGTGTTGAGATCCAATTCCAACTTTTTCTTTGTCACCGGCGGCAATCAAAGAAAAACATTACCAGACTATTAGAATTATAATGGGCTACATTTATCTAGCCCATAATAAATGAAATTGGGCCTAAAATTTTCAAGGCACCCACCCTAGTTTTAGTTCCGGGGGAAAATGGTGTTTTGGACTCCTCCTCCCTTCTTCCACAAACTTGCGTATGATTGGTTTATAAAAATCGGAAAAATGGCTTAAAAAAAGGGAAAAATATCGAAAAAAACCTCTACTTTCAAAAAGTAGTCATTTAAAGACTGAATTCTCATATTACCATTTAAAGCTCATACTTTTTGTTGACTTTTACATAAAATACTGAAGTTTTGTTGACTAGGTCATTTTACGCTCGTCGATACCAGACCGTTACGGAGTTACTGTTCCGTTAATGACATCCGTTAAAACAAAACGACGTCGTTTTGTCTGTTACAATAGCAAAAAAACTCCAACTTTCAAAAATGGCCAAAAAAAGCCCCAACTTTCAAAAAACTGGCTAAAAAAGGCTCCAATTTTCAAAAAGTGGCCTAAAAATTGATTTTGAAATCGAAAATCTCCGGCACACATCCTATCACAGTCCTGGCAATCCAGACTATTGAATTTTATTCGTTGTCCATAGTAGTGTTCGTGGTCGTCCTTACTATAGAACATGACTGCTTCTTCTCCTTGTAATTGGCACGAAGTATATTGTACTTCGGGTCGGGTCATAGCGGATTTATTTGGTTCTCTCCCAATCGGTGGAATCGGTAATTTAACCGATCTACAAACTCTTTATCTCCGTTTCAATTCCCTCTCCAGTCCAATCCCATCAGATTTCTCAAACTTAGTGCTTCTCCGTTACTTGTATCTTCAAGGTAATGCTTTTTTGGCGAGATTCCGTCGTTTTTTTCACGCTTCCGAACATAATCCGAATCAATTTAGGGGAAAATAAGTTCTCGGGTCGGATCCCGGATAATGTCAATTCATCGACTCGGTTGCTTACTTTGTACTTAGAGAGGAATCAACTCACTGGTCTGACCCTGAGATCACAATTCCTTTTAAGCAATTCAATATTTTGTCGAATCAATTAAATGGATCGATTCTGATGTCGTTGTCGAGATTTCCTCGAACCACTTTCGAATAATACACCAACTACCATGGTGAAGAAGATGTATAAACATTTTGAAAGTTGGAGCCTTTTTTGGCCAGTTTTTGAAAGTTGGGGCTTTTTTTGGCTATTTTTTGAAAGTTGAAGCTTTTTTGGCCATTTTAACAAACAAAACGACGTCGTATTATTCAATCGAAAACGACGTCGTTTTGTTTTAACGGATGTCGTGAACGGAACAGTAACTCCGTAACGGTCTGGTAACGACGAGCCTAAAATGGCCTAGTCAACAAAACTTCAGTATTTTATGTAAAAGTCAACAAAAAGTATGAGCTTTAAATGGTGATATGAGAGTTCAGTCTTTAAATGGCCACTTTTTGAAAGTAGAGGCTTTTTTGTCATTTTTCCCCTTAAAAAAACCCTCAATTCATCACTAAACCATTTTAACCTCCAACTTTTGTTGACTTTCCATTTAAACCTTAAACTTGAATTGACTAAACTAAATTGAACTCGTCGTTAAGCCGCCTAACGGAAAATTTACACATAGTTAATCTTGTCCGTTAAATCGATTTTAGAACCCTAAAAACACAAAATTCTCAAATCAATTTTGGATCCGAAAACCAAATATTCTCGGATTTTGAAATAAACTATTAGGCTTTCTTAATTACGGTCTTAGGAGTTTGGAACTAGTCTCGATTTTTCAAGATTCATTGTAGAACTCTAGGAATTTCATTTTAAAGTTTGAGATCGAAAACTTCTCGGTGAAATTCTGGTCAACTTAGTAAAAATTACCATATGTGGTTGTTATCATTAAATTCCATTTGTAAAGAGCTTTCTACAAAGCTATAAATTGCTACATATCGTGCTTCGATTAAAAATCCGCCATTGATGCATCTCAAGCTCTTAAGTATGAGCAAAAAAAAAAAACCTGATAAAATCATCTCAAGCTCTAGACCATTTTTGTGACAAAGTCGAAATCGTTTTGAGAATAGAAGAAGAAAAGAAATTGATTTGGGAATTTTGAGTTTTTAGAACCCTATAATCGATTTGGGAATTTGGGAATTTTTGTGTTAAACGGACAACAGTAACGGAAATTAACTCAGTGTAATTGTCTCGTTAGGCGACTTAACAATGGGTCCAGTCAATTCAAGTTTAAGGTTTAAATGGAAAGTCAACAAAAGTTGGAGGTTAAAATGGTTTAGTGATGAATTGAAGGTTTTTTTGGCTCCCGCCATATAGTTGATGGTTTTTTTAGCCATTTTCCCAATCTGAATCTCATGATGCTTATCTCTCTTCTTTGAGCTTGTAACCTTTGTGTAATTATTGTGATGATATCTTTTGAATGATGACTCTGGTAAACTTCACTTGTAGGCCTTTTAACTACCATATTTAAAGATAAACATTTGCATTTTCTTGTTTAGTCTATTAATACAAATTTACAAAAAAACATTTGCATTTTCTTGTTTAGTGTATTAATACAAATTTACAAAAGATGACCCAAATCAAGGTAGTTGCAGAGTTTTCGTTTATGTTTGCATGGTTATATGGGATAGTATCGAATGGTTTGAATCAATTGAGAGTGTGAAGAATTATGGATCTTAATTCAAAAATCTTTGATTATGAATATATTTCGTGTGACTGCCTTCTTTTTTTTTTTTTTTTATCTTCTATTGTATGTTGTTACAATTTACAATGCAAGATTCATGCGTATAGTCATGAGTGAAATATGGTACTCACTAGTAGCTGGTAGGCTAGGTCTTGCACAATTGTTTCTTTTAGTTTCATCTGACTCTCCCCAACTAACTATCCATCTTTTGCTTTGCTGTTGGACGTACCAAGAATATTAGGAACGTACGACTCGTATGATAGATACATCCTTGGTATAAAAGTGAATAAATGCATTGTATTAATTAGTTGAAGGTGATACATGGAGCAACTTGTCCTCACTGTCTTTATCGGGCACAATCTCCTATGCCACTATTCCCCTCTTCACACGTGTGCACACTCAATGTCACATTTTGTATAACACGTTTGCTTTTTAAGTGTGAGAGATCATATTCCATTATGGTAGGACAATTCTCTTTCTAGATAGTAATTTGTAAGGATGTGAATAAAAGGATAGTCAGTTGTTCAAAGCAAAAACAAAAAAGAAATTAGAAAGTCTAGTGGGTTGCATCTTGGAATCAACAAATATAGTCGGTCAGTTTTCTTAATTAAATTTCGTAGACCCTACTTACAATCTTAGTCGCTTTCTTTGGCTTGAAAAAGAAAGACCAAAAAAAAGGCGGACTTGGTTTTGGAGGTAGCCAACATGGGAAAGAGATTTATCGTGAAAATGGGAATTGTTACCCAAAACCCTAAATTAGTAATCGAGAGCGAAGAGAGACGAAAGCAAACAAAATGAACGAAAGGATGAAAAAAGAATCTAGAGGTAGTCTATTTAATAATAATAATTATTATAGATAGAGCGAGAAGAGGTTAGACATTAATTAATTATTTAAGAGCATGTGGTGAACGTAAATGTTATACAAGCTAGTTTCTTGCCTCTACAAATACATTATTCTCTATCTACCTTTCCTAACTAACAAGTCTATCGGCCGTACGACTAACAAAGAAAAAGAAAGACTGATGAAGCTTTTGATATTGCAAACTCCAGTTCTACCATATGATATATAATCACTATTCAATTAAATTAACGTAACCCCCTTAATTAGTTTCCTCCATTTACGTACGTATAGTATTGATCTTAATTAATTTTCATATGTATACTCTCCTTTGTTCGTTTGTTCACCAGTAAAACATACATTGGCGTAATCTGCCCTAGAGTTACCAACAAAACATGTAGCCGTACATACGTTGTGAATGTATATTGTTACATGTCATGGAGTTTACGTATACTGCCTTTGTTTTGGGTCGTAAACTTGTAGGAGGAAATGGAAAAGGGTTGGAGGCAAACCCATAAAGAGCATTCATTTCCTTTTGAGGTCGCTGAAATTAATGAGTAACGATCGGTCAATGCTTCTTGTTGACCTTCTAACATCATTCCCCATCGAATTATCTCTTTCCGTTGCATTTGTATTTCCCTCCACTTTTGTACTTTCTAACTTTATTCAATAACTCTTCCTGCCTTCACCGTATTTTAACTAATATAGATAGTCTAGTCTTGTTGTTTAGTCCTGACTCCTGACTGATACTCTATAACTATTACCTTTAGGTTAGATTTGGATTCCAGGAATATTTGCATTATAATAAGTTATTGGAGCACAAGCCATATTTAAGGTTTCCATGTAGCTGTGTTATCTTGTTCACTCTCTCTTACCAATGTTTTCTTTCCAGTTTCCAATGCTGAGGTAATCACTTGCTTAGTTTACAGCCAAGTTTACTTACATATTGATAGATAGCCTTTTTTAACCTAAGCTTAAATAATAGTATTAATTAAGATACAAGGTGACATTTTGTATAAGTTATTAGTAATTGTTTGAAAGAAGAGATCTCAAGTCAATAATAGCTGGTGCATATTAAAATCATAACTGGGATCATAAATAAATACAAGTCATATTAAGAGCAATGATGGTAATTAAGGAGGAAAGAAGAAAGCAGAAAATGCGGTTGGAAAATTAGGTGCTTAAAGTTAGTTGAGTCTATGCCAGTATCTAACGGTCAACTCTCTCTCTCTCTCTGTCATTTTTCTATTTTATTTTTGAAAATCTGACATACATGTCTTTCTCTCTCTAAAAACTCTCTAGACAGACACAAGAAGAATCAATTAAAGAAGAAGAAGTTCGTGTTTTGTTTGTATACCCTTAAATCATGCAACCCCCTTATTCTCATTCCTTCATCCTGTCTACAGTAATTTAAAGAAACGCCATTATGTAGCTTAAACGGATTAAATCCATGATTAGTGGCAAGACTACCATATTATATTTACAATCATTTGTGTGGAAATAAATACAACATTTATAAATATAAAACTTAATTAAAATTTTCAAATATTTATAAGAAAAATGAAGTCGATCGACGGCTGCAAATTGTTGTAGTTGGCCATATAATGTTTTAAATGAATCAAGTGTGGAATGTCTAGTAAAATAATTTTGTGAAACTAATTGGGTATTAATTAAAAACTAATTATTATAAACGAAGCACCTAAAAGTCAAGCACAAGAGAAAATGGGAGAAATATCTGAAAAACGACCGTATATAATTAATTGCAATCGAATAGGATAGCCTAGCTTATATATACGAGCATAAATTTGTAGAGTATAAAGAAGTAAGAAGAGATATAGAAATAGAAGGAAGGAGGAGGTCGAAGAAGAGGAGAGGGAAGAGAAAAGAAAAAAAGATAGGAGACGCATGTCAATGGCAGTGGAGATGTCATCAAAACAACCCACCAAAGACTTCTTCTCTTCTCCAGCTCTATCCCTATCTCTCGTATGTATACGCTCTCTTCTACTCCCAAATTCTAAACACTTGTATATTATATAGTCTATGTATTGCATATATTTTTCTAAATGGTGTGACATGTGAACAGGCTGGGATATTCCGGAATGCATCCTCCGGGAGCACCAATCCTGAGGAGGACTTTTTGGGGAGAAGGGTACTGGCTGAAGATGAGGATCGTACGGTGGAGATGAGCAGCGAGAACTCCGGACCCACCACGAGATCTAGATCAGAGGAGGATTTGGAGGGTGATGATCAAATGGAGGATTTGGAGGAGGAGGAAGAAGAGGATGGCTCAGGAAACAAGCTGGCCGGAAACAAGAGGAAGAGGAAGAAGTATCATCGCCACACCACCGATCAGATCAGACACATGGAAGCGTACGTTCTCGTTCCCCTTAACTCATCTTTCATATATCCTCTATATGCTTCATTTCTAAGGGATTCCAATTAATTAGGGTTTCAAACACAAGTAACATTTATTCATTGGTTTTGCCTCTTACGTTTTCATTTAATCAAACACATTTTTTTTTGCTAAATATTTGATCAACTACTTAATATGATCTTACCCTTTCTTCCCACATATGTTTGTTCATTTAAGGTGTCTTGTGCTCAAGATTAGTCCACATGTAGGTCTCTTTGATTTTACGCATCTACATTTTTTGTGCCACAAAAAAATAGAATGCATATTTGATATTTCATGTATGTTACCGATGATCCAGCATTAATTACAAAAGCGTTTACATAGTTTGCCTATGATTACTCTCTATATCTATCTCTCTCATCCCAACATGTTTTTGGTTTGACAAAATTTTAGTGTAGGCAAAAGCGAAATAAGTGTTAGTTTGAAACATTCGATCATAATTAAGAGCTAGGGTTAATTTGCTTGCATATATATATATATAATATGCAAATGCAAGAGTTTCATGTTTTAGAAGAATATGCAAATGGTTGTTATTTTGAGTAATGAAGAGCAAAGGAATATTAAATGAGAATTTTGAGGATGCAGGCTATTCAAAGAGACACCACATCCGGACGAGAAGCAAAGACAGCAGCTGAGCAAGCAATTAGGGCTTGCTCCTCGCCAGGTCAAGTTCTGGTTCCAAAACCGCCGTACTCAGATCAAGGTATGTGTATATTCACTATACTCTTGTATTATATCTACATGGATTTGTACAAAGACATAGTTAAGTTATAAATGAAACATGAACAGGCTATTCAAGAACGGCACGAGAACTCCCTACTAAAAGCGGAACTAGAGAAGCTGAGAGAGGAAAACAAAGCCATGAGAGAGTCATTTTCAAAGGCTAATTCCTCCTGCCCCAACTGCGGAGGAGGAACCGATGATCTCCACCTCGAAAACTCTAAACTGAAAGCCGAGCTCGATAAACTCCGTGCGGCTCTTGGACGGACTCCCTATCCCCTCCAGGCCTCCTGCTCCGACGATCAAGATAACCGTCTCGGTTCTCACGATTTCTACTCTGGATTCTTTGCCTTAGAGAAGTCTCGCATCGCTGAGATTGCTAACCGAGCCACCCTTGAACTCCAAAAGATGGCCACCTCAGGTGAACCGTTGTGGCTTCGCAGCGTTGAGACTGGTCGCGAAATTCTAAACTACGATGAGTATCTCAAGGAGTTTCCCCAAGCTCAATCCTCTTCCATGCCTGGAAGGAAATCCATCGAAGCATCCCGAGATTCGGGGATTGTGTTCATGGACGCACACAAACTTGCCCAGAGTTTCATGGACGTGGTACGTTTTTCATTTGAAACTACTATTAATTAACTATAACTTATGTATCACTCATATAAGTTAAATCCTATTTCATCACTACTATAATTTATGTGTATCATTAATCCATCATGTTTGTAAAGTATGCAATATATTGATGAGTATTTGTGTAATGTGCAGGGACAATGGAAAGAGATGTTTGCGTGTTTGATCTCAAAGGCTGCAACGGTTGATGTGATCCGGCAAGGCGAAGGGCCTTCAAGGATCGACGGTGCCATTCAGTTGGTGAGTTATCTTTAATTAATCATATACGAGGACTAATTGAGCTAAATCCGGTTAGCTAATTAAATGGTAATGATCATCAACTTGCAGATGTTTGGGGAGATGCAGCTGCTAACTCCGGTAGTCCCCACACGAGAAGTGTACTTCGTGAGAAGCTGCAAGCAGCTGAGCCCTGAGAAATGGGCCATCGTGGACGTCTCGGTCTCGGTGGAGGACAACAACGTGGAGAAGGAGGCTTCTCTGCTGAAATGTCGGAAACGTCCCTCAGGGTGTATCATAGAAGACACCTCCAACGGCCACTCCAAGGTCACATGGGTGGAGCACCTCGACTTGTCTGCCTCCACCGTTCAACCTCTCTTCCGCTCCTTTGTGAACACCGGTTTGGCATTTGGGGCTCGACACTGGGTCGCCACCCTCCAGCTCCACTGCGAACGACTCATTTTCTTCATGGCTACCAATGTTCCCACCAAGGACTCTCTAGGTCCGTCTCTCTCTCTTACAGATACATATAGATTGCTTTCACTCCCTCTAAACCCCATTTCTCAATTGTCGATGATCAGGAGTTACAACGCTGGCCGGGAGAAAGAGCATACTGACGATGGCGCAGAGGATGACACAAAGCTTCTACCGTGCCATTGCTGCATCAAGCTACCATCAATGGACCAAAATCACCACAAAAACTGGACAAGACATGAGGGTTTCTTCGAGGAAGAACCTCCATGATCCTAGCGAGCCCACTGGAGTCATTGTATGCGCTTCTTCCTCCCTCTGGTTACCTGTTTCTCCCACTCTCCTCTTCGACTTCTTTAGAGACGAAGCCCGTCGCCATGAGGTACTTTCTTAAACCCACACATATATTTACACACACAACCAATAAAACCAGTATTCACTCATCTAACTATGCAACCACCAGTGGGATACTCTGTCAAATGGAGCTCATGTTCAATCTATTGCAAGCTTATCCAAGGGACAAGACAGAGGCAACTCTGTGTCCATTCAGGTATGTTTATTTTCTCAATACCTCTATCATCTGGATTTCTAAATTCTAATCTTGCCTCACAATTCCAGACAGTGAAATCGAGGGAGAAGAGCATATGGGTGCTGCAAGACAGCTGCACTAACTCATATGAGTCAGTGGTCGTATACGCTCCAGTAGATATAAACACAACGCAGCTGGTGATCGCAGGACATGATCCAAGCAACATCCAAATCCTCCCCTCTGGTTTCTCAATCATACCCGATGGAGTAGAGTCACGACCACTGGTAATCACGACTACTCAAGACGACAGAAACACCCAAGGTGGGTCTCTACTCACACTCGCACTGCAAACACTCATCAACCCTTCCCCTGCAGCAAAGCTAAATATGGAGTCTGTGGAATCCGTCACAAACCTTGTCTCTGTTACGCTGCAAAACATTAAGAGAAGCCTGCAAATCGAAGATTGTTGATGACAATCTCACAACAGGTGCCATTGCTATGAAGATGTTGCTAACTATATAAGTATATTGATAATGTATAGCAGTGCATTAAGTTTTTGTACAAAAGAGGAAAGACTCTCTCTTCTGCAGTCATATCATTACTATCCAATACTTTTCATCTCTACTGAAAACTGAGAGAATCCAGTAGGTATGAACCATCAAACAAGGAGCAAGAACCATATAACTTTACCATCAAATGAACCAAAAGCAAATGACCACCACTAAATTCAGATCAAATGAACCAAGAGCATCATTCACATTCTAACTAGCACTAAATTCCACAACTTAAAACCAAAGCAATTCATACAAGAAAGCAGAAAAAGCATCATAATCAGACAGAATTACAATTGTTTGCAATACAGAAGAAACATAAGCAGAATCCGAAATGGAAAAAAAGACAGCTTTACCAAAACAAACAACACTCAGTGAGTCGCATTTCTCCTCTAGACAACCGGTTGCTGAGATTCCAAGGGAATGCCAAGGTCGTTCCCAGCTCCTCCTTCCGCTTTCCGAACCCTAGTGGCGGCAGGAAGCGCCACGAACGATTTAGTCTTACTGATGGGTCTGCTCTTCTCCAGCCTCACCACATCACCCACCTTGAACTGATTATCCGGGTCATGCGCCTGGTACTTCTTCTTCATCCTCACACGCCTCTTGTACTTGGGATGCGGGGCCAGCCTCGTCACCTCCACAGCCACGGTCTTGTCGTTGGTTGCGCACACCACTCGCCCTTGCATCGTCTTCATGGCTCTGATCACCGGAACCGAAGCCGATCTTGACGGGTTAGGGAAGGAATTGGGCTTCGAGAGAGAAGAGAGTGGAGTTGAGCCATTTGCGAATGGAGAAGAAAGCTTCAGAGATTGCAGAGAAAAGGTAAGTGACGTCATCGTTATCCCCTTGTTGATTGGGAAGACGATTGAGAAGATAAGGCGATTATATGATGAAGGTAACTAATATGGGCTTCGTAAATATAAATGGGCCTAGTCTTAAGCCCGTTTTTATAAATGAATCGAGTGCAGATCTTAAATGCCACTCTCGGAAAAAAAGTGATCTCACTTGTCACTTCATGATCACAAATGCCACTTTGATAAAAAATTTCTGTTTTACCCTTGCAAAGTCTCTACCAGAAATAGAGGGTTAGGAAAAAATAAAGAAAAATAAAGAAATTCAATTGAATTTCCTTCTTCCTCGTGCGCCGGAAGGGAAGAAACGACGGTGGGGGAGTCCGGCGGGAGAAAATTCGATTGGTCAGTCCGAAAAACTCGAATTCTCACCCCGAAAAACTCGTTTCCTCCGGGGTACGCCTGATTATGGTATTCATGTTTCAATTTCAATTGAAATGTCAATTAGGGATTTGACATAAAATATGTGTTGGTATTCATGTTTGTAGGCATTATTAGGTATGTGCATAGTTAAATCACGTCATAGTTGTGCTGAATCGTGTTGAATCGTTGGAAAACTAGGAAGCCCATAATCGAATGGATTTGAATCGAAAGCTGCAGATATAGTACAACTGGTACAACTGCGTTGGGGGATACTCGATAATAGTTGGTATAAAAGGTACTACTAAATGCATAGTTGTCCAAGTTGGACATAAATATTAGGTACTACTGTAAAAATTTGTGCAATTCCTAATCATTGTTTTGTTTTGTTTTTTTCTTAAGGTGTTGAAGAACATGTACACAGTCGTGCAATTTGACTATGGGGGGTGCTATGCAGAAGATCATGAGTGGATTTCTAGAAATTCTCTATACTCTATAGTGTTTAAGACATCGTCTATGGAGGAGATAACTTATGCGGTGGTAGTAGATAATATATGTAGGAAGATTGGGATAGATGAAACCGCGGGGAAGCTGAAATTGAGTTACAGTGTATCTAAAGCTCGAAGAGAGACATATATTGTAGATGACGAGGAAGTATTGGGTTATCTTATGTCGGTCGATAAAGACGGTCTGAGACCTGTTTTGGTAGTGGAGTTATTGAAGGGTGTGGAAAACAATGGGGTTTTGGACCAAGTTTCAAGAGCAGAGCAAATAAGTTCATTTGGTGTGAATTATTCGGAGCCGGTTGTAAGTGGTATAGGCAATGAAAATGTTGGCATCCTTAGTTTGGAAGAACAACCAAATGAGGCGATTAATGATGAGACAAGGGCGATTTTGGCTTACGAAAATGTCGGTAATGATGATTGTGAGAATGTATCTTGTGACGATTTTGCGACTGTAGAAAGTCCGATAGATAACCATTTGGATGCTATTGTTCATGATATGGTGGAATTTTTGTAAACAATGATGTGATTTCATACAAAACACTCCTATTAGTTTTATGTTTCCTATCTTAGGTTTCGCCCGTTTACTAAGGGGATTATGTGAATACTGTTAATTCGACCACATTATATTGTGGAAACCTCCAAAATGATGATTAATATGGGAAAATTAGAAGTCCAACTCCAAGAGAGTTATCCTTAATTAGGTCCAACTAGAAAAATCGAAAAACTGTCAAAGTACAGCTATGTAGCCAAGTGTACAACTGAACAACTCGGTACAGCTTCGCCCATCTTTTTATAAAAATTTGGAGGGAATTCCAAAAAATTTTAAAATAATTTATTTTAATAATATTGCTTTATTCTCTTATTAAAGCTGCGGTTGGGGAAACGGAACGGTTTCACTCTTCCCCAAAGATATTTATTCTCTTATTTCTTTTCTTTTTCAGATTTTATTTTAACATTTCTTTTCTTATTTCTTCCCCAAAGATTTTGCCGACAGAGAGAGAAAGAAACTTTTCTTTTCTTTTCTTTTCTTTGAAGAGAGAGAGAGGAGATCTCGAATCCGACAGATCGAGAGAGAAGGTAGGAGGGAAATCTTGAAGATGGCGAGTGAATTCGACAAGAAAATGCAAATTAGATATGGTGAGGTGAGGAAGCATGAGAAGGGCGTTCCATGGGCGTGTGATTGCGGTGCACAGATCGTTGTTGCAACTTCGAATGAACCAACCGGAACCAAGGGGATGCGGTACTTCACTTGCCCATACGATTTGTCAGATGTAAGTGAATCGGAATCGGTGGTTTTCAGATTTTTGCTTTTTATGGTTTTCATGGTTTTCAGATTTTCATGAATAGTGGGAAATAATCGATGCTGAAGAAGGTTTTCAGATGATGGTTTTTATGGTTTTTATGGTTTTCATGGTTTTCATTTAGGGTCCTGGTCAAGGATGTGGGTTCAGGAGGTGGTGGACACCTGCAATTCAAGACGAGTTTGAGAAGATTAGGGATGAGAAGAATGAGATGAAGGAGGAGTTGGCCGCTGCGAAACAGGAAATTCTGGATCTTCAGAAGAAGTATAACGAGCTCTCTTTGAAGTTTGAGAGTTTGACCTAGTATCTTTGATGTACTAGGATTGTGGTTGTTTCTTTGTAAGACTTTAGACTATGGTTTTTAAATCTTTGTAAGACTTTAAATTATGGTTGTTTGACAACTCTGTTACGAATTGTGCTAATTGAGAAAAAAACCTATAATTGGTAAAGGTACAACTCTGTTACGAATTGTTCTAGTTGTACCAATACGAATTGTTCCATTACTAAATAAAACATACCAAGTTCAACATACTAAATAAAACATACCAAGTTTCAAACTAAATAAAACATAAACAAATATCATTTTTTCTTCTTCTTCGTTTCCTCGGGTGTAAACCTAACCGGCTCTTTCCTCTTCCTCTTAACCTTGCTCTTCTTCTTCTCTTCTTTGTCCTTCTCTTCACCTTGCACTTCTTTTTGTGTCTTCTCTTCTTTATCCTTCTCAGCACCAAGGTCCCCCTCTTCACAATTATCTTCTTCTTGAGTAGGAGAAGTAGGAACAACAGGGGTACATTCTTCAATAGGAGACATCAAGATGAATGATTTGTCAGAATTAATCCCCTCACCTGTCACAACCATCCTCTTACCCAACATATAACCGTGGAGAGTATTCACGGTCGTCTCCAACACCTTAAGCTTCTCAAACCCTATCTCAATCTCCCCAACAACCCTTGCTTTCATTTCACCAACCGCCCCCTGCAGCTTCCCAAACCCTTCCTCAATCACCCCCACGAGTACTGCTTGTAGTGCCCTTAAAGATTCAGGATGTTCAACACATTTCTCCTTCTCACCCACACCCACATCAAGGTCTTCATCAATTCTTTCCAGAGATCGAGCTTCAACGTCCTTTTTGTGCAATTCTTTCCATAATATAGGCTTCTTCTGGATAACTAGACGCTCCCTCCAGCTCTCGACCACCAGATCAATGTAACCTATGCCTTCTTCAGCATCTACCTCAACAATTTGTCTCAACAGGCCTCTCTCTTCTTCAGTAGGCTCCAAGATGCTTTCAATTTCCTGAAATCACAAAAGATTACTCTAAAATCAAATACAAGATTACAAATGTACCAATTCTACCAAACTAATTATGTGTACAAACCTTTGTATCTCCAAGCGCATCGTGTATATGCTGCAACGGAAATCCTTTGTTGTCTCCTTTCACAAACCTCCGCTTGCACATCCTTGGACAACCGGGATGCGCTCCTCCTACATCTTCGCGAAATCTTCGTCGAAGGTTGGGAATACACTCAAAAGCAAGAATCTGCATAATGAGTCCAAAACAGAGTGAAAAACTCTGCCACATATTCAAAAATTATACACTTGAATCTGTTGGAATAGTAAAAGGGTTTACCTCTAGGGGGATAATGAAGGCGGATAATCCTGTTTGCGTTTTCACTGCTCCCTTCATGTTATCAACCACCCATTTCATCCCATCAACGCAATCGTTGAATGTATAACGGCCCCATGGGAACTTCTCACATACACTCAAATCATCGACAATTCGGAGTAAGAATGGGTCGACAGTCGGATCATACTTGTTCTTTGCTTTCAAAACCTTGGCGATGAAGTATAGAACAACCAATTTCATCCTGTCCGCAGCTCGCTTCTTCTTCTTCTTCAACCTCTCCATCTCCTTCTCTATCGTGCTTATCTTTATTCCCTTTGTCTTCTTAAACACCCTTTTAGCAAACGCAAAACTCCCTAGATTCTCCCAGTTGGGGGGATATTCTTTGCAATTCAAACCGGTTAGAAGGGCGTGCTCTCTAATGGAATACCTTATGGGGGTTCCATTAACCACAAACCAACACTCTTTTGTCTCCTGTTTAGCGGTGCGCACCATAAGCATCCACATGCCTTGGACTTGGTGATTAGCCTCCACCGGCATGTGGAGAACGTGCTTGAACTGCTCATTCCGTCTCAACCACCTCAATTCATCCGGATATTCCCCCAACAACTTCACCACTTCTCCCACATTACACCTAGTGCCTATCCTACAACTTTTGGTGTATTCAGTAGGCTTAAAATACATCCCCTCTGGCTGCAGAGCCCTTGAACCATCCTCATCATCAGAGGTATCCTACAAATACCAAGAAAATATTCATTAGAACGTTTGTTCTCAGTTGGCCCACTTGTACAAAAACCACAAATTTGCATAAACGGTTGTTCTAAGTTGAACCACTTTTACTAACACCAAAAAAATACCAACCTTTCCTTCGCCAACATCTTCTTCTTCTACTTCTTCTTCTTTGTCTTCTTCTTCTTCTACTGCTTCTTCTTCTTCTTGTTGTTCTTCTACTGCTTCTTCTTCTTCTTCTTCTTCTACTGCTTCTTCTTCTTCTTCTTCTTCTTCTTCTACTGCTTCTTCTTGTTCTTCTTCTTCTACTGCTTCTTGTTGTTGTTCTTGTTGTTGTTGTTGTTGTTCTTCTTCTTCTTCTTCTAACACCTTCTTCTTCCCTCCTTCTTCCTTACCTTTTCTACTACTCTCACCGGCCAAACCGTTGCTACTCCCTTCTTTTTTCCCATGTTTAGATCTACGAAGACCCATTGTCCGAACCATTACTCCTTTCCTGATAAAACACAAGAACAAAAGTATCAAAACCCATATCAAAATCAAAATACCTAATATACACATATACCATGGTACAACACAAGCAAACTCGATTAGATTCAAGCCAAGAGAAAGAGGAACACATGGGAGACAAGATTCAATTCGAGATTCCTCAATTCGATTAGATTCCGAAAATTCGATGTCCAATTCGATTAGATTCCGACAATTCGATGTCCAATTCGATTTTAACAAAATTCAAAGAGGATTAAAATTGATTCTTACCCAAAGGAGTAAAACGCCGACGACAGAGGATTTTGGCCACGATTTCGAACGGAGATCGACGACGAAGCGAGATTGAACCGAGAATTTTTCACCGGATCTTATGTCGGAATCGGAACTCGTCGGAATCGAAGGATCGAAGAAAAAACGGTTGGGGTTTTAGAAAAATTGTTACTTTGGAAATTGTTGGATTCGGTTTGTACTCTTTTCACCCGAATGTGGGAGTCGGGTCGGGTTATCGCGGTTGGGTCATGTAATTACGCAACTCTGTTAAGGTTTTTAAGTCATTTTCTATTTTTCCGGATTTAAAAAAAATGTTTGAAAATAGAGTTAAATATGGGTGGCATTTATGCTCCAATATTTCCCAAAGGTGGCAAATGTGCCATTGTTCCAAATGAATCGGAAGAAAATTAATTACAAAGAAGCCCTCTTTGGCTCATTTGCCCCTAATGTTACTACGACGAAATCACAACCGGAAAGATCAATGCCGAGCCGTCGGACTCTTGACGCCGCCTAGGGTTTCGAGGTATGAGGTCCTCTTGGTGGTAACGACGCTTAGCTTCTCCTTGAAAAGCTGATCATCCGGCGAATCCTTCTTCAATTCGAAATCGGCGTTGTTCCCGGCTTGATCGAAGTCCCATCCCATGAAATCCGACAACGTCATGTTCCCAACAAAGGTCAGCTCCTCTGATTCCATCTCCGTGCTTCTATTGTTGACCGCTCGATCTGCCTGTAGAACGTCATCGATTCTCGATAGGACTGTGTAAGCCAAACTCTCTAGTATTCTGGAGTAGCTCTCTAGCACCGCTTGACCCACGTCCTTGTTGAATTGGATTTTGCTGATGTCTAGGGAAGACTGAGAAAGGCCAGGGTATCTTTGCTTAAGAATGAGTAAAATGGTCTCTGCTCGCTCTTCGAACACCTCTCTCTTCTCTAGGCTGACTCCGGAAGCCCAGGGGGCGTTTGATTTGTTGTCTTTTTGAACCATTTTGCGTTTCCATATCACTATTGATGCCTCTATTCTGTTTTTGAGGTCGACGATCTTGTGCTCCGATGACATGTCCATTGTGCTTAAGAACTGGTCCGGATCGAAGAATTCCACCGTTATATTCTTGTACATTTGATCTCCAAGACTCACTCTACCGTTCTGTATTTTACAAAGAAATGAGTTTTGCTCCATTCATCAACTCAAAATCATCATCAAAATTAGTTTACCTTAGGGAGAGAGTCGATGTAGCTCTCAGGGATCTCCATCTCGAACAAGACTTGTGCGTTTATGGCCATGGCTGCCTTGAGAACCTGGTTTACACAGTCTTTTTGGAACTGCAAGAACCTCCTTGAAGTATCTGATAGACCATCTGGAAGAACTTTGACGGTTGGAATCCACCATTTGTCGTCGTTTCTCTTGTCTGAGTCAGGTGAGTCTTTCGATACATAGCTGAACTCGCTTTGGTCCTTGAAATTCTCTAGACAATCCTAAGCAGGACAAAAATAACACAAATCAAGCATTATTTTTTTGTTACTCTACCTGATTATGATGCTATATTGAATTAAGATGTTTGTGTGTAGGTCTTACGATGAGCATAGCGTCGAGTTTTCTCAAGGCAGGGATGTTCATGCATAGGTCAGTACGTTGGCGTGTGGTCATGATCTGTTCCAGTTTAGTAATATCATTGGATGATGTTACGAAGTTGAAACAGAGCAGAAAGGAATGTAATTAACTAACCTCCATATTGGTTCCATCTTTATTCTTTTGCTGAGATGGGGCAAACTCAACGACGTAGTCTGTCACAGAGAGAAGCCAATCAACCTCTTTTCTCCATCTTGCCCTCCTTTCTGCAGGTATTGGCTCCAAACGCCGTTGCTCTCCAAACACAGAAGCTACAACAATAAGGTTAATGCATGTATAACATTGCAATAGGCTCTATTAAAAATCCTACCTGCAAGATTTGTGATTGCGTTGGAGAGGGCGAGAGCAGAGGAGACTCCTTTGCCTCCACCAGAATTGTCTTCTCCCAGCAACAACTTAGAGAAGCGCTCTTTCATATTCTCAATGTCAGCAAGAAGCTGCTTTTCTCTAGCCTGTGCGGCCGCAAGCGCTGCTTCGTTAGCTGCTGATCTTGAAAGCGAAGGGCCCTTATTAGGATGGATAATGGTCAACGCCTCCTGAGATCCGGCCTCATCTAAACCGGTCGAGAGACTCTTGGCATGTTTGCCTGCATTGTTGTCGTTGTTCCTCCATTTGAAATTGAAGAGCCTGCTCCTATAACCTTCCTGCTCTTGTTCTGATGCACGAACCATTCTTTCAAATGGTTTCTTGATCGCACGAAAGAATGAGAGAGGAGAGGAAGGGAAGAAAAGAGAGAGGATGAGAAACTAATTGAGCGGCAAAACAATAAAGAGGATGATAATGCTAATTGTTGTTACACTCATTTTTGGCAGAGAAATTTGTGGAGCTTCCTCTTTTGGGAGGATTCAACGTGGGGTGCATGTTTTACACTATTACAACTAATGAATTTTTTTTATAATTGGGGATAGCCAAAAATTTGAATCAATTGGTACTTTTCTTATCCAGTTCATGCAATGTCAACGAATAATCTCCATACACATTAATTTCATTTCCAAGTTCATGAACCCAATATTTGTATGCAAATGACCTTCAAATGTGCAATATTGTCTACCAAACCACAAAAGCTCAATTGTTTTAATGTTCAGGCCCATGAAGGCCCATCATTATCTCTATCTATGGAAAATGTCTCGTCAACTTATTATACCAACCCCTCGCTCCTCTGAGCTTTTTGCAGTAATGGAATCGATCGGAGTCCTTATTATGTGTCCCATGTCCTCCTACCTCGAGAACGAGCTCCAGAAGCGCTTCAACCTTCTTCGATTCTGGACTTGGCCGGAGAAATCCTTGTCTCTAGAAACTCATCGGAATTCCATCCGCGCCGTCGTTGGAAATGCTTCTGCCGGCGCTGATGCTCAGCTGATCAATGATCTCCCCAAGCTCGAGATTATCTCCAGCTTTAGCGTCGGGCTTGACAAGATCGATTTGGGGAAATGCAAGGAAAAAGGGATCCGCGTCACCAACACTCCCGATGTTCTCACCGAAGACGTCGCAGATCTCGCGATTGGGCTGATCTTGGCTCTCTTACGACGCTTGTGTGAGTGCGATCGTTATGTCAGAAGCGGAAAATGGAAGACCGGTGATTTCCAACTCACTACTAAGGTTTCTCTGCCTTCTCTTGAAGAATTGTGTTGATTACACACGCATGTATTGTATATTCGGATTTTCATAAAAATGGTCTCCAGATTAGGCAAACTTGAGTATGGTCAGATTGGATGTGAGAATCGTCGTTAGGGATAGTCATGCAGTTGTGGGTTATTAGTATGTGATGCGTTAAGGTGCTACTAGTCTTAGAATTCGTACCATTAGCTCTGCTTGTCTCTGCCAACTGAACATTCTTTTCTTATTGATTCAGTTTAGTGGAAAATCAGTGGGCATCATTGGTCTAGGTAGAATTGGAACTGCCATTGCAAAGAGGGCTGAAGCATTCAGCTGTCCAATCAATTACTACTCCAGGACAGTGAAGCCTGATGTAGACTACAAGTACTATCCATCGGTGGTTGAGCTTGCTAAAAACTCTGACATTCTCGTGGTGGCATGCCCGTTAACGGACCAGACCAGACACATTGTGAACCGGGAGGTGATGGATGCATTGGGAGCTAAGGGTGTGCTGATCAACATAGGGCGTGGACCACATGTTGATGAGCAAGAGCTTGTGAAAGCTCTAACGCAAGGTCGACTAGGAGGTGCTGCGCTAGACGTGTTTGAGCACGAGCCGCACGTGCCCGAGGAGCTCTTTGGCCTTGAGAATGTGGTTCTACTCCCCCATGTTGGGAGTGCCACTGTGGAGACACGGAATGCCATGGCCGATCTTGTGGTGAATAACTTGGAAGCGCACTTCTCTGGGAAATCACTTCTGACTCCGGTGGTCTGAGTGACTTGGGTCATTTGAAGGGCCTGTTATGTTGATAAACTAATGGAAAGGGTCATTTATCTTCCGAATAAAGTTGCACTGTCACATAAGTAATGAATTTGAACACTTCAGGAACTCTTTGTGTTTTATGTCTCTTTATCTTTAATCTTTTTATCTTTCTATTCAAAATTTGTAGTATTCAAGGAACAAGAGCTCAAAGCCCTAGAAGCTCGACGTGCCCGTGCTCTTGAGGAGATTTATCGTGCAGAAGAAAATCGCTCGCAAAGAAAGAGTATTTATCATCATTCTTAAAACTTTGTAGCTTCTGTTCAGGATTATGTTGCGTAATCTCCATTCAAGTTTCGATATTTAGGTGTTCTTTTGCTGTGGTTGTTTGATAAAGGAATAGTATTTTCCATGTCTTGTTTGTTTTGATGTTCTCGTGATAATTGTTATCAAGTGTTGTGATAATTGTTAATGAATGTGTATCAGGCTAAAAAGAGGAAACTTGGTTTGGTTGACGGTGACGATGAGGATGCCAAGACGGAAGAAGAAGGATATGGAGAAGGGAAGAGCAAAGATGATTCAGCTAGAGTTGTTAATGTTCGAGGTGAGTGTTATTGTGCTTTGATATCGATATCTTTGCGATTTCGATCTGTACTAATATGAAATGATGTGTATTGTTTGACAGATAACTCGGAGAGGGCTTTCTACAAGGGGCTTGTTAAAGTTATTGAGTTGTCTGATGTTATTTTGGAGGTTCTTGATGCCCGTGATCCCTTTGGCACTCGTTGTACCGATATGGAGAGAATTGTTATGCAAGCTGGTCCCAATAAGCATCTTGTGTTGCTGCTGAACAAGATTGGTAAGTTGTATAAAAGTCTCTGCTTGTGGTCATAAAGAGCTATTTGTTTGGTGTCATTAATTTTGGTTATGGTTCCTCGTTGTCTAGATCTTGTTCCCAGAGAGGCTGCTGAGAAATGGCTTAAGTACCTTAGGGAAGAATTTCCGGCTGTTGCATTCAAATGTAGTACGCAGGAACAGAGATCAAACTTGGGTTGGAAATCATCTAAAGCATCAAAACCGAGCAATATCTTGCAGACAAGTGATTGTCTTGGAGCAGATACTCTTATCAAATTGCTGAAAAACTACTCAAGAAGTCATGAGGTTGGTTTTTCATAACTTACACTCGGATCACCCTTGCGTTGAGTTATATTATCCAGTTTTTGATTGAAGCTCCCATTGTTGTTCTTTTTGGCAGTTGAAAAAATCTATCACAGTTGGTATTATCGGACTGCCTAATGTTGGGAAGAGTAGTCTTATTAACAGTTTGAAGAGAGCTCATGTTGTCAATGTCGGTGCAACTCCTGGACTGACTAGGTCTCTGCAAGAGGTTCACTTGGACAAAAACGTGAAGTTGTTGGATTGTACTGGTGTTGTGATGCTCAAATCTTCTGGAAATGATGCTTCTATCGCTCTCCGAATTGTAAAAGAATCGAGAAGCTGGATGATCCAGTTAGTCCAGGTAATTGGAAATAATCTGAAGATAGAATTACACATCTTTTTATGCTTTGTCTTGTTAAAAGTTATAAATCTCAGTGATCTAACCTGGAAATCTTTTTTCTTTGTGGAAAATTCAGTGAAGGAGATTCTCAAGCTTTGTCCAACAGAAATGCTAGTAACTTTGTACAAGATACCAGCCTTTGAAGCAGTTGATGATTTTCTATATAAAGTTGCCACCGTAAGGGGTAAGCTTAAAAAGGGTGGTCTTGTGGATATCGATGCTGCTGCAAGGATTGTCTTGCATGACTGGAATGAAGGTGTGAAACCATTGTCATCTTTTAGTTCCTCGTAAGCTTTAGAATTTTCAAAAACCGGTTTAACTCATCGTTGTATATGAAATATGAATGGTTGTGCAGGTAAAATTCCATATTATACAATGCCTCCTAAGAGGGACCAAGGTGGTCATGCAGAGTCAAAGATTGTGACCCAGTTGGCCAAGGACTTCAACATCGATGAGGTTTACAGTGGTGAATCTCCCTTCATTGGGAGCTTGAAGACAGTTAACGAGTTCAACCCTGTTGAAGTTCCAGCTAATGGTCCTCTCAATTTCGATGAAACTATGATGGAGGTTGGTTAAATAATTTTCTCGAAATTCCATTGCTTGTAAACTTCTCGGTCTGGTTTTAACCTTTGGTTATGTATTACAAAAACAACAGGATGGGTCTAAGACTCAGACTGAAGAAGAGTCTGGCCATGACAGTGATGATGAGTCTATGGGAGGGGAAGAAGCTGAAGAAACTGGAAAGGAGAAATCAGAGACGGGCAGGCAGAACAAGAAGCTTTACCGAGATGATAGCATTCTGAATACGAAAAAGCAGAAAGCGGATAAGAAGAGGAGGAAGAAAGCGAAGAAAGCCGACGCTGGTGAAGATCCAATGGAAGGTGATTATGATTTCAAAGTAGATTACGCCAAGAACAAAGATACCATGGGTGAAGGAGACGATGACAATGTCCAATACGGAATCGATGCTAAAGTACCAATGGCTGGACTTCTTGACTAGCCTGAAGAATGAACTTTGATTTAAAACAGCGTTTTCCGTTTTTTGCGTTTATGATTATTCTGTTGAGTAAACTTATGTTACATATGTTTTTACTTCATGAAGTACTACTAGTAACACTAAAAAGCAATTTTGTTTTCTATAGTAAGACCTTTTCTTTTCCTCCACCAATTATGTTATGTGATCAAAATATCTTGAAAAGCTTAGAAAATTACAACCATTCCAAGTTGCAAATGTGAACGTTGACTTTACTTTGTGCAGGTCATTGAAAGATTATCTTGGTTTTGCTCATCAAATTCAAGAAAGCTCACAAGAAGATACTAAGAGAGAAGATGAGTTCAGCTACTGTTGATTTTGGGATTGGACTGATACTTAGTCTCCTGGAAAACGAAACCTTGTTATTGTCAGGAGTCCATGGCGAGATTGAGAAGATGAAGAAGGAGTTGCTTATCATGAAGTCTTTTCTTGAAGACACACATAGAGGAAATGGATCCACAACACAACTCTTCAGAACTTTGGTGACAAACACAAGAAATTTAGCTTACCAAGTCGAAGACATTATCGACGAGTTTGCCTATCACATCCACGGTTATCGCAGCTGCACAAAGCTTAGGAGTGCGTTTCATTTCCCGAAGTATATGTGGGTGAGGCACGCGATAGCTCAGAAGCTAAGAATGGTGAATGACATGATTCAATTCATTTCTGAGTCCATGAAAAGGTACTCTAGTTCAAGAAACTACCAAGGAACATCATCAATATTGCCAATAGATGCTGGTAGTTCAAAATGGGTGAATAACATTAGCGAGTCGTCTCTTTTCTTTAGCGAAAATAGTCTTGTAGGGATTGATGCAGCCAAAGGAAAGCTCATTGGTTGGCTTATGAGTCAAGAACCGCAACGCGTAGTTGTTTCTGTTGTTGGAATGGGTGGCTCAGGGAAGACTACACTCTCAGCTAATATATTTAAGTCCCAAATAGTACGAAAACATTTCGAGTCATACGCTTGGGTAACGATATCGAAATCTTATGTGATTGAAGATGTGTTTAGGACAATGATTAAAGAGTTTTACAAAGAAGCCGAAACAGAGATTCCGGTTGAGTTACACTCTTTAAGTTACAGAGAGTTGGTTGAGAAACTTGTGGAGTATTTAAACTCAAAGAGGTACTTTGTTGTGCTTGATGATGTATGGAACACTAATCTTTGGAGGGAGATAAGTATCGCTTTACCGGATGGTATTAGCGGAAGCCGTGCTATGATAACTACTCGTAGCGATCATGTAGCTTCTTTTTCATATGGCATTGGAAGCCGAAAGCACGAGATTGAACTCTTGAAAGAAGACGAAGCTTGGGAACTTTTCTGCAACAAAGCGTTTTCGGGAAGTCTTGAACAACGCTGTAGGAGGAATTTAGAGGTGATAGCGCGGAGATTAGTCGAGAGATGTCAAGGCTTACCGTTAGCTATTGCTTCATTAGGGAGCATGATGTCAACAAAGAAGTTAGAATCAGAATGGAAGAAAGTCTACAATACATTGAATTGGGAACTAAACAACAATCTTGAACTCAAGGTTGTTAAAAGCATTTTGTTACTTAGCTTCAACGATTTAGCGTACCCGCTTAAACGTTGTTTCTTGTATTGTTCTCTCTTTCCCGTGAACTATCGGATGAAAAGAAAGAGGCTTTTGAGAATGTGGATGGCTCAAAGGTTTGTGGAACCAATCAGAGGAGTTAAAACAGAGGAAGTTGCTGATAGTTACCTTAATGAGCTTGTTTATAGAAATATGCTTCAAGTTATCTTGTGGAATCCTTTGGGAAGACCTAAAGTGTTCAAGATGCATGATGTTATAAGGGAGATTGCTATATCTGTATATGATGGTGATGATGATGATGGAGAAACATCCGAGGATTACGGTATTCGCCATTTATGCATTCAGAGAGAGATGAGACCGAGTACGGTGCGTAAAACAAACCTTCACTCTCTTTTGGTATGTACTAAACAGAACATTGAATTACCTCCAAGTCTGAAACTTTTGAGAGCTTTAGACTTCGAAGAGTCTTCGATTAGTAAGCTGCCGGATTGTTTAGTAACTCTGTTCAACTTAAAGTACTTGAATTTGTCGAAAACCCGAGTGAAGGAGCTTCCAAGAAACTTCCATAGACTCATCAATTTGGAGACTTTGAATACTAAGCACTCCAAGATTGAAGAACTTCCTCCAGGGATGTCGAAGTTAAAGAAGTTGCGCTATTTGATTACTTTTCGGTGCAATTATGGACTTGATTCAAATTGGAACTATGTTTTAGATACAAGGGTGGTTTCTTCTAATATTTACAAGTTGAAGGATTTGCAAGTCATGGACTGCTTCAACGCGGAAGCTGAACTTATCGAAAACCTCGGGAACATGACTCAACTCACAAGGATAAGTCTTGTCATGGTTAGAAGAGAACATGGAAGCGACTTATGTGAGTCGTTGAATAAGATTAAAAGACTCAGATTCTTGTCTTTGACGTCGATTAACGAAGATGAACCGTTAGAGATTGGTGTATTTGGCAGAGACTTTAGACAAATTTTGCCAGTGGTTACTAATGGTGGCAGAGTAGAGACGGTTTTGGCGTCCCTAAGTTCATCATATCTTTGGCCTAGCTGCAAGGTCCTAAAGCTCACAAAGAACATGAGACTTCTCGCAGGTCTAAGCAATATTGAAGCCGAAGAACTAGAATCTTTTTCTAAATGGATTCTGGATATTGGTGATGGAAAGATCAATGAACCGAACGATGGAGAGGTCGAGATTGATATCCTTGAAGATTTGCTTATAACTGATTGTGAAAATTTGATTGAATCTAGTCAGAGACGTCTATGGAACATCTTACGTAAAAATACGAAATCCCAAATTTTATCAACATAGAGCTATATTGAGTCCGACGAACAGCGACGTTGATAGTATCAATGTGTTTATGTTGTCGCAAATATCAGGTAAAGTTTTTGGCTTCCATATTCACAAATAGGTCGTAAAAATCATTAATGGCCTATTCTAATTTATTTGTTTTTGTTTTCAACTTAATAGGTGATGAGAAAATCTTTCTAAGTTCAGACAGTATTGAAACATCGGATTCAAGCCCCAAAGATGATATGGTTTACTCTCAAGAATTCATGAATAGCATCAAAATCTCTGGATTGCCAAATCACTCTTTGAAACTAAAGGTTGGTGCTATTATTATGCTGCTTAGGAATGTTGATGCTAAAAGTGGTTTATGCAATGGGACAAGACTACAAATTACTCAGATGGCTGATCATGTTCTCGAGGCTAGATTTATAGCAGGTAGTGAGAATGGTAAAAAAGTTCCTAAAAAAGTATTCATTCCTAGGATGTTTGTCTCTCCGCCAGAAACGAGATTTCCTTTCCGAATGCGTCGTAGGCAATTTCCTGTAGATATTGCTTTCGCAATGACGATCAATAAAAGCCAAGGACAAACTCTAGAACAAGTTGGGGTTTATTTGCCGAAACCGTTTTTACTCATGGCCAACTTTATGTTGCTGTTTCAAGAGTGAAGTCTAGATCTAGACTGAAAATCCTTATCACAGACAAAGACGGGAAGCCTCAGAAAACAACAATGAATCTTGTCTACAAAGAAGTCTTTCAAAATATAAGCTAGGATTCAATCAACTTCATCTGTTTCTCTTCCAATTAAGCTCTACGAATTTGTAAACTGGTTTGTTTTTTTGTTTCTTTTCTGTCATTTAAGATTTCTTATTCAAGACATATCTACGTTTTACCATTCTCAAAATAAACATGGATCTCGATCTGTTTAGACAAACCTTAAGGTACATGCTTTTAACCATACGTTCATAATACTAGCCTTAGTTTGTCACAATTTGAATTCAATCAGATAGACACAATCATATCAACTCTAACCTAAGTCTACAGTCCCCATAATTCAAAGAGTTCAATCCTATTACCAACTCTATAATCATATGAAGCAATTGACCAAAATAAATTGCTAACTATTCACAAACAGAGCAAAAGATAAGTAAAATATTCACAAACAGAGCATCATAAATTGTAAAACACATACACATATATTTCAAAATTTCGAACCTGTGAAAATCAAACATATACTAATGTAAAGGTGATTGATAATCAGGCAAATCATCCAAAGTGCACGAGACTTTCATATAAGATAGCTTTTCCATCCTTTATCCTAAAGGTAGACCCACAGGCTGTGCATCGAGCATCAAGGTCGGTAGGCCAGTAGTGGTGGTGGATCAGACAGGAACATGTCAACTTTGAACACCAAGAAAGACCATATGTTTTATTCACCAGATCATTGAAGATCCCGACGCGTAGCTTGAACAAAAGATCTTCGCCTAATATTTCCTCCACATCTACATACGGAAAAAATTTACCGCATTTATAGAACGGACAGTGGACTTGAATGTCCCCTCCTCGGACCCTTCCTTGACAGTAGTTTCGGAAGCAAGAAACGCACATACGGTGTCCACATCCAATGCCCACTAAATACGTCTCCGAATTGCACGCGAAACATCTTGGCAATACTTCAGCAGGCACTTCTTGGCCACCTTCGTCCAAGTCCAAGTCAAGGAGTTCTTCATAACTGACTTTGCCACCAGCTGCTTTGACAACATATTGTGGAGCAATATCATAACCAGCAATCACACCAGCTTCATCCCAATTATACTCGATCAAAGCATGCTTGGCAAAAGAGGAAGAAAAAGAAGGAATTCTTGGAACAAGTCGAGTCACTGCTCGCTCAGGATAGTCAAAGATATCCGGAGTTCGATCAAAGGATATCTAAACGAAGAGAAACGAAAACGCAGTTTAAAATCCAAGACCAGAAATTGAAAGCCAATTCAATCCAATGTGAGAAGAAATCAAACATGTGGTGCTTGATTTTCTTGAATTAGATCCATGTGAATTTCAACTATAGTAGATCTCAAACGAAGACTCTGCAATGTCAAATAAACTCAATCGCTTATTCCTCTCTAGGGATACGAAACCCTAACCCTAACGAGGCAAAATGAAAAGACGAACCTTGAGATAGATGTCAATGGCGGAATCGAAACAAATCGTTTCTTCTTCTGCTACTCCGATCTAGATTATCGAATTCTGGGGAGAGACGAATTCTGGAGAATCGATTTCTGGGGAGAGACGAATTATGGGTACATGAAATTATATTATTCGCTCGGTACAATCGTCTCCGGTTTAGTTAACCCGGTTGACTTAATATGTACGCTTTCATGTATTTACCTTAGTAACAAAATATTAAGAGAACATTATTTTGGCATCTATTAATATTGTGTCCACAAACGAACCGGCGGAATTTTATCCTCGCTTTGTATTTGGAACCCCCAAATTATCCGTAACCATTTATTATATTATTTGTACCAATCATTCATCAAAAAGATATATTATTGAAATTAAATTTGTGATTAAAGTAACTTTTTTTTATCATACCACATATAAAAGTGAAAGTCTCTTTTATCTCACATAGAAGTGAAAGTATGAAACTTCTATAGTTTGTCAAAGAGAGACATCGACCTGAGCAGAAGAGTCGGTCAAGATTACGTCTCGAGAGTTATCGGCTTTCGGGTGATCCATCGAGTCTAACCTTAACCGGACATGCATTGGCTTCAAGAAGACAATGTCTCTCAATTCTCTCTTTGACTTCAACAATAGTTTCACAAACAAATCCTCATTCATCGTCGTCATGTTCCTTGCCGGCTTTAAAATGTCTACTATTCTCCTCGCTAGTTCTTCCTGGCTCGCACCTTCTGTCTCTTCGTTCTTCGCCAGTCTTAAATACAATGCTGCATAAACAATAAGCTGCACAAACCCAAGTCGACAAAAGTTAAGTATACTTTCGCTCTTGCTGATAACACAGACTTTGGAGGATAATTTAGACGTACCTCGCCTGAGCCAGGACTTGTATTGACATTGCAATCGATGTGAATCCGTCCATCTTCGATTTCGATCTCAGACAGGCTAATATCTTCTTCATCCTCTTCCTCAACTATTTCAGGGGTGGCTATTTCTTTTGCGAGGCTATCTAGTTCATCGTACCATTGCTGTGAGACTCCAACCTGCAAGAAGTTATGAAAACAAAATTTATAAGTAACCTCAGAATTAAACCAGAGCAAATGTCAGAGATGTAATTCTCTTAACCTTTTCAGAAGGTTCCACTGTGCTTCCAGCATTCGAGACTTCAGTGATTGCGCCTCTTGCCTGTCGCCATATGCAGCTTTCTTGTATCGGTTCAACAAGCTCTGTGCTTGGAGGAATCTCTATGTTCAATCGTATGCTAATTTTACCTGTTAAAGAAAATAAATAATGTAGTAGTTGAATCATGCCATATACTTAGATTCGACCACAAGAAATATTCGAGCTTGTTCACGAATCACACCTGGTAACAACCGGAGTTCCTGAGTACGACTGAAGTTTGCTTCCTGAACTCCTTGAGCTCTGTTTTATATTAACCAGAAGAGCACAACAACATTAATTAGGTTCAAGACAAGAATAATTGTATAATGAGCATTTTACTGATAAGAAAATGAGATTTAAGGAATCACTAACAGATTAAAAACTCTCTCTAGAGGAATGGACAACCAATAGGGCAACCCAAGGATCCCAATGTTGGAGAACGGAACGCTAGAGCATGCTCCACATTCTCTATTTAACTTCAACACCCTCTGACAAGCTTAATGTAGCAAGGCAAAAATTCGTTAGATGATGCATAGAGATGAAATAATCTAACGAAGCTGCGTCTATGTCTTTTTACCTATATCTGTCATGACAATGTCGTTGCCAAGTTTAGAGAAAGAAGACAAAAGGGAAACACTTGGCGGCTCCTTGCTCGGGGTGAGAGCCTCAGTTTGCTGTTCCAACAACTTAGAAGGTAAATGTTTCAAGACCGATAGCTTCTCTGTGATCAATTCCCCACAAATCTCCATTATTTCCGGAAACCCTTCAAATTTTGATAAATATGTGTTAGATACAATAGTTCAAAAGCCAAGTACCATAATACGGAAAAACAAGATTCCGATTCTTTCATGTTTACCTTCCACAACTTCTTCGATTTCTCCTGCCGCTAGATTTATTATCCATAACTTCGTAAAGCTGGAAAAACGACAAATCAATTTGGTTATGAGGTTTCTCTAGTATAAAGAAGCAACCTCTTTGACTAGTCTCTTTACCTCTTGTTAATGATTAAAAGAATATCATCATCACGCTTCAGTATATGCCATGGAAACATCAGGGAGGGAGCATCAGGTTCTTCTGATTTGGCATCAACATTAACTGTTGTATCATCATCTTTTCCAAGACCCAATTTCTCCATTATCCAAGACCATATGCCACCACTCTTCTTAATAACCTTTGGATATACCGTTTCCAGGACCCGCGTTTTTATATTTGCTCTTCTAATGGCATGATTCTTAACTCAAAGAAGAAAAACAAAATTGACATGAAAACAATTTAATGCCACAATCAGTGATTCATAACTTTGTAACTTCTTATAAGAGTCATACCTCAGAATCTACAATGTAAAGGCAATCCTCCTCTTCGTCGTAGAGGGTTGCTGCAGGACGTAACATCTTTGCAGATTCAAATTCTCCATCCTCAAAACCTGGGAAACAACCAATCTGAAATAAAAACATTGTCTTGAAGTTTAGTTTGTTAAACAAGTAGCTCCAAATGAAGTTTTCTTTCTTAGATAGCCCTTCTAACGGAAACTGAGCAAATAAATACTTTCCGAAATGTAATTCAGTTCACTCACACTGTCTAAAATCTCCCCACTGCTATCGAATATAATAATACGATGATGGTTGCTATCAGAGAGAAAGAGACGATCTCCAACTCCATCTGCAGAGATACAACCTGTCATGGAGAATGTTACTATTGTTAGAGAGTAACATAAAGATAAAATGTAATTTCCAGGTAAGGCTCAAAATGACCAGAAAAAGAAGAAGATTGAAGATATATACCTGGAAAGTAAAGAAACAAATCCTGCAAGAAAGAAGAGAAATGTGGTTCCTTGATTGCCTCGGCCTGTTTCGACCAAGTGTTTGTGAAAAGTCTGACAGACTTGGATTTCTCAGTATCTTGAATGAGACTGTCAAGAGCTACATCAAAGCAGAAGAAGAAAGAAACTAGAATACGTAACTAAGCACACAAATCGGGGGAATTATTAAGAGCTTCCCTTTAAGGTGAACATGGAACAATAGCTATGACATTTTTAGAAAACATTTGTCGTAAAGAAGATGATAAAGTAGGCATACCTTTCGCTACAGAGGCAATCTCCAGATCTTTCTCTTCGTAAATTACAGGATTCTTAAAATCTTTAAACACGATGTAGCGTACTTCCTCAGTAGTCTGATACAAGTAACAAAGACCACACCATCGATTTAAATTGAACCATATGTATACAAATATATAATTTAGAGCGAAATGGTCCTTACTCGAAAATACAATATTTACCTTTGGAAATTCTCTCTCAGAAACTAATACAGGAAAAGTAAGATATTCCTTCACGATCAAGTCAGCTAAAGCAGCACGATCATCAGTGATTCGAGCTTGATCACTGAAATGAACTCCCATGAAACAGACACCAGGAGACCTATAAAAATCATAAATCTCGTTAAGTCACCATGATTCTTCGGTTAAACTAGCAGGAAAAAAGAAAGAAACTTTCATAAAACCTCTGCTGAAGCAACTTTAGTTTCTCAATCGAATCACTTTTTCCATTAAGCAAATGTCCAGCAAGAACTATATAAGTTCCTTTATCCTTGAAATGCAGTTTATTCCCAATATCTCGATTCAACCAGTGATGTGAATGACCTAAAAGAGTTACATTTCCATACTTTAAAGACATATTTCAAGCCAATTCAAGAATCACTACACAAAATTCAGTGTACCTTCAAGTTTATCAAGTGAAGCTCTAATGTAAGAGAGTAAATCAGCATTTGGAGACGAAACAGAAGCTTTAGATGCTCGTTTTACTGATGCAAACCTGAAAGAAACTGTCCAATACAAATTAGAAAGCGAAACTAAACTCGAAGGAGAATAATAATACACCAATTTGAATTACCCTCGAGAAAGACACTGTCCAACCAATTTCTTCGACGCAATGTTCATATCTGTATCGAATGAAGGAGCTAAACTAGTAATGGGTCGATGAAATTGCCTCTGAATATTGCCTATTAAACAAAAAAAACAACCAAAAGGCTTAAAATTAGTGAAAACCCAGAAAGCTTGAGTTGAAGAAGGCGATCAAATTTTCCGAAACCTGAGAGAATCCGAGAAGAAAGCCATAAAATTTTCTTCAAATGAAGACTTCTAAAAGACATTTTGAATTCGTGGATTCAATATTTATACGATTTGTTGAAGGGTTTAACCGCCGACACCGGAAGCCGGCGGGATCTTGAGAAAAAACCACACTTTCAGGCAACCAAAACCAATACTAGTAAAGGTTACGACTTTAGAAGGAAAAAAAACTTAACTTATATGTTTAGTATTTAATATGGAAAGAGTACACATCGGGGTGGTGGCGCAGTTGGCTAGCACGTAGGTCTCATAGCTATCTGTGTACTCCTGAGGTCGAGAGTTCGAGCCTCTCTCACCCCAATTTGTTTTTATTTTACTATTTAAAATAAAAACGGGTCAATTTAACTGGGCCGGGTCATGATCCAAATCCATTTATTAAGCAAAACCCTAATCGCGCCGATATCTTCATCTTCCTCCTCCATAAACCCTTTTCTTCTCCCTCTCTCATTTTTTCGCTTCCTTCTCAGCGAAAAGGCTAAAGATGGTGAAACGGAGTAAAAGTAAGATAGCTCCTTCAATCAAACTGTTCTGGATTTCTCTTTGCTTACGAATTGAATTCAAGTCAAGGAACCACATTTCCCTTCTTTCTTGCAGGATTTGTTTCTTTACTTTCCAGGTATATATCTTCAATCTTCTTCTTTTTCTGGTCATTTTGAGCCTTACCTGGAAATTACATTTTATCTTTATGTTACTCTCTAACAATAGTAACATTCTCCATGACAGGTTGTATCTCTGCAGATGGAGTTGGAGATCGTCTCTTTCTCTCTGATAGCAACCATCATCGTATTATTATATTCGATAGCAGTGGGGAGATTTTAGACAGTGTGAGTGAACTGAATTACATTTCGGAAAGTATTTATTTGCTCAGTTTCCGTTAGAAGGGCTATCTAAGAAAGAAAACTTCATTTGGAGCTACTTGTTTAACAAACTAAACTTCAAGACAATGTTTTTATTTCAGATTGGTTGTTTCCCAGGTTTTGAGGATGGAGAATTTGAATCTGCAAAGATGTTACGTCCTGCAGCAACCCTCTACGACGAAGAGGAGGATTGCCTTTACATTGTAGATTCTGAGGTATGACTCTTATAAGAAGTTACAAAGTTATGAATCACTGATTGTGGCATTAAATTGTTTTCATGTCAATTTTGTTTTTCTTCTTTGAGTTAAGAATCATGCCATTAGAAGAGCAAATATAAAAACGCGGGTCCTGGAAACGGTATATCCAAAGGTTATTAAGAAGAGTGGTGGCATACGGTCTTGGATAATGGAGAAATTGGGTCTTGGAAAAGATGATGATACAACAGTTAATGTTGATGCCAAATCAGAAGAACCTGATGCTCCCTCCCTGATGTTTCCATGGCATATACTGAAGCGTGATGATGATATTCTTTTAATCATTAACAAGAGGTAAAGAGACTAGTCAAAGAGGTTGCTTCTTTATACTAGAGAAACCTCATAACCAAATTGATTTGTCGTTTTTCCAGCTTTACGAAGTTATGGATAATAAATCTAGCGGCAGGAGAAATCGAAGAAGTTGTGGAAGGTAAACATGAAAGAATCGGAATCTTGTTTTTCCGTATTATGGTACTTGGCTTTTGAACTATTGTATCTAACACATATTTATCAAAATTTGAAGGGTTTCCGGAAATAATGGAGATTTGTGGGGGAATTGATCACAGAGAAGCTATCGGTCTTGAAACATTTACCTTCTAAGTTGTTGCAACAGCAAACTGAGGCTCTCACCCCGAGCAAGGTAGGGATGTTATAGGAAGGGTTATGGCCCATTTCGGCCCAGAATATTATAAACTCAGCCCATATTTAATCCTAACCCATTATTAACCCTATAACTTATATAAATATGGGCCCAATTATGATTAGCCCTTTAGCCTTTTTTATTATCTTTTGATAAACAAGCAAATCATATTTCACAAACTTATTAAATAAACGTATTTTTTTCATTTTTGATAAACATGTAAATCATGCTTTTTCATCAATTACACAAAACATATTATAAATATGTCTCCTTAAAAACATGGTAAAAGATGAAAAGGTTTCTCCTTAAAAACCCTAAACAATTAAAACAGTAAGAAGCTTTCACTACAACTATCAGAAGAACACTTTTTTTTTTTTGGTTTTAAATCAGAAGAACACTTTAGTTGATCTGTTAAGAGAATCCTCAGCTTATAACTACAATTTCAATGTGATTATTTCAGACATTTACACGAATACACACCAAAAGAATTTCTCATGTATCAATCAGAAAACCAATGACGCAACAAAATCAAACAAGAACAACCCAAGAATCCCTACATATCTATCAAAGGCGTTTAAGCTCTACTAAGCAATAGGTGAAGCGAAAAAGATAAAAAAAAAAAAAAAAAAAAAAAAGAGCAGATTTATTTTTCAAATCAAGATAAGGAGAGCTTCAAAAAAATTCATACTTGTTATGAAACTGGAAGTGTAAAGGACTAAAGGTCACTAACACAGACCAAAAAGAAACCAGTTTCATACCTTCTTGTTAGGCTCAGGAATCTCTGAAGCTTTTGATTGTGAATCCAAAGAGAGTCAAGGAAACAAAGATCTTTAGCGTCTTTATCTTACAATTACACCAGAAATCAATCATTAGAATAGTGAAAAGCAATCATCTTTAACCCTAATTTCAAAATCAATCATTGCCCGCCACAAGAGATAATCGATTTACATCAAATACCCACAAAATCTAACCAGCGAAAGTGATATTAAATCACTCGATTCGAGAACCCGAATTACATCACTCGATTCGAGATCCAAGGACGCGAATCAAGCGAGATCGAGAAACAGAAAACACAGATCGAGAAACGTAAACAAGTATGAGATGGGATAGAGAGAGAAAGTACCTGAAAGGCGAGAAAGGAAATGGTGGAGAGAGAGAGGTGCCGGAAGAAAACGGAAAGACGGAGAAGAGAAAGAGTTTCGCGCAGCTCAGAATTTATTTGGGCAGGTAACCTACAAGACGGAGGAGGTAATGAAAGTCGGAGCCACGGGAAAAGTTCTAAACTCATTAAAACTCTATTGGGCTTTAATGGGCCTTTTAAATATTGATTTAATGTTGTTTGTTATCGTGCTAAAAGCATAAAAGGAGAAAGATCTGATCGAAGAGCAAAGCAAAACGTGAAGATGAATCACCTTTACACCGACAGAGATCGAAATCGAGCGTTAGATTGTTCAATCAATGGCGATTCAAAAGCGGAATCAGATAACCAGCGCGAAGGAGATAGCTGAGAGAGAAGAGAAAGAGAGATTTGTTGAGGTTTGAGATTAATGGGCTTTTTCTAGGCCCAATATCGTTTAAAAGCCCAATAATTTTGTTTTTGTTTTCTATTAGGTTACTTGTTGGTTAATGCTTTATAAATAAATACTCTTTTAAGTCTTTTGAGATTTTGAGAGAAGACTATTTCTTGATCATGGCGGCTAGTGGAAACGTAGCTAGCTCAGACGTATGAGTGGATCAATGATCCACAGGGTTTGTTCGGGCTTGCCCGAAGAATCGTACCAGTTCGTAAAAACTGGACAGATTTACCAGTAGAGCTAAAGATGAAGATAGTTGAGTCACTTCATGGGGTTGACATCGCTAGGGTTTCTTGTGTTTGTACAGAGATAAGGAATATGGCTTCAGATAATGGATTGTGGAAGAAAAAGTTTTCGGAAGAGTTTGCGGATCGTGTGACAGAGGAAGAAGAAGAAGAAGATGATGATTGGAAGGATAAATTTGCTGGTTTATGGAGGCGAAATCGAAGATTAGGAAGAAGAAAAGGGAGAGTAAGTTGCAACCCGTGGTATGAAGAAATAGGGTTTGGTGCTAGAGATTGGGATCGCGGATCTGGATCTCGATCCGCTGAGGTTCTTAGCATGTGGTGATGGAGCGGTAGGACCGGTCCTGTGCCCAAACAGACCAAGCATTAGTTTGCGGTATTTTTCTTGCTTTGCACGCTTTGTTTTTTTGCCTTGGTTTTTGACCTAGTTATGTGGATTTATTGGCTAGGGTTTACTTCGTTCTTTCTGATTTAGGTTTTGTATTTGATTTTGGAGTAAAATAGAATTCTTGAGCTTTATTAAGAAACAAGTTGATTTTGGTTGAATAAAAAGAAAATTCTCAAACTGGCAATTAATTTCATGAAAATCTCAAAAGACTATCAATGTGCAAAGCTTAAAATTAAGACTGATCAAGAGCCCATGAAAATGTTGCATTCTCGAGCTATGAAAACTCAGCTGGAATATACACATTCAAACAAAACAGAACATTTAACATTACAACACAAAGAAATTAAGGGTAACACAACTTCTATCACTAAGCCAAAAAAAAAAAAAATCATAAAAAACAACCAAACCCAATATTAAAAATCAAAAGACAAAAAAGATGTAAACACAATTATAAAGTTCAAGAAACACTTGGATTCCTAGAATGTGCTGCACTTGGGTTCGTGGATTGTGCTCTTGAAGCAACTCCCCATTCCATTGCCTCTGCCACGGCTTTTTCCGTTCTTCCGCCGCCATAGAATCTTCACAGGACGTTCCATCTGATGGCTGAGGAAGAGGAGGCATATCGTCGTAGTTTGGAACAGAGATTGAGCCATCAGGAGCCGTTCCTAAGAAACCGAGGGCCGTCACAACGTCGCTTATTAGTGGTCTTACTGTTGCCTCTTCTTGTAAACACATTGCCGCCACCGCCACCGCCTGATTCAGAGCTTTCTCCTGATACACTCCCTCCAGACTCGGATCAGCTAACTCCGGGAATCTACTCGGTTCTTTGAACACCGGTTGTGCCTAAAACACACAAGAAAATTTTATTTAAGTTCAATCTTATAAGCAAATATTGAAGCCAAAGTTCAAGTCTTTTTTCTATGTAAATTTTTTTTTTCTTTTTCTGGTGACCCGGATTTTTACCACCCGACTAATGAATGTAGCCGTCGAGTTGCCCATTCACTGGTTTAGAAAGCACTTGAAGTAAAACTCACCCAAGTCACTAGATTATGTTCATCTTTGGGTCTGGTTGTATCGATAACTCTTCGTCCAGTTATCAATTCTAACAACACAACCCCGGAGCTATAAACATCGGATTTAGTAGTTAGCTGACCGGTTCTCTGATACTCTGGATCACAGTATCCATAAGTTCCCATAACTCTGGAAGACACATGTTGTTTGTCCCCAACAGGGCCTAGCTTTGCTAATCCGAAATCGGATAACTTGGCATTGAATTCAGTGTCCAGAAGAATATTAGCTGCCTTGAGATCTCTGTAGATCACCGGAGGACTTGCCTTGTCATGCAAGTATTCAAGACCCATTGCAGCTCCTAGTGCGATTCTTATTCTTGTGTCCCAATCCAACGGTATTTGGTCAGGTGTTAGATCTGTTAGCATTTCGAGAAACAATCAAACATTGAGACTAATCAAAATACTGAGACTAGTTCTTTTAGTTTAGTGATTTTACCTAGGAGATGATCTTCGAGTGAACCACGAGACATGTACTCATAGACGAGAAGTCTTTGATCTCCATCAGCACAATATCCAATTAGATTCACTAGATGTTTGTGATGCAAAAGACTTAACATCAGAACCTCTACAATGAACTCTTTGTTCCCTTGAAGTCCATTTCTATCTAATTGCTTCACTGCCACAATCTGATATCCAAAATAAAACCATTAGAATTTTTTTGAGAGATTTGTTATATAGAATTGTAAAAAACAGAGATCATATACAACATTCATCAAATTGGTTACATATTCGAGTTTATATAAAGTGATTTTAAACCGAAATGAAAGACATATATATCTTAACGTTTTGAGATTATGTGCAAGAGTGTTTTCACTATTCCCTATTGTTCATATGACAAACTAAAATTGAGAATGATCTTTAACAAGTACTTTACCGTGCCGCATTTCTCGAGTTTTCCCTTGTAAACCCTACCGAAACCGCCTTCACCGATCAGACATTCTTGTCTGAAATTCTTGGTTGCAGTAGCTAGCTCCCTGAAAGTGAATGTTTGCGCCGCGATGTTGTTTGTCACTTCTTTGTCTGCATCATTGTTCTTGTCCTGCTCATTCCCAATCTTATTAGGTCTTGGATTCTCTGTTATAATAAGCATCACCAAAAACATTACATGAGTCTAGTCTTATAAAACCCTAGTATATATTGAAACATCTATAAATGATTGTTTGAGCTTACCAGGGTGAGTTTTGTTGTCTCTACCGGCCAACTCACCATTTCTCCGGCCAGTTTTATCTGAATCTCCCGGAGTTTTTTTCTTTTCATGGAAATAAAAACATGAAAAGCAATTCATTTCTTCTCTTAATTCCGTTACAAAGAACCCTTTCTCAAGAAAAATTCAATCTCTTCCTTTTTTGTTCTTTTCTTGCGATTAGAGATTAATTATGGGCATAGACTAATATATATCAAACTCTGAAGAAACTTTTACAAAGCAGAGTTTGAAGACCAAAATTAACACCAAAGATGATCTTGTTCAATAAATTCCTGCGTTGACACAAAAAAAAAAGAAGAGAGAGAGACAATGTTTAGATAAAAAAACGAGAAAATAAATGTAGGATTGTTGAGAGAAAGCAGAGCAAACCTTTGAATTTTTTCATAAACAATGGTTGCCCCTTGCCCAAGAAACCCTTAGAGCATGTTCATTGCTCACTCATTGGGGTCTAATGTGATGTTCTTATAGTATAAAATTAATAAAATGGTTGTAAAAGGAAGAAAGAGAGTGTTTTTGTGGGGTATATTGAAATATAAAATTAATAAAATTTGAGTAAAGAGAGTAGAAAGTGTCTAAAAGGAAGAGAGAGTGTCTAAAATTAGATATTTTGGAAAGTGTTTTTAAAAGGAAAAGAGAGTGTTTAAATATAAAATTAATAAAAATTGAGTAAAATGATGAAAGAGAAGGTATAAAGTTAAGGAAGAGAGAGTGTGTGTTTTAATAATTTTATATTATAAGAACACCACTTAAGACCCAAGAGGGTTAGCAATGCACATGGCCTTAGGGTTTTCTCTTTATCTTCTTCACGTTATTAGATATGTGTCTTTTTTCGTCAAGATCTAACAAAACCCAGATCAAGAAAAATAAAAATCAACACCAAAACCGTCGGGATCCGAAGTGCGGAAGAGACTCCGATAAAATTGGAGGGGGAAAACTGGATTTTTTTTTCAGGTTTAGGTTTCTAAATTTCTCTTAATATAGACAAATTATAACTACTGATAAAGATAAGAAAATGGGGTCCATATCTTATTCCTGTCATGTTTGTGTGCTTCACATTTCTCTAAGAGTTTTTTTTTCGTGTGCAATTTGTAATATAAAAATAAGCTAACAACCTCCCCAAAAATGTATTAGAGATTTAAACAAATATTAAATTTTTTTAATATTTATATGGGTTGAAGAAATAAGAAATAGAAAGAAGAAAGAGGATTGGAAAAATGACATGAAGACCATGAAGTGAATAAAATACATGTAACAGAAAGGTTAAATGTAATGTTGATGGTGGCACGAAGTATATATTATATTTTTTAGATCAAATGCGAATAATCATTATTCCAATCTCTCTTTTAAAATTGAGGACAAATAAGAATAACATATAGAAGAAGAGACCTGTAAATGACTGTAATGATCATTTCTCTGTCTCTTCTGTTTTTATAATTAAGTCAACAATCTTCTTCATTATGCTCTAGCAAATACGATTGAGAGATAGACCACACCTTAAATAAATTGAATTCTAATTTATTTTCTCTCATTTTCAAGATTATAACTAACTAATTACTTTCACGTTTCAGTACATAGAATTATTGTCTAATGATTTGTATTAATGTTTCATGTATTTTGTATCATCGTCCGAATTTAACCGATAAAATGCATGTTGCTAAAGAGGAAAAAAAGTCATCGTGAAACATAGGTCATGATAAATAATTTGTGACCCATTTTGCATACTAATAGATCGACCAATAAAATTCTCTTTCAACTCACATAGAGTAAGCCTTAGATGTGAAAGAATGAAATAACATATCAGCATTGGCTTCAAGAAAAGAATGTCTCTCACTTCTCTCTTCGACCTCAACAACAGTTTCACTAACAAATCTTCATTCATGATCGTAACCAATCGATAAACCCGTGCTTCTTTGCGATTCTCGTAGTTCTTTTTTGCATTGTCCTTTGTTGCCTTATGAAAAAATGTGATAAACCCATAATCCCCCCGGTGCCCAGATATAACCGTTGGATAATATTAAATTTAATGCGTAAATCATTTCTCCCAAGTAGAATTGAACTATTGACTGGATACTTATTCTAAAGACCATTGGTACACTACCCATAAATTTAATTTTGAACTTAAAACAAAAAAACACCAAAATTGCATAAATAAACGATGTTTCAATTGGACATCGTCTAAAATAGTCTTAATGTAAAGATAAAAGAAGAAAAAAGAGAGATTTTCTCTAGATGTTTAGTCGGACCAAATTTTCAAGATATGGAGATATAACTAAACAATTAGAGGATGAGAGACGACGAGTGACATTTGTAAGTAGATAATGTTTGAATAAACTCTTGTGATTGTCACACATCAAAACATTCCCTTCCTTGGAAACCATCATCGGCGAGAACCACCAATGACAAGCAGCCCAAATTGGAAGGTCCGGAGCTACATGAGCTAAACATATCGAATATGTTTTCCTTCTTTTTTTTTTTTTTTTGATCCACCATGCAATAAATATCTACTCTCTTTTTCGATGTTCTTGCCATCGATAAAGCTAGACGATGACATGTCCATTGTGCTTAAGAACTGGTCCGGATCGAAGAATTCCACCGTTATATTCTTGTACATTTGATCTCCAAGACTCACTCTACCGTTCTGTATTTTACAAAGAAATGAGTTTTGCTCCATTCATCAACTCAAAATCATCATCAAAATTAGTTTACCTTAGGGAGAGAGTCGATGTAGCTCTCAGGGATCTCCATCTCGAACAAGACTTGTGCGTTTATGGCCATGGCTGCCTTGAGAACCTGGTTTACACAGTCTTTTTGGAACTGCAAGAACCTCCTTGAAGTATCTGATAGACCATCTGGAGGAACTTTGACGGTTGGAATCCACCATTTGTCGTCGTTTCTCTTGTCTGAGTCAGGTGAGTCTTTCGATACATAGCTGAACTCGCTTTGGTCCTTGAAATTCTCTAGACAATCCTAAGCAGGACAAAAATAACACAAATCAAGCATTATTTTTTTGTTACTCTACCTGATTATGATGCTATATTGAATTAAGATGTTTGTGTGTAGGTCTTACGATGAGCATAGCGTCGAGTTTTCTCAAGGCAGGGATGTTCATGCATAGGTCAGTACGTTGGCGTGTGGTCATGATCTGTTCCAGTTTAGTAATATCATTGGATGATGTTACGAAGTTGAAACAGAGCAGAAAGGAATGTAATTAACTAACCTCCATATTGGTTCCATCTTTATTCTTTTGCTGAGATGGGGCAAACTCAACGACGTAGTCTGTCACAGAGAGAAGCCAATCAACCTCTTTTCTCCATCTTGCCCTCCTTTCTGCAGGTATTGGCTCCAAACGCCGTTGCTCTCCAAACACAGAAGCTACAACAATAAGGTTAATGCATGTATAACATTGCAATAGGCTCTATTAAAAATCCTACCTGCAAGATTTGTGATTGCGTTGGAGAGGGCGAGAGCAGAGGAGACTCCTTTGCCTCCACCAGAATTGTCTTCTCCCAGCAACAACTTAGAGAAGCGCTCTTTCATATTCTCAATGTCAGCAAGAAGCTGCTTTTCTCTAGCCTGTGCGGCCGCAAGCGCTGCTTCGTTAGCTGCTGATCTTGAAAGCGAAGGGCCCTTATTAGGATGGATAATGGTCAACGCCTCCTGAGATCCGGCCTCATCTAAACCGGTCGAGAGACTCTTGGCATGTTTGCCTGCATTGTTGTCGTTGTTCCTCCATTTGAAATTGAAGAGCCTGCTCCTATAACCTTCCTGCTCTTGTTCTGATGCACGAACCATTCTTTCAAATGGTTTCTTGATCGCACGAAAGAATGAGAGAGGAGAGGAAGGGAAGAAAAGAGAGAGGATGAGAAACTAATTGAGCGGCAAAACAATAAAGAGGATGATAATGCTAATTGTTGTTACACTCATTTTTGGCAGAGAAATTTGTGGAGCTTCCTCTTTTGGGAGGATTCAACGTGGGGTGCATGTTTTACACTATTACAACTAATGAATTTTTTTTATAATTGGGGATAGCCAAAAATTTGAATCAATTGGTACTTTTCTTATCCAGTTCATGCAATGTCAACGAATAATCTCCATACACATTAATTTCATTTCCAAGTTCATGAACCCAATATTTGTATGCAAATGACCTTCAAATGTGCAATATTGTCTACCAAACCACAAAAGCTCAATTGTTTTAATGTTCAGGCCCATGAAGGCCCATCATTATCTCTATCTATGGAAAATGTCTCGTCAACTTATTATACCAACCCCTCGCTCCTCTGAGCTTTTTGCAGTAATGGAATCGATCGGAGTCCTTATTATGTGTCCCATGTCCTCCTACCTCGAGAACGAGCTCCAGAAGCGCTTCAACCTTCTTCGATTCTGGACTTGGCCGGAGAAATCCTTGTCTCTAGAAACTCATCGGAATTCCATCCGCGCCGTCGTTGGAAATGCTTCTGCCGGCGCTGATGCTCAGCTGATCAATGATCTCCCCAAGCTCGAGATTATCTCCAGCTTTAGCGTCGGGCTTGACAAGATCGATTTGGGGAAATGCAAGGAAAAAGGGATCCGCGTCACCAACACTCCCGATGTTCTCACCGAAGACGTCGCAGATCTCGCGATTGGGCTGATCTTGGCTCTCTTACGACGCTTGTGTGAGTGCGATCGTTATGTCAGAAGCGGAAAATGGAAGACCGGTGATTTCCAACTCACTACTAAGGTTTCTCTGCCTTCTCTTGAAGAATTGTGTTGATTACACACGCATGTATTGTATATTCGGATTTTCATAAAAATGGTCTCCAGATTAGGCAAACTTGAGTATGGTCAGATTGGATGTGAGAATCGTCGTTAGGGATAGTCATGCAGTTGTGGGTTATTAGTATGTGATGCGTTAAGGTGCTACTAGTCTTAGAATTCGTACCATTAGCTCTGCTTGTCTCTGCCAACTGAACATTCTTTTCTTATTGATTCAGTTTAGTGGAAAATCAGTGGGCATCATTGGTCTAGGTAGAATTGGAACTGCCATTGCAAAGAGGGCTGAAGCATTCAGCTGTCCAATCAATTACTACTCCAGGACAGTGAAGCCTGATGTAGACTACAAGTACTATCCATCGGTGGTTGAGCTTGCTAAAAACTCTGACATTCTCGTGGTGGCATGCCCGTTAACGGACCAGACCAGACACATTGTGAACCGGGAGGTGATGGATGCATTGGGAGCTAAGGGTGTGCTGATCAACATAGGGCGTGGACCACATGTTGATGAGCAAGAGCTTGTGAAAGCTCTAACGCAAGGTCGACTAGGAGGTGCTGCGCTAGACGTGTTTGAGCACGAGCCGCACGTGCCCGAGGAGCTCTTTGGCCTTGAGAATGTGGTTCTACTCCCCCATGTTGGGAGTGCCACTGTGGAGACACGGAATGCCATGGCCGATCTTGTGGTGAATAACTTGGAAGCGCACTTCTCTGGGAAATCACTTCTGACTCCGGTGGTCTGAGTGACTTGGGTCTTGGTGGTGTCATTCCATGGGCTTTTTTGCAGTTTCTTAACATACATTTCTCTTCTAAATAAAGTTGCACTGTCGTACATAAGGAATGAATTTGAACACTTCTCTCTGTTTCATGCCTCTTGTCTTAAATATTTTTATTCAAGTATTGGAGTAGCATTAGGACAATATGTTAACAATCCCAGCCGAAATACAACTCAGACGACTCTAATGTTGTCAAGTCAAGCTTATATATATTTGTTATGTGCGAGTCATTTCTTTGTGCAAGTCATACATGCCCATTACTATACTCCTTCCCTTTCAAGACATAAAAATGGTTTAGCTCATATGAGAACATGTTGCAATTTTAAAATGAAACAGAGGCGGTATCTATGTATAAAACGAGTTTTGGTTCTCTCTTCATTTAGTATTTTTTTTCATTTCTCTCACTATATACCAGCGATGGAGATGCCCTTGGACACAGTCTCGTCAACTTACAGCGATCACTTGCGCCTTTACATATACCAGCGATGGAGATGCCCTTGGACACAGTCTCGTCAACTTACAGCGATCACTTGCGCCTTTACATATACCAGCGATGGAGATGCCCTTGGACACATTCTCGTCAACTTACAGCGATCACTCTGCGCCTTTACAACAATGGAATCGATCGGAGTCCTTATGACGCTCCCCATGTCCTCCTACCTCGAGAACGAGCTTCAGAAGCGCTTCAATCTTCTTCGCCTCTGGACGTCGCGGGAGAAATCCGTGTTTCTAGAAACTCATCAGAACTCCATCCGCGCCGTTGTTGGAAATTCTACTCTAGGCGCGGATGCTGAGCTCATCGATGATCTCCCCAAGCTTGAGATTGTCTCCAGCTTCAGCGTCGGTCTAGACAAGATCGACATGGGGAAATGCAAGGAGAAAGGGATCCGCGTCACCAACACTCCAGGCGTTCTTACTGAAGACGTTGCGGATGTTGCCATTGGGCTTATCTTGGCTCTCCTACGACGCTTGTGTCAGTGCGATCGCTATGTCAGGAGCGGAAAATGGAAGACCGGTGATTTCCACAACACAACCAAGGTTTCTTCCTTTTCTTTCCTTCACATAACTTTTTACGTATCGAATTGACTACTCATTCTCTAGTGTGCATAGTTTTCACAAATCAGATTTTCATGAAAATTTTCGAAGTCAACTAGGTTAAATTTAGAATAAATTTGATGGTTAGTGGAAAATTTCACACTAAGAACTGAACAGTCTTTCTTGTTGATTCAGTTTAGTGGAAAATCAGTGGGCATCATTGGTCTAGGTAGAATTGGGACTGCCATCGCTACGAGGGCTCAAGCCTTTCGCTGCCCAATCAATTACTACTCTAGGACAGTGAAACCTGATGTGGCCTACAAGTATTATCCAACGGTACTTGAGCTTGCTAAAAACTCAGACATTCTCGTGGTGGCATGCCCGTTAACGGACCAGACCAGACACATTGTGAACCGGGAGGTGATGGATGCATTGGGAGCTAAGGGTGTGCTGATAAACATAGGGCGTGGACCACATGTTGATGAGCAAGAGCTTGTTAAAGCTCTAACCGAAGGCCGACTAGGAGGGGCTGCGCTAGATGTGTTTGAGCAGGAGCCACTCGTGCCCGAGGAGCTCTTTGGCCTTCAAAACGTGGTTCTACTCCCCCACGTTGGCAGTCGCACTGCAGAGACACGGAACGCCATGGCCGATCTTGTGGTGAGTAACTTGGAAGCGCACTTCTCTGGGAAATCGCTTCTGACTCCGGTGGTCTGAGCGACTTGGGTCATTTGAAGGGCCTGTTATGTTGATAAACTAATGGAAAGGGTCATTTATCTTCCGAATAAAGTTGCACTGTCACATAAGTAATGAATTTGAACACTTCAGGAACTCTTTGTGTTTTATGTCTCTTTATCTTTAATCTTTTTATCTTTCTATTCAAAATTTGTAGTATTAGGACAATATGTTAAACATCCCAGCCCAAGCAAACATAACACAAAGACCTAAACATAAACTAGTGCTCCTTTTGAGCCTTCTTCTTCTTGGGCAGTTGCCTGGTTTCAGAACACTCACCTTTGCTTTTTCTTTCCTTCTTGTCACCTTCTTCTCTCCTGATGCACATTAACGAAGAACCAATGAGTATCCAGCAGTCCACTAGATACATCATGTTACTATATATGATACAAGCCAAGTCCCAAGTATTTGTCATGCAATGAAAAGACAAGGTTTGGTTTCATGTCATGTCATACCTTCCTTCCGGCTCAGATGATAATAGTCTTTTCCACACCTCACTCTCCATCTCCCCTGTAGGCATTAGTATACTACTCATTCCCAATGTCTGTACTATTATTAACTCCATTTTACAAGACTAACACAAAGGGATTGACACTTTACCATTCACTGCTTCCAAGGCAATTGAGAATTTATTCTTCACAATTAGACCTCCAGCAAACTCCACTGCCGCACGGGCTTTCATTGCTGTGTCTGAATCTATGAAACAAACGTAACCTGAATCCAATCCCCCAGAGTGTTCTATGTGCTGCAACAAAACATAGAAAACGATTATCAGTCAATAGTCACCACTCTTAAGGCATCTCGGTGGTTGGACAAAGTTTCGAAGTTACCTTTACGCTGCCAAATCTTTGAAAAGCATCCTTGAGAGCCTCAGAGCTAATGTTGTCCCACGGGGGAACCACAAGTTGATCGCCGTTGTCAACTTTCTCTCCGCTTTCCTTCTTTTTATCCTCCTTTCCTTCCAATTTCTCAGCAGTGTCTGCCTTATCTTCCTCCCTCATGGTTTTGTTTTCTAAATTCTTGGGTTTTTCTGCAATCCAGAGTAGTTGCTCAGAGAGCAGTACATATTGTTTAGAGACGAACATTCTTGAAAAAGCAGAACATACCTTTCTCTGCTACTTTTACTCCACTGGCTATCCTTTTCAGTGTAAATTTGACAAGTTGGCCTTTGCGGAATCTGTAGCAATATGAGCCAAAACATTATGAGCTAACAATGTTTATATCAAGAAGCGTTTTGATCAGACAAAAGAAACAGACTTGTTGTGGGAAGTATCTTCAAGACTTGGCCCTGACTCTCCGAATTTCTTGATCATATCCTCTCTTTGACAGTCAAAATCACTCCTGTGTATCAAACAGAAAAGAGTCAGGTCATGCCAATCAGCTGGAACAAACCATCCATAAACTTACTTACTTTGGTATTAATACTAACTGAGCACCGGCATAGACGATGTTCTGCCTCAAAATATGTAGAGCGTCTTGTTCAGACGAGAACTCAACCAAGGCAGTGCCACAAAAGTGTCGCTTATCTCCAATGTGGTGAGGTAGCCTCACACTGTTCACCTGAACAGCTCAAATCACCAAAATCCATAAATCTACTTTCGAAATCATCATTAGATGACAGACACACAAAGGAAGAAGAAGAAGAAGAACCTTGGCATATTGGGAGAAGAAAGAAGCCACATCCTCCATCTTAATGGAGTACTCGAAAGGCGATGCCGCAATGGTTCTTCTGTGGACTTGTTCAAGCACCTTTTCCGGCTTGGAGAGTTTTTTTCCTCTACCGATTCTTTGTCCTTGGATTAGCAAAAAGAGGGAAAATGTCATACCATAAACTCATAAGACAAAAAAAGCATGTGAAAAAGGAAAGAAAGAGTAGTAGCTACCAATACCATTATCGGAAACTTTAAGAAAATTGGAAATGCGCAAAAGACTAGCGACTTGTTCCAATAATTCGACAGGGATATCTTCGCGTTTGGTGTTACCGAGGCCGAGGAGGTTACGCATACGAGAGAAGGAACAAACCAGAGCCAGACTAACCACTAGCAGGTTTCCGTGAGGATTATTAATCAATCAGCATCAAGGAAAAACTGTCTGTGCAGAGAGAGAGAGAGAGAGAATCATCTGTGTTATACAGATTAAAGGATACAGCCATCTTTGCTCTTTGTGACTTCTTTGCTTAGGAATTCGTCTATTGGTAGATTACTATCACTGAAGTAGAACTCCACCTTAACCAACCAACAAAACCATAAATAAAAATCGACTGGGGAATTAGAGAAGAAGGAATTACAGACCTGGGTAAGCAACTTGTTGGCGGTTTCTTCGTCCAAGGAGGCCATCGGAGCAAGGGAAGAGGGAAGAGGAAGAAGAAGGTTACTACTATTGGAGAGAAGGTGGAATTTATTGAGATCTAACATTGAGAGGCCCATTTATAAAATGGCCCATTCGATGCCGACTCTGCAAATTTAACGTGTTGATGGGCCTGAATCCATATGGAGTATTCTTATCCCCGCGTCCAAACAGCCTTCTTCTTCCCCTTCTTTAGAAATCGGCGGCAAAATTGGAAATCGGAACGGAGTTTTCCTTTTTGCTTCGGAGATGACGGAGACACATGATTTCTCGGCGTTTCCTTTCAAGCCTTACTCGATTCAAACCGATTTCATGAATGCACTCTATCAGTTTCTCGACAAGGGAGGCGTTTCCATGCTCGAAAGCCCTACCGGTACGCTTTTTTCACAACGCCATTTCTTTAGCTCTAAGATAGTAGAAGCTTAGTCTTAGTTGTGTGATTCTCAGGGACTGGAAAATCTCTAAGCATTATCTGTAGTGCTCTACAGTGGCTAATTGACCAAAAGGTGAAAGCGAAATCAGGATCCACGGAATCCGACAGGGTTGATGGAAATGATGGTGAGGACGAGCCCGATTGGATGAGAGATTTTACTGTTAATGAAAACGATAAAGCCCATGTTGAGAAGACCATCAAAATCAACAAATCCCCATTTCGGCTCAACAAACATGCTAAGCAAAAAGGAGATTTTGATGTAAGGAAGAAAAGTGTGGGTCCTGTGAGGAAACAGGATGCTGAGTTAAACGACCAAGAATTTTTGTTGGAAGATTACAAAAGCGATGAGGATTTATCTCCCAAGTCTAAACGAAAATCCGCTGGAGGTTTTGACAGTTCATCAGAGGATGATGAGGAAGATGACAAGGAAGGCTCCGATGAAGAACAAGGACCCAAGATCTTTTTTTGCAGCCGAACACATTCTCAGCTTTCCCAATTTGTCAAGGAGCTGAGGAAAACCGTATTTGCCCAACAAATCAAAGTTGTTTGTCTTGGTTCGCGAAAGAACTTGTGTATAAATGATGGTATGTCAGCATTTCTCCTTCATGTCTTTCTTTCTTTCCCTGATACTTACAGTCACAGTGATCGTGGACAGGTGTTCTTAAGCTCGGGAATGTGAGTCGAATCAACGAGAGGTGCCTGGAGTTGCAAAAGAAGAAGAAATCTCAAGTCTCTAAAAGGAAGGTATACATTACTAACTTGGTTGATGGATTCATATTCTTTCTTGTATTGCTGCTAGCCTCTGAATTCAGAATCGAGCCTTCTAACACAAAGGAACATGTGCTTGTTTCGTCATAATACATGGTCGTTTAGCTAAGTAGAATAAATGAACTGAAGCTAACTAATGGAAGCTTGAACATTGCAGAATTCAGGTACAAATGCAAGGATAGGACGAACCAAAGCTTCTTGCAAATGCCCAATGCTTAAAAAACATAAACTACAGAGAGATTTCAAGGCTGAGATTCTTCAACAAGAAGCCATGGACATTGAGGATCTTGTTCAGCTTGGGCGAGAAATGGGAACTTGTCCATACTACGGTTCCAGAAGAATGGCCCCGGCAGCTGAGCTTGTTGTTCTTCCATATCAGTCTCTTCTATCAAAGTCCTCACGAGAATCTCTTGGCCTAAACTTGAAAAACAATGTTGTCATCATCGACGAGGCTCACAATTTGGCAGACACTCTTCTTAGTATGAACGATGCAAAAATTACAGTGTCTCAGGTAAGCTATCAGTTTCTTCTGCTTTTAGAGGATGTGTGTGGTTCTGATGGACTTTGGCATTGCTAGTCAGCACTCTGTATCAGGCCATACGCAACTTGCTTGATGAATATGACTTTGTCGATGCTGCTTTGCTGATATATTTTACACAGAATTTAGATGATAACTGACAGAGTGTGGACTCCCATTTTTTATCGGTTTGTATTGCAGTTGGAGGATGTACATTGCAGCATAGAGAATTATCTTGGAAGATTTCAGAATCTCTTGGGAGCTGGAAATCGTAGATATATCCAAACTCTGTTGCTTCTCACCCGAGCTCTCCTAAAACCTCTTGTTAGTGACGGGAATCTTAACAGCAGAAATGATGGCCTTGATACAGGAGATCCCTCTAAAAGCAAGCCTTATGGTGGTTGTTCGATGGCAATAAACGACTTTCTATTTTCTCTGAATATAGACAATATTAACTTGTTCAAGTTACTCGCCTATATAAAGGAAAGCAATATCATTCATAAGGTGAATGGTTCTTCATATTTACCCTTTTCGCTTGTCTGACTCTTTTCTCCTGTCCATTTTCCCTATCTTAACTTCATCATTGAATCGTGTCCAGGTCAGTGGATATGGAGAGAGAGTTGCTATGCTGCAGAAAGATCCAGCGGCTCACGAGGAAATGAGCAAGTTATCAAGTTTTAGAGCTTTTTCTGATATGTTGGTGGCGCTCACTAATAACGATGGTGATGGGCGGATAATAATCTCAAGGACGAGTTCTCCTACCTCTGACCAACAAGGAGGGTACATTAAGTATGTCATGCTCACAGGAGCGAAGTTATTTTCGGAGGTCGGCCCTTGCATCAATGAGCCCCTTTATTTCTGAGTCCATAGTAGTTTCAGCAGTTCAACAATGTAGAAGTTAATCAAATCAATTTGTAGGTGGTGGATGAAGCGCATGCAGTCATCTTGGCCGGAGGGACTCTTCAACCTATTGAAGAGACGAGGGAACGACTCTTTCCATGGCTCCCTTCAAATCAGCTGCAGTTCTTCTCATGTAGTCACATTGTTCCCCCTGAGAGCATAATGCCAATTGCAGTTTCACATGGTCCGTCTGGACAGTCTTTTGACTTTAGCCACGGTTCAAGAAGCTCAACAGGAATTGTGGGTAATTCAAATGGCCCTTGTGTTCTCACTTGCTTTATTCCTTAAACCTTAATCAGATTCAGAAAAGAGTATTGAGAGTAACTTGTGTGTTTGATTTTTTGGGAACTGTTGGCAGATACAGGAGTTAGGACTCTTAATAAGTAACCTGGTGGCAATGGTTCCTGAAGGAGTTATTGTCTTCTTCTCCTCCTATGAGTATGAAACGCAGGTGCATACAGCGTGGAGTAACTCAGGGATACTCAAAAGAATAATGAAGAAGAAGCGTGTGTTCAGAGAACCCAGAAGAAACACTGAAGTAGAAGCCGTTCTCAGAGGTTACAAAGAAGCAATAGAAAGCGAAAGAGGGGCAATAATGCTAGCCGTGGTTGGTGGGAAGGTGTCAGAAGGAATCAACTTCAGCGACAGCATGTGTCGGTGTGTTGTGATGGTTGGTCTACCGTATCCCAACCCGTCTGACATTGAGTTGTTAGAGAGAATAAAGCATATAGAAGGTCTGGGAGATTCAGATTCCGCAAAACCTTCTCTGACTTTGGTTGACGATTCTTACTACAGTGGAGACGTAAAAGCAGGGTTTGGCGTATTAAATGGGTGCAAACGGAGAGGGAAAGAATACTATGAAAATCTTTGTATGAAAGCAGTAAACCAATCAATCGGTGAGTTTGTGGTTTGCAATTAGATGTTGTGTTTTTATTTACTGATGATGGAACTGAGACAAAATGTTGTTGCTTTTCAGGTAGGGCAATCAGGCACGCAAAAGACTACGCAGCCATTTTACTGGTAGATGCTCGATATTCCGGTGATCCATCCAAAAGAACATCTCATCCATCTAACAAGCTCCCAAAGTGGATCAAAGATCATCTTGTTTGTTCCACAAAAGGCTATGGAGACGTTCATAGACTGTTGCACCAATTCTTTAAGCATAAAAATGTTGAAAACCAATCAGCATTAGCGACCGTGTCTAGAGAGTGAGGTATCTATAAAGAACATATAGGAGCAAATCCTTGGCACTCTTATTTTGGGTATCATTATTAGCAAACAAGTGGAAAGAGGAAGTATATAGCAAAAGAATTTCAATTCATCTGTTATCTTTGGGTTGCTGCCTGATCCAACACATCTATGTACTAATTTACTAACACATCTATGGATCTTCAGGCTGCAAATTATGAATCTTCTTTGTCTCTCTACTCACTCTCCTGTGACAACATCAGCAGATGGCAATTAAGTGAATAAACACCTCAAGGCTACTTCATAAGCAGCGAAAATAGCGCCGTTGACCACAAAGGCCCTGGCAACTGCAGTCCCGAGGCCACGCCAAAGAACCCCATAACCCTCTTGTCTGACGCTCTTTTGAAAACAATCCGCAATGCCATCGTAAGCCCCATTACCTTGTTGCAGTCTGGTCTTGACAACATCAAGAGGATAACAAGCGACCCAGCTCGCCACACCAGCAAGCCCACCTGCAACCAACATGGTCCTGAGTCTTTCTTCACCGCTCTTTCTGCACCCAGGATGTAGCTTTTCTCTTACGTACTCATACGTCCAGAAGTAGAGTCCGTGAGCTGGAGCATCTCTCAGAACCGTGATGGTGAGGCCTTTGTAAATCCCCTTTAAGCCTTGTTCCCTCAAGATGGTCTTAGCCAAGCAAATGGGACCACTCTTGCTCTGCTGCAACTGAAGACGAATCTTGATAAGCTCAACGGGGCTAAGCATGAGGCTCTGCAAAGCCCCAGTGCCAACACCACCAAGAGCAACGCCTCTGTATGAAGGAGGGTCTTGGAGAGGAACAGAGGAATCAAAGGAGCGAGAGATTATTGCATATATCTGGAACACCATAGCATTCTGCAACATGACAAGAAGAATATTAATGAGTCCACCAAAAGCAAATGTGTAATTTTGCAAAAGAGAATATTCTGAACCTGAAAAGTGACGGAGGCTAAGGGTGCAGCCATGCCTCTGTAGAGGGACGTGGGACCTTCGACGGAGAGCATACGGCGGAGAATGGTGAAGGCAGATCCCGATTTCGAGCTCTGTTGTTGCCGAATTCTAAGCGTGTCCAAAGGATAACCTGAGATGATCCCAGCCACGCCTCCGAATCCACCGGCCACGAATTCCCTTCCCCAGCTACTCGCCATAAACTCCGGCCAGAAATCCATTTCTAACAAATCCTGAAAAACGAGATTTCTTTTTTCTCTCTTCTTTATTAAAGGATACGAATCGAAGATTCAATGCCCTTTGACCCTGAAAAGGGGAATCGTACGTCTGCAACTTTCAATCGGATAGAGATTTTGTCCTTTTTCTGGTAAGAGAAACGTGAAACAACAAAAAAGCTCTGTCCCGGAATTGGCCAGTCGAGAATTTCTTCTTGTGTTGGGAGATTAATTAGAAACAAAAGAGTGAGAAGAAGATTGATTGAGATTTGAGATTTGAGATTTGAGATTGAGCACCGTCCTTTTCCAACGATATCGTCCAGCACACTTCCGCCACCTACATTAACTCAGTTTTGCTCTGTTTCTTCCTTAATAGTATTATTACAAAAATGATTAAAAACAATAAAGAAAAAAACACAGGGGACGCTTAACAATCATTTTCCAATTAAATTATTATATCCATCCAAATTCTGCATAATGATTCAACTTTTGTTTTCTTCTTGATAACTCTCAGTGCTCCGATTCTTTATCATTTGGGAAAACGTGTTTTTTATGGAGACTAAATTTATAAATTATAACCAACAACAAAAACAATGGAAGCTGAGTGTTTTAAGTTATCTAATCAAAACTCCTTTTAAAGTTAAATGGAGTTTGTAAAGGAACAAGTGTGCACGTAATCAAAATCATCACATAATGAAGAAGAAGAAACGTGGAGTACATCTTTTCTTTATATACAATTAGTGAGAAAGACACGAAAGCGACAGTTGAATAGAGAGAGACGTCAAATTACTTCTACTTCTCTACTAACGACAATAATAAACTTATGTTTTCAAAGGAAGGCAATGAGTTATAACTAAGACACAACAAGGTTCAATCATAATAATAGCTCTGCATCTGAGAAAATAAAGTCTCATTTGTTGCTGCTTTTCTTTAGCCCACTCCTTCTCTTGGACTTTTCTCATGTTTGGCTAGATTCTTTCTTGGAAACATCCTAGCTATAACCCAACTCTTCAAGTTATAGATCATAAGCAAGCTATATAGATAGCTTAAGTGTGGGAACTCTATTTTTTTTTTGGAATGTTAGCCAGATCATGCTGCATTCATGCCAAATCCAACATATCATATATCAACAAGTATAGAATTTGGCATAACGTCTAGCAAAAATTGATAGCAACAACAATAGAGAAGATTTGGACATGATGTAAACATAAAAAATCATCATCCACCAAGAGAAATAGATGAGCATTGTATTTTCTCATTTCAAAATTCAAATCCTCACAAAATCAGAGCGAGTAGAGTTACCTCCTGAATATCAAAAAGCTGAGCATTGATCCCTCATTGGGCTTGGCTATAAAATGGGCCCAATTTGGGGTTATCCAAAAGGAGATCATTCACATGTTTCATCAGGTCGTTTCTTTTCTGTTAGGCCCCTCCCATAAAGAGATTACATGTTACAATTTCTTGTTTTTGCTTCCTTGGTTTGAAATTGAATCGATGGTTAAGGAACAAAAAAAGAGTGTTGAATACCAAAACTAACCCTAGTCAACTCTGTTTCCCTCATGTAAAACTCCACCTTGTTTTAGTAATTACAGCTCCCCAAAAAGCGCGCGCTATGTTCCACTTTTACTCTCTCTCTCTGGCTTTGCCTATACACAACGTGTACATACATATATACAGAGAGAGAAGAAGAGAATAAAGCGGAGACAGAGGTTCCATGGCTTTCTTGAGAAACAAGTCCGTTTCTTCAGATCTCATGTAAGACCTAGCCAAGGTCGTTTCTTTCTTTCTTTCTCCTTCTTTTTCCTTAAAAACTCCATCTTTTTCCCCCCACATTGTCTTCTCTCTATCTCTCTCTTTCTCTTGCACGAAAGAGAGAGATAACTCAACAATCAACAATAAAAAGAAGATAAAGAAACCCATCTCTGTTTCTTTCGATAACACAAAAATGTTTGACGGGCTCTTTAAACCCAAATTCTATACGAAATGGTAAGTCATTGTTTTCTTTCTTCCTTCCTTCATCTTCGTTTGATTGCCATACATGATTCTTAAATTTTTTTCTCAGCAAGGCATTGGTGAAGATAACAAAGACAAGAGTCGATGCGGTGAAGAGGAAGAAAATCTCTGTTTGCAAATTCTTGAAGAATGACATTGTTGATCTTCTCAACAACAATCTCGATTACAATGCTTATGGCCGGGTAATTTATTTCTCTTTACCCGATTTCTTTACCTTTCTAATGTTTATGTCACCGATCAAGAATCCGTGAATCTGATTGGTTCTCCCAACGTGAAAGCATCGAAATTGAACAAATTTCACTTCTTTTTCTCTTTAAAAAAAAAAAAAAAGGTCAACGATGTAACGTTAAATCCTTGTTGGTTTTATTTTGGTTTCATTTGAATGCTGTCACCAGCTGGTTACACACAAGAGAGAGTGAATTGTTGCTTAAGAAACCCCAAAAACCATATGCAGTAACTTCTTTGGCTTGTGTTTGTCTTTAAAGAATGTCACATGTTTTGGCAGGCACAAGGGCTTATTGAGGAGAAAAGGAGACTGTCTTGTTACGAGTCGTTAGAGCAATTCTGCATCTATGTTGCATCCAATGTCTCTCTCTTACAGAAATCCAGGTACTTCTTTGCCTTTACTTTTATAATTAACCTTTCTTGATTGGCTTCTAAATTTTGGTATTTTTCTCGCAGTAAATGCCCTGACGAATGTTGCGAAGCCATCTCCTCCCTTGTCTATGCAGCCGCTAGAGTCTCTGAAGTCCCCGAGCTTCGCGATCTCAGGTCTTTATTCACTGACAGATACGGCAATTCACTCGAGCAGTTTGTGAATCCTGAGGTATGTATTGTTTTTGAACATTTGATCTCATGTATCAAACTCTCTTTTCTCTTTTCCCTGACTCAATCGGTGAATCAATCCGCAGTTTGTAGAGAGATTCAAAGGCGAGCCTCCCTCGAAGGAAATGAAGATACAGCTACTGCAGGAAATCGCTAAAGAACAATCCATAAAATGGAATGCCAAGCCTTTAGAGCAGCGATTATACACACCTACTACTACTACTAGTCAGCAGAAGGAAACCGAACAAACGAAAACCGAACAAGACAATAAACCCGAAACGACGAGCAACAGAAGAAGAAGCAGAAATGAGTCTTTTGATGCCATGAGTAGAAGCGAAGACGATTCGAAGAGTACAAGCGAGAGTTGTGTCACTGTCCCTGAGGAGGAAAAGGAAAAGGAAAAGGAATCGGAAGAAGCCATACCATTCTACTACAGATTCATGCCTGCTCCTTACAACAACAACAACAAACCCAAAATCGAAAAACAAGAAAGCCTTCCCCTTCCGGAGAAGATGACCAAATCTCATCTCATGGAAGAAGAGGACACCACCTCTGAAGCAGATTCACCAACTTGTGCGGGAAAGCCAAAGCCGAGATCAGTGAGAAGAAGATTCGCTAAGCCTCCACCTGAAGCGGGAGAGAGAGTGGAGTCTCCATTGAAAGAAGAAGAAGAAGCGAGTAGTAAGAAGATGGGAGGAGGAGAAGGGTTTAGGAGGATGAGTCGTCGAACGGCGTCCAATGTTCCAGATTTTGATCGTGTAGATGCTCTCTCCAGAAATTGATTTGTTATTCCTTCTTCTTCAGTGTTAATAGTTTGTTTGTGTCTGTGTGTGCGATGGGATTTGATTAGCAAATTGTTGTTGTCGTCGTCGTCTGTGAATTTGAATGCCAAAATCGATGCAAAATGTTAGCTTCTAATCTCTCTTACTTAAATAATAATACTATCCTCTAACTATTTGATCCCTAAAACCCTTTTTGGAATCGGCGAATAAAACCCCAATCAGCCAGAGAGAGATTGAAGTGATGAGCGAGATCCATCTGGGTTGCCCAGCCGCCATTAACGCACCCTTTCTTTCCCGTTTCACCTTCGGTACCTCTCTCTTTCTTCAATTCTCTATCTAACTCATCTTCAATTCTGTATCTAAACCATTTTGGATGATTGTACAAGTTGATGAGCGAGATTTAGGCCCCTCCAATGATAATCACTGTATTGCTCTAGATGAGGACGGTGATCTTCTACTTCCTAGACGCCCTTGTAAGTTTCAATTTTGTCTTTTTCATATCAGTCTCTCGGTCTCTCTCATTTCTTTTTTTACGCAGCTCGCTCCTTTACTATCACTATTCAGCATTCTATCACTTCCAAGCTCCCTCATGTTGGTTTGCAGGTTACTTTATATCTCTCGTCTTCTTCTTCTTCTTCTTCTTCTTCTTCTTCACCTCTGCCTCTTCAGGTGTGGAAAGCTGAACTTGTCTTATCAGAATTTGTCTTGCATAACATGTCTACATCATCTGACCTCAATGACACTGTGTGTCTGGAACTCGGTGCTGGAACAGGTCATATTATTACTCAACACACACTAAATATCTTTGTGACCAAATGCCTCTTTCCTTCTTATCTTTGGTTTGCTTTCTCCATTTCCAGGGCTACTTGGTATATTGCTCGCTCGTGTGGCCAAGGCAGTTTTCCTTACTGGTACAGCTTCATCACCCATCTCTTCTTCTTTCACTTACTTTTCTTTTCTTTTCAAAACTGAAGCTTTTGTGTGTTTCTTCTTCCTTCTCTTTGTACAATAGATTATGGAGACGAAATTCTTGGCAACTGTCTTCAGAACGTGGAATTGAATTCGTCATTGTTCAACCCTCAAGCTGTCGTAAATGTTCGTGAGCTCAACTGGATGAGCAAATGGCCTATCCAAGAAAGCCACGGTGACTGCAGCCATCAACAAAAGTAGTGAATTTGAATTATCTTCTCTCTTTATTTGATATATATTACAACGGCGTGATCCGCTCACATAGCTACGTTTATGTTCAGGTATTCTTGGAGCTCGCAGGACTTTGAACTAGTCAAAAGCGCAAGATTCATTTTTGCGGCAGATGTGATCTATAGCGATCATCTAACGATTGCGTTGTTCAGCACGTTAAAGCGATTGATGTCATTCGGTTGTGAAAAGGTAACAACTAAATGGCCTAGTGCTTGTTCACCTTAAAGGCTTAAAACAACCACAAGATAGTGACATGTGAAAATAGCAGGTGTTATATCTGGGATTGGAGAAACGATACAACTTCAGCTTGGATGATCTTAATGTAGTTGCCAATGGCTACGCCTGCTTCAAAAGCTACATCAAAGAAGGTGGACTTTGTAAGAAGAAGATGTGCCCTTTATGCTTTTCCAATGTTAAAAGAGTTTGAGAGATGTTTTAATTAAAGTGTTATGTATTCAACAGGTGAGAAAGCGCATTGACGTCACACAGATCCCTCAGTACGTGAAAGGTTATGATAGAGGAGCAGATGTTGAGTTATGGGAAATCAAATATGTACATTCTTAATACTTCAAACATATTGTATTTCATTTGCATTTAAGAACAGTTTGAAAGATGTAACAACTAACAGGTCCTCATTACACTCAATAGTAATTATAGAAGAGAAAGAAAAGAAAACAAGACCTTCAAATAAAAAGATGAATCCTAAAGATTGTTATCGAATGGAAGGATTAAATGTAGAATCTTAAGAGGGAATAATAGCGAAACCAGAAAAAGAGGTTCCACTTTGGTAACTAAAATGATAGAAACAAAATCGATACAACACCATCGCTCTCTCTCTCGCATTTTATTTAGGCACTGCCTTGGGTGGGATTCTCTGTCTCCATTGGTTCATCTGATGCCGGTGGCTCACTCTTGGCCTCCTCCGCCGGCTCAGCTTCCTTGGCCGGTGGTGCCTCCGCTTTCGCCGGCTTTGGTTTGGGTTTGGTCATTACAGGCCTGCAAAACCTGCAAAGATGGTTCAGTCTCTGCATCATATTAGCGTTTCTCTTACAAGGGGAAACAAATGTGAAGCTATGCTTACTTGTCCAATGCCTCTGCCTTGGTTCTAATGTCAGCGGACAAGAGAGCCGGTGTTGCGTGTTTTGGAAGAGTGTCCTGCTGCTGCTGCTTCTCCCTCAGCCATGCTTCTGCTTCCACGCACTCATTTAGAACCTTCATTATTGCACAACCACAAAATCACAGTTACTAAATTTCATCTCATGCAATGCAATATTCACCAGAATCATACGGATATTTGTTCTGCTACTGACATGAGCCGAAATAATACCTTTTGCTTCTCAGCCAATTCAATGTGGTCAAACTTGGGGTCATTAGACACAGCTGCCTCTCTGTAGCTGTTAATACAGTAACCAAGCTGGTCAATGACGGGTCCTCTTTCCATCGACTCCTTGTAACGCTCTTCCACAGGATCACCCACCTGCAAATGATCAAACCCCAACATTGTTAAACCAATCTTTTTCAGACAAGAATTTTCAACATTATAAAGTGCAATCATATGCAGTACCTTCTTGAGCTCCTCAAGCTTAGCAACATAAACACCTTTAGTCTCATCTTCCCCATCTTCATACAACCAATCCTCTACTTCCTGTAGCTTCGTCAAGAATGCTTCCCTCTCTGAATCGATGATATATTCCTGGTATTTGTCACCCAGCTGAAACCAAAACATGTCAGTACCCAATACTCTACTACTGAACCTTATAATTGTAAACTCCCAATGCAAAACAGAAAAGAAAGAAGAAGAAAAGGATTCTCACTTTGTTTCGCATATCATAAACATAGGACTCGACTGCATTCTTCTTGTCCTTGGTCTCTTCCATAACTCTGTCTTGCAAAGCCATCTCAAATTCTTTCTCTACAGCCTTTTGGATCTCCACAGATTGCAAGGCACCATAGACCAATTCTGACAGGGGTACATTTGTTTTCTTCACCTTCCTCTTCGGAGCTTCAGCCTGCACATCCCATCAATAATTCCAATTTTTAACGTTCACAAGTGAATGAATAGAGCAAACAATATCAGTTCGGTAGGTAAACTAACCTTTGAATCAGTTTCCATTTGCACCGGCTTATCAGCAGACTCCCCATTGTCTGTAGCAGCCGCATCACTGGTTTCCTTGGCGTCCTGCATGTTAACATCAGAGTCACCAGAAGCAGGAGCTTTGTCAGTCTCCATCTCTGATTGTTCTTTTGAGACCGGAACATCAACTTCGTCCTCTTCCAAAAGCTGCAATGAGGGAAGAGAAAAAATTAGCGTAAATTTAAAGCATCTCAAAGTTCATAAGGGAAGGAACAGCTCTGAGTGGTAAATTTGCTAGAGAGTGAGCCTTTAAATAGCACCCCTAGTGGACCAATCGCACTAGATTGATAATAATAGTTATAATACATTGACCAAACACTTACAGTTGCTGATTCAACTGAGACAATTCCATGCAGGTTCAATCTCACTTTCACTTTAAGCTTCGCCCTCTCGCCTTTAGATGACTGGAAGGGACCAATCTACAAAAAAGAAGATCAACCATCAGAAACATACATGAGCGCTACAATATTAAGTAGCCATGAAACTGGGGAGAAGTCAAACCGTGTAAGTGCTGATTTTAGGTGGTGCTTGCAACTCGGTTACATCAGCGTACTGAACATCAACAGAGAATGTTCCAGAACGATAAAACGTTAAAGCCTTTACACTGGGAATGGGATTTCCTTTGGGGAAAACAACGGTGCTCTGCTGATTTTCAGCTCCTCCGTTTTGAGCATCAGAAGCTGCTCCTTTCCAAGCCAGCGAAATTGAGAAAGGGAAGCTCTCATGAACCTTTAAAGACAAATAAAATAAAATAATATGACTTGTTAGATAACCTAGAGTAAAACAGTTCTAGAGCTGCTTATAAGTAGTAGGCGAAAAAACAACATTTACTTAAGCATAGACGCATCACCTGGAATTCGCGAACTTTAAAGGTCGGACTGAGAATAGCACACTCCAAGGCACACCCCCTGGCCACACACTCACTTGCATTCATTGTACGCCTTGGCTCCTTGCCAAAAAACTCAGTCAGGATCTTGATGATAGCAGGGACACGAGAGCCAGAGCCAACAACCTCGACCATATGTACATCTTCAAAAGTGAGACCCGCATCAGAGAGAGCTTTCTCCAGAGGCCTCTTCACACGTTCCAAAATCGGGATGCTGATCTCTTCAAACTCTTCCCTCTTAATGGAACCCCTAACGTCCTTCTCATCCATCAAACACTCGATATTCAATGGAGCCACAGGATTTGCGCTTAGAACCTTCTTCACCTTCTCGCAGGCAGCCCGGAGCCTGAGACAAGCCTTAGCATTCTGGGAAACATCAATCTTGTATTCCTCCTTGAACTTAGCAGCAAAATGATTGAAAAGAGCTTCATCAAAGTCCCTTCCTCCCACCGAGCGATCAAAAGCGTGAGACAAGATTTTGAGCTGTCCTTTTTTGAAGCCAGCAATGCAGACTTGCATGCTTGCATGTCCAACGTCAATGAATGCAACATTGAGCTGTTCATTCTCAGGTAAATCTGTCTTGTAAATACCATATGCCAAAGCTGTTGCTGTTGTCTCGTGGATCAGACGCAACGGATGCAAGCCCGCAATTGTCGCTGCATCCATAACAGCTCTCCTCTGGAGATCAGTAAAGTAAACAGGAATACCAATACAGCAGTCCACCACAGCTGTACTCAAATTCTTCTCGGCAATACCTTTCAAATTAGAAAACATCATTCCCATGACCTGAGTGGGGGTAAAGGCTCTCATCTCTCCCAAATAGTTAGCATGGATCAAAGGAAACCCATCTGGCCCTTCTGTGACTTTAAAGGGCAGAGATTTGATATCCCTTTGCAGCTCAGGGTCGGAGAACTGGCGACCAACTAGACGTTTGATTTGAGAAATTGAATTTTTGGGGTTCATCATGGTTGAAGCAGCTCCAGCAGTTCCGATGAAACGCTGCTTCTCACCAAAGCATACGATAGCCGGAGTCTCACGGTTTGATTCATCGTTAAGCACAACGTCGATACCTCTTTGCCTTGCAACGGCCACAAGGCAGTTCTCGTTTCCAAAATCAAACCCAACTACACTCATTCTCAGGCTTTGTTTTCTGCTTCAAAACTGAGGCGTCCAAATTTTTGACAGCAACCTGATTAATCAATAAAAAACATCAGATCAGTATTATGAAATAGCGATCATAACAGCTCAGGTACCCTTGAACTATCTTAGAGAAAATTGATTGCATTGACATAAACTACTAAAACCCTTTAAAAACAGCTTCAAACCCAGATATCTGTATGAGCTCAGTAAGTAGAGGAAGCTAATTGATACCAGTTTGGATTCGAATCACCAATACATATATCAAATGATGGATGCAGAACTAAAGAAGCTAAGAATTTCTGCAACGGATACTAATAGTTAAACAGCGAAAACCAGAGAGTCGAATTCAAAAATGAATACAAAGACAAGTAATCGAAATCCATTGACGCACTCATATCAGACCTAGAAAATCACATCTACGAAAAGGACAAGGTTCAGATCTAGAAGATCTGCACACAGAGTTAGCGAGAAGGCTTGGGAATCATACCTGAATCGCGAGAGAGATTCTGGTTCTCGAAGCTTCTACCCAAATCTGAGTCGCAGCGGAAAAATATGAAGAGCAAAAGTTTGATAGAAAGAAGAAAAGGGAAGGGTTTATTAAGGAGCAGACGTTCGTCTCGAATTTTCTTTTCTTTTACTTTTCCTTTTTTTTTAACACTTCTTTTTCCTTTTTGTTTTCTGATATTTCGCCTTTATTTAATTACTTTAGGTTTTAATTCAAAATTTTCTAAAATTAAACCCAAGTCGTCAAAAGTAAATTGTTTTTTTAGAAAGTAATTTGTGTTGAGAAAATTGTAAATAATACAATTAATTTGTAGATTATCGGGAAAAAAAATCTAAACTAATTTAAATCGTCATTTATTTGGTTGAGTCATGATAGTATTTTTTTTTTTTTTTGATAATCCGAATCCCCCTTTGGCCCAACTTCCTTTTCACGCATTTAACTGCGGGTTGGGTGGCCAGCTAGCGTCGAACCCATGGCGAAAGACCACTTGTGTAGCTTCCTTTACCACTAGGCCAACGCTAGTTGGTTATGGTAGTAATTGTGTTCCTTGAAGAACATTTTTTTGGATCTTGTGAGATTAAAAGGGAGTAATTCGACGCTATACATACGCAGGAACACAACTTCATCATTCAAATTAGATATCTTGAAACATGCATGCATGTTCTTACTTCTTAGATTCGGGCATAGAGAAAATGCATCGTTCGTTCGACAAAAGAGCACGCGTCAGCTAACAATGAGCCGAGCAAGACCCCAAAACATTAGGCAGAGTCAAGGTGGTTGATGGAACTTGATCCCGACCAAGATTTTGACAAGGGATGAAGAAAGAGATACGAGTTTACATATGTCAGGCCCGGCCGTCTTTTGTGAGAAGCATATATATCAAATATCATATGCCTTGGACCTTGAAAATTGTCTCCGAAACTAGCAGACATATTGCATTACTTTTGCTGGTAAAAAATAATTTTGAAAAGAAATTGCATTGATTATGGCAATTTTGGTAAAATCCCCAAAAGAAAACAAGACCTTCAAATTAAAAACAAAACACCACAAGGGACAATGAAAAGATGTTTCCTACACATAGTTATCGAATGGAATCTTTGAGGGGATAATAGCGAAACCAGAAAAAGAGGTTCCACTTGGTAACTAAAATTGTAAAAACAAAATCGATACAACACCATCTCCTTCTCTCTTTGGCGATTTATTTAAGCACTGCTTTGGTTGGGATTCTCTGTCTCCATTGGTTCGTCAGAGGCTGGTGGTTGTGGCTCACTCTTGCCCTCATCGGCGGCAGCCTCATCTCCCTTGGCAGGTGGTGTCTCCGCTTTAGCTGGCTTTGGTTTGGGTTTGGTCATTACAGGCCTGCAAAACCTGTCCAACATCCAAAGCTGGTTCAGTCTCTATACCATATTAGCATTTCTACTACAAGGGGGAACAAATGCAAAGCTTTGCTTACTTGTCCAATGCCTCTGCCTTGCTTTTAATGTCAGTGGACAAGAGAGCCGGTGTTGCGTACTTGGGAAGAGTGTCCTGCTGCTGCTGCTTCTCCCTCAGCCATGCTTCTGCTTCAACACACTCGTTCAGAACCTTCATCATTCGACAACCACAAAAACACAGTTAAAATTTTCTTCTCACGCATGCAATTTTCAAGAGAATCATCCTTATTTGTTCAGCTAATGACATGGGCCACGTTATTACCTTTTGCTTCTCAGCCAATTCAATGTGGTCAAACTTGGGATCATTAGACGCAGCTGCCTCTCTGTAGCTGTTTATACAGTAACCAAGCTGGTCAATGACCGACCCTCTCTCCGTCGACTCCTTGTAACGCTCTTCCACAGGATCACCCACCTGCAAAGATCAAATCCCTAACCTCTGTTAAACCAAGTCTTTTTCATAAATATTTCTTAACATTATAAATAAGTGCAATCATATGCAGTACCTTCTTAAGCTCCTCAAGCTTTGCAAGATAAACACCTTTAGTCTCGTCTTCCCCATCTTCATACAACCAATCCTCCACTTCCTGCAGCTTCGCCAAGAATGCTTCCCTCTCTGAATCGGTGATATATTCCTGGAGTTTGTCACTCAGCTGAAGACAAAACAGTCAGTGCCCAATACTCTACAACTGAAACCTTATAATAGCAAACTCCAGAGAAAAAGAGAAAAGAGAAGAAGAAAAGGATTCTCACTTTGTTTCGCATATCATAAACATAGGATTCGACTGCATTCTTCTTGTCCTTGGTCTCTTCCATAACTCTGTCTTGCAAAGCCATCTCAAATTCTTTCTCTACAGCCTTTTGGATCTCCACAGATTGCAAGGCACCATAGACCAATTCTGACAGGGGTACATTTGTTTTCTTCACCTTCCTCTTCGGAGCCTCAGCCTGCACATCCCATTAGTAATTCCAATTATTTAATGTTCACAAGTGAATGAATAGAGCAAACACTATCAGTTCAGTAGGGAAACTAACCTTTGAATCAGTCTCCATTTGCACCGGCTTATCAGCAGAATCCCCATTGTCTGTACCAGCTGCATCACTGGTTCCCTTTGCGTCCTGCATGTTAACATCAGAGTCACCAGCAGTGTCCATCTTAGTAGTTTCCTCTGGTTGCTCTTTTGAGACCGGAACATCAACTTCATCCTCCTCCAAAAGCTGCAATGAGGGAAGAGAAAAAATTAGCGTATATTTAAAGCATCTCAAAGTTTCACAAGGGAAATTTGCTAGAGAGTGAGCCTTTAAAACCAATCGCACTAGATTGATAATAATAGTTATAATACAGCGACCAAACACTTACAGTTGCTGATTCAACTGAGACAATTCCATGCAGGTTCAATCTCACTTTCACTTTAAGCTTTGCCCTCTCGCCTTTAGATGACTGGAAGGGACCAATCTACAAAAAAGAAGACCAACCATCAGAAACATACATGAGCGCTACAATATTAAGTAGTCATGAGACTGGGGAGAAGTCAAACCGTGTAAGTGCTGATTTTAGGTGGTGCTTGCAACTCAGTTACATCAGCGTACTGCACATCAACAGAGAATGTTCCAGAACGATAAAACGTTAAAGCCTTTACACTGGGAATGGGATTTCCTTTGGGGAAAACAATGGTGCTCTGCTGATTTTCAGCACCTCCGTTTTGAGCATCAGAAGCTGCTCCTTTCCAAGCCAGCGAAATTGAGAAAGGGAAGCTCTCATGAACCTTTAAAGACAAATAAAATAAAATAATATGACTTGTTAGATAACCTAGAGTAAAACAGTTCTAGAGCTGCTCATAAGTAGTAGGCTAAAAAACAACATTTACTTAAGCATAGACGCATCACCTGGAATTCGCGAACTTTAAAGGTCGGACTGAGAATAGCACACTCCAAGGCACACCCCCTGGCCACACACTCACTTGCATTCATTGTACGCCTTGGCTCCTTGCCAAAAAACTCAGTCAGGATCTTGATGATAGCAGGGACACGAGAGCCAGAGCCAACAACCTCGACCATATGTACGTCTTCAACTGTGAGCCCCGCATCAGAGAGAGCTTTCTCCAGAGGCCTCTTCACACGTTCCAAAATCGGGATGCTGATCTCTTCAAACTCATCCCTCTTAATGGCACCCCTAACGTCTTTCTCATCCATCAAACACTCGATATTCAATGGAGCCACAGGATTTGCGCTTAGAACCTTCTTCACCTTCTCGCAGGCGGCCCGGAGCCTGAGACAAGCCTTGGCATTCTGGGAGACATCAATCTTGTACTCCTCCTTAAACTTAGCAGCAAAATGATTGAAAAGAGCTTCGTCAAAGTCCCTTCCTCCCAGCGAACGATCAAAAGCGTGAGACAAGATTTTGAGCTGTCCTTTTTTGAAGCCAGCAATGCAGACTTGCATGCTTGCATGTCCAACGTCAATGAATGCAACATTGAGCTGTTCATTCTCAGGCAAATCTGTCTTGTAAATACCATATGCCAAAGCTGTTGCTGTTGTCTCGTGGATCAGACGCAACGGATGCAAGCCCGCAATTGTCGCTGCATCCATAACAGCTCTCCTCTGGAGATCAGTAAAGTAAACAGGAATACCAATACAGCAGTCCACCACAGCTGTACTCAAATTCTTCTCGGCAATACCTTTCAAATTAGAAAACATCATTCCCATGACCTGAGTGGGGGTAAAGGCTCTCATCTCTCCCAAATAGTTAGCATGGATCAAAGGAAACCCATCTGGCCCTTCTGTGACTTTAAAGGGCAGAGATTTGATATCCCTTTGCAGCTCAGGGTCGGAGAACTGGCGACCAACAAGACGCTTGATTTGGGATATGGAATTTTTGGGGTTCATCATGGTTGAAGCAGCTCCAGCAGTCCCGATGAATCGCTGCTTCTCACCGAAGCATACGATAGCTGGAGTCTCACGGTTTGACTCGTCATTAAGCACAACATCGATACCTCTTTGCCTTGCAACAGCAACAAGGCAATTCTCGTTTCCAAAATCAAACCCAACTACACTCATTCTCTGGCTTTGTTATCTTCTTCAAAACTGGGGCCTCCAAAATACTTGACAGCAACCTGATTAACCAATTAAAAAACATCAGATTAGAATCATGAAATAGCGATTGCTAACTCAGGTACCCTTATACTATCTTACTGAAAATGGATTGCATAAACAAGAAATCCTTTAACTGCTTAAACCCGTTAGTGCTTTAAAAGCCGAAATTATTCAGATATCCTAAGGAGCTTACTAAGAAGAGGAAGCTATTATATACCCAGGCAGCCTTATAACAGAAAATCAGCCAAACCTAAATTCAAATCACCAATACAAAACTATTTGACACTTTTCAGTGAAACAGCGAAGTCAAATTCAAATCTAAATAGCGAAACTAGTAATTTGAGCCATTGACGAACTCATATCAATATCAAACCTAAAAATCAAATCTACGAAAAAGAGGAGCTTCAGATCTATAAGATCTGCACCTAATTATTGAAGAGAGCTAGAGAAAAGGGTTTCAATATCATACCTGAATCGCGAGAGAGGTTCTGATTCTGGAAGCTTCTACCACAAATCTGAATCGAAGCGAAACAAAAAAAAATGAAGAGCAAAGATGACAATGGAAATAAGAGAAGAGAAGGGTTTTATTAAGGAGCAGACACCACAGGGTTCCTCTGGAATTTTCTTTTTTTTTTTCTTTTACTTTTTTTTTTTAATTTTTAAATTTGGTAGTTTAGTAAATTTGGTTAATTTTGTTTCTAATGTTTAAGTTTGATTTAAAAGACTAATTAACCCATAGTATTATAATAGACAAAAGGGGATTTAATCGGGAAGGTCTAAAGTTAAGTAGCGAGTAACGAGCTCACCAATCAGAAGAGAAGCAACAAAAACGCTGCAACGCCGTTTGTTTCTCCTTCCCCGATCGGCACCGCGATCTCTCTCTCTCTCTCATCTTTCCGATTTCATTTTTCATCAGGTAAGCTTCTCCGATTCGACTCTCTGGTCCGCTTCTTCGATTTTCTCTCTGTTAAACTTCTTCGATCTTCTCTAACACCAGTAATTGTATCTGCTTCATTTCCGTGGTTGCGTTTATAAATTTTAGTTTCCTCACTTTTCTTAGTTTTGTGTCGATCTGAAACTTGAGGGATTGATAAAACCTAATTGTTCCCGTTACACTGCATAAATTTTACATAGATTAGTCTGGATCTAACTGTGTCCTCCATTTGATCGCCGTCACTTTGAAACCCTAATTATGCAGCGCACTGTTTTGCACACCCTCAGATCCAGTCCTGATATTATCGCAGGACATGAATTTTATCAAATTTTAAGAATTTCTTGATCTAGGACTCTTCCATTCAAAGGGTTCAAAGATGGCGGCGTCAGAAGAGAACAGTGCATTGTTTCCCATTTTTATTTTGACGATAATGGCAATTCCATTGGTGCCTTATACAATGGTGAAGCTAAGCCAAGCTGTCTCGAAGAAACAAAGGATCATTCACTGCCAGTGTCTCGAGTGTGACCGCTCTGGGAAATATAAGAGATCCTTATTCAAAAAGGTATGGTTCCACTCAAATTGTTCACTCTATAGCTTTAGTGCATGTTCGAACCCTCTTAACATGTTGAGTTCTCTCTGCAGATTTCTAACTTCTCTACATGGAGCAATTTGACGCTTGTGCTACTGTGGGTCGTGATGATTTTCCTGATTTATTACACTAAGAACATGAGCCGCGAGGTAATCTTCTTGTCATATGCTTTATGAAAACCCAGACAATTATGTTACCTTGATATGGTTGCCTGTGGTCGATAATTTTTGTAACACTTGCAACTACTTACTTGCTTACTTTATTGGCTGGTACAGAGTCAAATTTTTGACCCATTCAGTATACTTGGATTGGAAGCTGGAGTTACTGATTCAGAGATTAAGAAAGCATATAGGAGGCTGTCTATTCAATACCATCCTGATAAAAATCCAGATCCAGGTCAAAATGCTTTCTGGTCTTCTCTTTAATAGTTCTTCCATTTCAACCATCACGGAATTATGGTTGCAGCTCTTGACACATTTTTCTTCTATGTGTGTATGTTGACCTGTGTATGAAACTCTACAGAGGCCAATAAGTATTTTGTGGAGTCCATATCTAAAGCATACCAGGCTTTGACTGATCCAGTATCCCGTGAAAACTTTGAGAAGTATGGTCATCCAGATGGCAGACAGGTATTTAAATATCTCATTTTTCCCATCTCATTGATAAGCCTGTTGAAACTAAAAATATTGTAATGTGATGCAGGGCTTTCAAATGGGCATTGCTCTTCCTCAATTTCTCCTAGACATAGATGGAGCATCCGGTGGCATATTATTGCTGTGGATAGTTGGTGTTTGTATTCTCTTGCCCCTTGTGATTGCTGTTATATATCTCTCGAGGTCGTCAAAGTATAGCGGGAACTACGTTATGCATCAAACTCTCTCCACATATTATTATCTTATGAAACCCTCTTTGGCCCCAAGGTATATTCACTCATAAACACATACTTCTGAGGGATGCTATGTTTTTGGTTGTTTGTATGACATGTTCGAACATTTTCATTGTCCAGCAAAGTTATGGAAGTTTTCACGAAGGCAGCTGAGTACATTGAGATGCCAGTTCGTCGAATTGATGATGAACCTCTGCATAAGCTCTTCATGACTGTCAGGAGTGAGCTAAATCTGGACCTGAAGAATATGAAGCAAGAGCAAGCTAAGTTTTGGAAACAGCATCCTGCCATAGCGAAGGTGGTATTTTGAGTTGAGCAACTTGTCCCTAGATACTGATAGCTGAACTGCTCACTTTTTCTTGTTTGTTTTCAGACGGAGCTGTTGATACAAGCCCAGTTAACCCGTGAATCAGCAATCTTGTCTCCAACCCTGGAGGCTGATTTCAGGCGTGTGCTAGAGCTTGCACCTCGCCTCCTTGAAGAGTTATTGAAGGTATATTCTCTATTTTAATATCACATTGTTGATAGAATAACCATCGAAACACGATGACCTGAAAGTCCCACTATCTTAGAAGAGATAAACTTCCTCTACAGAAGGGAAAGTTGGAGCACACTCTTAAAAGACTACAAGATTTAGGTTAACATGTCAAATGGATGCCCTTCTAGGACCAACTAGCTCGGCAAATCATTTATTTGATTATCTCGCTTGTGTAAACATTTTATGTTTATGGTTTCATTGTTAAAATAGTTGCTATCTTAACCACTCCGTCATTATAATATGCTAAGTTTCCTGCAGATGGCGGTTCTACCGCGAACTTCCCAAGGGCATGGATGGCTGAGACCTGCTGTAGGAGTAGTTGAGCTATCTCAATGCATTGTTCAGGTATGAAATTGTTCTCATCACCTATCTTCCATGCTTTCAGTTCCGTATGTCTTTCCTCACAAGATTTACTACTTCTGGAAAGTCATCCAGTGGATTAAGGTGGTTGTTGAGGAATAAAAACTAAAATTTCAAAATTGCAGGCTGTTCCCCTTAGTGCAAGGAAGTCTTCTGGAGTCTCTTCAGAAGGAAATTCCCCTTTCTTGCAGCTCCCTCATTTCAGTGACGCTGTCGTTAAAAAGATAGCGCGGAAGGTATAGTAATACTATCAAATGCACTAACATACAAGTTTCTTGGATTCTGCTCTCCAATAATTAGTAGTGTCGCTGGGTTTACTTAAATGTCTGTTCAAAAGAAACATATAAGCAACCATTTTAGTTTATAGCTCACCGTATCTATTGTCCTGCTAAGTGTGCTATTGTTTGTCGTATTTTCAGAAGGTCAAGTCGTTCCAGGACCTTCAAGAAATGAGCTTGGAAGACCGTTCTGAACTGCTGACACAGGTAGCGGGTTTGTCAGCAAGTGATGTTGAGGACATTGAGAAGGTGCTAGAGATGATGCCGTCTCTGACAGTCGACATAACATGTGAAACAGAAGGCGAGGAGGGTATCCAAGAGGGAGACATCGTAACCCTTCAAGCTTGGGTCACCCTAAAACGACCAAATGGGCTCATAGGCGCGCTTCCTCACGCACCCTACTTCCCATTCCACAAGGAGGAAAACTATTGGGTTCTCCTTGCGGATACAGTGTCGAACAATGTCTGGTTCTCTCAGAAGGTTAGCTTCATGGACGAAGGTGGATCCATAACGGCTGCATCGAAGACCATCAGTGATGCAATGGAAGGTTCGGGAGCAGGGGTGAAGGAAACAAGCAATGCAGTGAGAGAAGCCATTGAGAAGGTTAAAGGCGGTTCAAGACTGGTGATGGGTAAACTCCAAGCACCCGCAGAGGGTACATACAACTTGACTTGCTTCTGCCTGTGCGACTCATGGATCGGGTGTGACACAAAGACATCACTGAAAGTCAAAGTCCTGAAAAGAACCCGGGCTGGGACTCGTGGTTTTGTATCAGAAGAGGGTGCAATTGCAGAAGAAGGTATGGAGGAGGAAGATGAGATTGAAGAGGAGGACGATGATTATGAAAGTGAGTACAGCGAAGATGAGGACGACAAGAAAGATATTGATGAGAAGAAGGGGTCAAAGAAGGCCAGTGGGACCGCGAAGAAGGAAGAGTCGAGTTCTGAAGAGTCGGAATCAGAGGAAGAGTAAACGAGCATTGATGAAAAATACAATACAATAGTTTGTCTTGAACAAATCTTTGCGGAACTCGGCAAAGCAGCTACTCATTGATACCGAAAAAGACTTTGCCGAGTTTCCTAGTCTTTTCACAGTTTTGACACTCTCATTGGCTCTATCTTTTTGGTTAACTTTCACACTTTTCTTCATGACTGCAAATGAAAACAAACCTATCTAAGGAGATAAACGCAACACAACAAAACGAACTACATAATTGGCTCTATCGAGAACTCGGTTTTACTCCAAGGCTTGGAACATCTCAAACAAAGAACGACTCAATTCACTGCACTATAGTAGTATCATCAAACTTGATAAATAAATCAGAATTGAGGATATGGGCCTTATGAAAATGGGCTTACAGTTATAAATGAAACAAAGGAAGCCGCATGACCTAAAAGGCGGGAAAATCAGAAGAGCCGCGTCTTCTCCAGTCCCGGAGACTTTTCGTTTCCGACTCCGAGCTCCGTCGCTGCGTCGGAATCCGAGGAAGAAGCAAAATGCCCATATACAGCATCAGAGGAATCAATGTTGATTTCCCATTCGAGGCCTACCCTTCTCAGATCACTTACATGAACAGAGTTATCGAGTCTCTTCAAAACGTACGTTTCCCTCTTTACACCACAAATCTCCTAATCATCTTCTCTTTTGTTGTTTCGCATAGCTCCTTATTGTCGAATTTGTATCGCTTTCTCTACTCTTTGACTCGCACTTATTTGACTAGGGTTCCGACTTCACTCGATTGGACTGCTCTTTAAATTGATTCGACCATTTGGGTCCGACCTCTCTCGTATTCTTCATCGAAATGAACACTCTTTAGTTTACAGTCACGTTATTGCTTTAGCTTGATGGAAAAATACTTGTGATGGTTACACTGTTTGCCTCTTCTACTGATAGTGTGTACACGATGCTGCAGAAATGTCATGCGCTTTTGGAGAGTCCTACTGGAACTGGGAAAACTCTCTGTCTTCTCTGTGCCACCTTAGCCTGGAGAAAGAGTCTGGGCAATTTCTCAACCCGTAAGGGTCGGAACAACAGTGACTCTCCTTGGACAGATTCAGATGATCTAATGTCACAATCCGGAGGAGGAGGAGGAGATTTTCCTACCATAGTTTATGCGTCTCGCACTCATAGTCAGCTCCGCCAAGTGATCAAAGAACTCAGAAGATGTAGCTACAGGTTAAACCACATCCTGCGCTTGCCTTATTTGCATTTACTTGTTAATCATCTCTTCTAATCTTTTTGTCTCTTAATAATTTAAGGCCTAAGATGATGATGCTTGGATCACGAGAGCAATTATGCGTTAATGAGGAAGTGAAGTCACTCCGTGGAAAGGCTCTGACAAATGCTTGTCAGTACCTTTGCAAAAAGCGTGGAAAACGCCAATGTAACCATTTCAATGGGACTCCAGGTACTGTGATGTACCATGACTTGTTTCCGAGATCTGGTGTCTATTGCCACATTCCAACAATAAAAAACCTTCTTATTTAGGATTACTGTTTTGCCTTGCCATGAATCTGCTGTAGATTATTTGAAGCAGAACCCTCATATTGGCGATGAACCAGTTGACATAGAGGATTTGGTCAATATTGGGAAAGATAACGGACCGTAAGTTCCTCTCTTTTTGCTACTTCAACATATTTATTTCTAGGTGTTGTCTTACATTTTCTGTTCCATCTGTACCTTATTTATATTTTGCAGATGCCCATATTATATCACAAGAGAGGTTCATAAGGACGTGGATATCTTATTTGCACCATACAACTACTTGATCGGCAATGCATATAGAAAGTATTTGAAGGTCGAATGGAAGAATAGCGTCCTGATTTTTGATGAAGCTCACAATCTAGTAAGGGGAATAAAGATGTTCCACGTGTAAATCCTATCTAGGAACGATTATACTGCTTCCAACCTCTCGAAACACTAAGTTTATCTTTAAATTATGTGCAGGAAAGTTTATGCGCAGACTCAGCTTCATTTGATCTTCCTTCTGTGCTTTTATCGGGTTGCATTTCTGAAGTGCAAGAATGTGTGAAACTTGCTGCAGCACGAAGGGATTCGTTAAATGATGTCTCCATGAACCCTGAGAATTTTGCTATACTTAGAGGTTAAACTTGGTCCCTTGACTGAGAGTGCAATGTTCTGTTATAATTGAATGGAAATGAACATGTCTGTCCTCATTGATGCGCTGTTTTTCTCTTGCAGGACTTCTTCTAAAGCTGCAAGAACTGATTAATAAAGTGCCAATTCTGAAAAAGGATGAGGGATTTACCAAGCCTGGGCCCTACATATATGAAATGCTTAAAAGCCTTAACATCACTCACGAAACTGCTCCCAAACTCATTGGTACAGTTGAGGAGGCAGCAGTGCTCCTGGAGGAGGAGAAACAACGAACAGCGACCAACGCTGGGAGCAAACTAGAAATCATTGTTGACATTCTTAAACTGATCTTTAGAGAAAATGGAAGTAACCATGCAGATGTTTATCGTGTGAGTTTCGAGCTAACTGTTATTTATATTCCATTTCCAACTGTATATTTAAGTTGTGATGTCTCATTTGCAGAAACCCCATTTTTTACTCATATCTTTCACTTACAGTCTCAACTTTCGTCCTTTCTTAGGTTCATGTACAGGAGCTTGAGCAAAGTTCTACTGATGTCATAAAAGGTAAATAAAAGTGGGTTCGTCTATAGCCTTAAAGCATGAAGATGCTGCAGTCCCAAAGGAATAACAGAAGCACCCGTTTGCTAGCTTGAGAAAATAATAATTGTTCTTAATCTGTAAATCAGTCATAACTTTGGACAAAATAAATGATTTATCTGACCTATTTTGTAGGCAAGGCATCAAGAACGCTTAGTTGGTGGTGTTTCAATCCTGGAATTACCATGCAGGAAATAGCAAACAAAGGTGTTGGGTCTATCATTTTAACATCAGGGACCTTGTCTCCCATGGATTCATTGGCTCTAGAACTAAAACTGTGAGTATATCATTATGGTTTTCTTTCACTATGCTTGTCTACCTGCCCTTTTACCCAGCTTTTAGTGGAAACATCCCTTTTGGAAATTGTAGAGACTTTCCTGTTCGGTTGGAGAATCCCCATGTTATATCCTCAAATCAGCTATGGGCCGGAGTTGTAAGTACTGGTCCATCAGGGCGCGTTCTTAATTCTAGCTTCCAAAATCGTGATGTACCGGAGTACAAACAAGAACTTGGGAATACTATTGGTAAGTAGTTTGTTATTTGGTAGTCCACTTCGGATGCCCTGAATATTATTATGAATTTCTGATGTGTGAATGGAGGTCTAGAATTCGAGTTCGTCTGAACAGCTATGCTGCTATTCCGATAGTTATAATTGATTATTACTTGTTGTAACTCTGCAGTTAACTTGTCTCGAGTAGTGCCTGATGGACTGCTTATATTTTTCCCTTCCTATTACCTTATGGACCGATGCATTGCATTCTGGAAAGATGAGGTATGGCCACTGAAAATTTTCTATTGAGTATGAAATTTTGGTACTTTTAGCTTGAAAACCTACTGTTTCTTCATCTAACAGTGTCAAAGAAACTCGATGACGATATGGGAAAGAATCTGCAAACTCAAGAAACCTGTCATTGAACCTAAAGATTCTTCCCTATTTCCTGCAGCAATGCAGGTGAGCAACATATGCCTCCGATCGACGTTCTTTTGTTTCCAAAAGACAGAATATAAATACTTACAGTGTCTTGTATTTTTTTACATGGTAGGACTTTGCAGAAAAATTGCAAGACAGATCAACTTCGGGTGCAGTGTTTTTTGCCGTTTGTCGCGGAAAGGTATGCTTTCTTCAACCTGTATGAAATGTGATTCTTTGTAATGAAAGATATCCTGATTATTTATTGTGTCTGCATGATGAAAGAAGAGGTGTTACAAGTTTCTCCTGCGCAATGTCTTTTGAGTAGGGCTGGTTTTTGTTGTGTTGTCAGGTCAGTGAAGGACTGGATTTTGCTGATGGTGCTGGCAGAGCTGTTGTCATTACTGGGTTACCATATGCGAGGGTGACTGATCCCAGGGTTTGATTACTCATCATTATGTCTTGTTGTGAATATATATTTAGGCTCATTCGCTAAATTGGTAGCAAAAAGCTGTGAACACCTTGCTCTTTTTAAGAGTTTATTTCTCACAAGTTTTCTCTTCACTTTTATTCAGACAAGAGGTCACTTTACTTGTTTGCTACTTTATATTCTACATGGCTGCATGGCTTTGACTTTCATGCCGCCACTTGCATTCCAGAATTAATAACCCTTGTGTAAAACAGGTAAAACTGAAACGAGAATTTCTGGACGAACAATCACAACTTGCAAATGTCAAGGTGAGTTCACTATTCATTCGACTCTTGACTCATCAAGGTTATGATATCTATGTGTATTTTTTCAGTTTCCAAGATCAACCCTTCTATCTGGACACATGTGGTACAGTCAAGAAGCCGTACGGGCTGTGAATCAGGCAATTGGACGTGTAATCCGCCATCGCCATGATTATGGAGCTATCATCTTTTGTGATGAAAGGTGTTGTTCATGCTATCCATGGCTTTTTCTTTTTTCTGCCTTCCTGCAAGAATGTTCTTTCCTGGCATTTGCATGATGCATATAAATATGTATGTGTCTTGTTTTTTGACGGATAGATACTGCATGGAATTTAAAGTTGAGGCACTGCCAATTTTACCCTTGAGATGTATGCTCACTATTTGACATTGCTTTGGGTTGATATAGTGTCGGACATTCTCTTTCTAAATTTTACTCGCTATAGTATTCTCCAAATTGACAAGAAACCTTGCTTGACCGTGGGTAAAAGTATGGTCGTTCTTGTATGTTCTGATTATTTTGTACATTGACTATTGTTGACAGATTTGAACAGCCGTCCCTGCAATCCAAGATATCACTTTGGATACGACCTTATGTCAAAGTATATGTTTCTGCTCTGTCTTGCCTTTGCCTTTTATGGAGAGTAAGTTTGTTTTTGTTACATCGGTTTTGCAGTCCTACCCTAGATATGGAGAGGTCATTTCTGACATTGCTCGATTTTTCCGGACCGAAAGATCAAATCTTCCTGCAAGTCTTTTACCAGAACAAGACAACAATATAGGTAATGCATCTTGCAGCCAAAAGATAACTTCCATTAGGATTACAATATCTTAGTCTGTCCTATCATCTCCTGTCCTTTTTCTTTCCTTGTGATTTCAATTATGGGTTGTGCTTTGGTGTCGGGGCCTGATATAATTGCTTATCTTGTATCCACAATAATTTTGTGACCCCTCGGTTAGTAGGTGCGTACAAAAAAGAAAGAGTACAGTTAATAGTACTAGCATATATGTAAAAGTTTTACAAAGGAAAAATGGTCACTCTCTTGAATCCTTAGACATCCAATGTAAACCAAATCTTTTTCAATACAGTTTCAACATTGTTACCAGTGGATTCAAGCAAGAATGCTCCTACACCAGCCTCTGGTCAGTGATTCATTTTCCGCATTCTCATGGCAAGAAAAATTGTTTACCATTTGCACATGGTTATAATGTGAATCTAACTTCAACTCTCTATCTTGCAATTTTGCTTTGGGTATTTGAATCTTTTGCAGGTAATAGTCATGTGAAGAACGTTGGGGTCGCACAAAATGAGTTTAGTAGACTGGACGCATTTCCTCCTGCAAATCGGGCTTCACACTCAGAGCGTGACGGAAACAATGTTAAATGGAAAGGCCTGACCATTCTCAAACGTACAGGCAAGATGCCTCGCATTATTAAGGGAGACGGTATGCAGGCTTGTTCTTCAAAGGCTAAATTAGTGGATCTGAGTGACGAGGAGACTCCGGTAGAGAAGCAGACTTGTGAAACACAAGTGTTAGCATCGACCACCTGTTTCAACACAATGGGACTAGTAAAAAAGCGAAAGGTTCCAGAGAGTCAAGTAAGTGCATCGCCCTCAGTATTGAATGTGAAAGGGAATGGAGGTGGTGATAACAAGGAAGATAAGGCATCTGCATTTTTGAGTCAAGTGAGATTCCTACCTTCTCTTTTCGTGTTTTCTCTTTTGTATATCAGGTTATTTGTTTCCATTGGTAGTCATGCAACTGATGATCTTGCTAGGCCAAAGAAAAGCTCAACGCAGAAGAATATAAGAAGTTCATAGGATACATGCAAGCATTGAAGAAGAAGGAACTTAAATTAGTAAACGTGATGGAATCCATTGTGCAACTGTTCTGCGGAACAGAGAGAGATCATCTTCTCACTGGGTAATTAATCTTATATGATGCCTTCACCACCTTTTGTGCAATTACGCCGCCAACTCTAATTATCTCTGCCTCGTTTGAAAACAGATTCAAGGACTTTGTGCCAGAGAAGTATCGTCCTGCATATGAGGAATGCGTCAAAAAGAGGGAAAGATAAGCCTGATTATCTATTCTCCCTTTTCTGTCTTTGTTCATCATTAGTTCTGTAAGTAAAACAAACAGCTTTGGCTTAGAAGAAATGAAAGAAAGAAAGAAACTTGTTTTGTTCTGTTAATGAGAAATCTTGAATTACAACAAAGTAAATAAAAGAGTTGCATCCATTAGTTGCCCATGCGGCCCATTGTAGCTCACCGGTGGAGGAAATTGTCACCAAGTCCTTTATCCAACGCAGCTATGCTTTTTGTCGCATAAGAGTTTGAATCCCCTTGATTACGCCTTCTGTAGACTTGGATACAGAATTGTGTAACCTAGAATTCCTCTCTCTCCATAGCTCATAAATCGTGGCATGTAGAAGCAGTTTGCAGATCACAGTTATTTTGGGGATCGGGTTAAACCTTGGATGAGAAAAGAAAGAATTCCATACCTGTTCCGCAAAGTTGCAATGGAAGAATAAATGGGCTTTTGTTTCTTGATCTGAGTTGCATAAAAGACATGCCATTAATGCCCCATCTTCTGAACCTTTCTCTAGTGATTAGTTCGATCACGCATCACCATCCACATGATGAAGGAATGTTTCAGAATGCTTTGAGCCAACCAAACAATCCCGGACCATGGTACAGAATGGCCCAGAGGATTCAAAGAAAGCCACGTCTTGGAAGCAGCCGTAAGATTGTTCCTCCATCTGAGCTCGTCATAGGAAGTTGAGCAAAGTACCATTTGGCTCGGAAGAGCAGCCCTGAGCAACTGAGTTAACAGGTGCCTGCCTCAAGGCGATAACCATCACGCATTGTCCCTAGCCTGAGAAACCGAAGCCAAACGAGATATTCCGGCAACTCGAGGACGATTAGGACCCGTTAACTCAAATAGTGGACCTAAGTCGGTCCAATCATCATTCCAAAAACTTGCCGAGGAACCAGAACCAATAACGCAACTTAGATAAGGTCTCACCAAAGGTCTCAACCGTAAATGTTTCTTCCAAATCCAACTTCCCGTAGCTGCTTGTTTAGTTGCAAACATTAAGAGAACTTGTGGTTATTATGGATGAATTCGAAATCGAGAACATTGGTGGTTTCTTGCTTCTTTGTTTAGGCTTTGGAATCTGGTAAGCTATTTCCGGGAGGGATTGTAACAGAAGGTAGTACATCGAGTACTGCGATTAGCCTTGCTCCCGCGTACAGGTGCAAATGCCATGTTGTTATACCTATGATGCTGCTATTGAAAAGGTATTTTATTAACACCTTGATGATACACATTCGCTTGTATACGTTTTCTCATATTTGTATCTTGTTGGACTTGTTTTTTAGTCTCACATTCAGTTACTGAATGGCTTCTTTGCAGATCAATTTGAAAACTTGGCCAATTATAGAGCTCATATGAAAGTATCTGGCGACAGACTCATGGTAACTTTAGCTGGTGTTTCAAGGTTTCTTCAGGTATACTTATTCAGGGCTTGTAGTAATAAATGAGTAATTGATAAACAAACAAGGCTTATAAATTTCTTATGATTTAAATAGGATCAAAGTAAAACGTTAAATGCTTCTTGGACGATCTTTGATGCTTGGTCCTGGTCACACAATTGTCAAACGCACCATGATTTCATCTACTTGGTGATCCCAGCTTTGTTCCTATACAGAGTCTACGGACATATCTCAATGTGGTTCTCATGTTCACATCAGGAGTATTCGTAAATGGACCGTTTGCGCTAATCACAACCGCTGTTTCGGCTGATCTCGGTACACATAAATCCCTAAAAGGCAATGCTAGAACTTGGTTATAGGAAATGGGAAGGAGGGTGAAATATGCACATTTGGAAGTTATGTGATCAATTCAGGAAGAAAGTACGGGGTTGGAAATAATAGAAGATAGAAGTACAAGGAGCTAAAAGTAAATAAGTGGTTATTAATACTCTCGAGTATCTGTTAGCTCAATAATCAGAAGTTGTTCATCTTTTTTAGAAATCTTTTCTCTGGGTTTTTCTCTGTTAAGAACATGATTCTTATGGCTGGTTCGTTTCTCAGATTCTGAGGGATCGGCATTTGAATCCTAGATTGTTGTTTTATGAACATCGATTTAGATTTTATCAATATACGTAATTTTCTTTATCAAACTTTGGCTACACTCACAACTATTATAGACGGAACGGGATCTGTCGGAGCTGCGATTGGACCGGTGCTTACTGGTTACATCTCTGTGATTTGTTGGGATGCAGTGTTTTACATGTTGATGACTGCAGCTTTTATCTCTGGATTGTTGTTGCTTACTATGCTTATTATTGCCGAAGTAAAGCTTTGATTTCTGGTGGTTCATCTGAAGAAGACAAGTGCCTATATCATCTGCTTCTTCTAGACCTCCCATTGATGTCCTTATATGTGTTTTTTTTGTTTTTTGTTTTCTTCCATTCTTCTTCAATTTCCAAAACTTTCTTTGACAATTTCTTTGTTTCTTGTTTCAACAAGTTGTCTGTAACATGATCTATGTCTTTACTTGTACGGTTGGAATGAGAATAATTTGCCAATTGGAGAGAAAAATCTATTTGAATTGTTTAAATATATTCTTTAGAACATTATGCAAAAGTACAGAGTAAAGAATGAGAGAAATGGTCATCCTCATCCTTTTCCTCTCCCTCTTCCTCTCCCTCTTGTACCTTGACCAACTCCAGCTCGAACAGAAGCAAGCCTACCTCTTCCTCTGCATCAAAACTCAAATCAGACATTAGATACCAAAGAGGAAGATTAATTAATTATATACACTATATAGGAGGTTAATTAATATACCTGAGACTAAGATTCCATCCGCTCTGACTGGAAGAACCAGCTCCTAACACGTTCCTCTGCTGTTTCAGTCTCTACAAAAGCAGCCAGATTCGGTTTAAGTCCACTGGAATAATCCCTAGTAAAAGCATATCAGTCCCTATAAAACTTACCTCAAGGTAGGGCACCTTTGGCTTTTTGATACCAAGGAAAGAGTTCCTCCATTCCCAGTACAAATAGGCATCCCTTTTCATTGCCTGACAACCAGCTTCTGAACGATTAGCGAGTAACGTGTTAAATCCTGCTCTATTCAACTCTTGAAACTTCTCGAGAAAATCAGAATCACCGGAGATTAGCAGTATGTTTGCTGGACCTTGATGAGCTTTCATAAATTCAGTCATTTGAGCCTTAATCTCATCATCGCTAACCTGCTTCTTTATTTCTTTTTCTTATGATCAGAATCATTCGTTGTTTTTAAAGGAAAGACAAACTAAGTTGTAAACAGACTGCATTACTTTTGACATTTAAGATATCATAAATGCAGGAGAAGATAAACTTACTTTTTTCACAAATTTCACGTCAATTCCGCTGCTCGGGGCTTCAAGCTTCCTCCGTATATTTGGCTTGACACAGTCTTTTGTAGCAGCGACGAGGCGGATTTCTCGTGGTCAGGCCCGGCCCAGAGGACAAGCCAGTGAAGCCACCGCTTAAAGCCCTAAATTTAGAGGGAGGACATTTTTTAGTTAAATTTTTGTTATAGCTATAATTAAAAAAAATATATAAACTTATTCTACAATAATAATATTCGTAAAATTTTGTTTTTCAATTTTTTTTATAATGTTTATGGCTTTCTCTAAGCAAACATGTTAATTATTCATTTAAAAAAAAATTAATTTGAAATTATTAGTTAAAATTCGAAGTTGACGTTGATAACAAAATTATTTGCGATCTACCATGTGACAAGAGAGATTGAATGGGTTAGCTTTGTCATCTATTGAAACATAGATGGTTAAAAAACTCGACAGCGTGAGTTTAATTAATGATTTTGCAGGCAAAAATACAAAGAGAGCAATATTTCAAAATAAATTATATCTTGTTGTTTTCTTTTATTTCTTACTAACTATTTGGAATTTTATAAACGGTTTAATGGAGTTTTCATGTGTTTTTTTTACTTAGATTACTATTTTTATGATATTGGAAAACGTACGAAAATAACACTTTTTTACATATATGCATAGGACATCCAAAATTATTGGACCGGCACTGCTCGTGGTCCAAGTAATCCGACACTCTCCAAGACGGTCTTTATACGCGGAGCAAATTCGGTAGCATCAAATCCGTGGGGCAGCAAACAGTTTTCTACATCTGACACATAGGCATGGACTTCCGGTTGTATTTTTTTAGGGAAAAAAATATACATAATTTGACTAGTTGATCTTTATATTTCCTAGTTAATTACCGTTCCTTTTATATCATAAACTTAGGAATGGTTGAAAGAGGATCAAACCATTATTGAAGATCGAAAGTGGGCCAAACCCAAGACTAAGAGAACAATAAGCCCAACATTAATTCAAGCTCGGTGATACACAACAACGGTCATAAATCAATGTATAAAACCAGAGGAGGGAGTGTGACGAACAACACCCATCCTCTGGATAATTTATTGAACCTTCCTCTTCACGAAAAAATTCAAATCAGACTCTCTGTTAAGCTTCCAGGTAAATTTCTCCCCTGTTCCTTAAAATCACCATCACCGAAAAATTGAACTCTTTTTTTAACCCATTCTGGATTTGAATCACCGATTGAACCGGTTTGGATTTTTGTAACTGATTTGACAAAACTAATATATTCGGTGGTTAGAGTTTTTTAATTGATAACATATAGTTTTGTCATAAAATAAAACCGTTATGACAAAACTAAGAGTTTTATTAAAATAAAGGAGTTCAAGATTGAAAACCTTTATTTTAATAAAACTCTTTTCTATCTTCTTTCTTCTCATAACGGTTTTATTCACATAAGCCCATAACGGTTTTATTTTAACAGATGGTTAAATGTATATCATCACATGTTAAAATTCGTGTTTTTAATTTGAATATTACCAAATCTGGTTTGTGAAGGTTTTTGAAACACTAATTATATATTTGGAATTAGTATATAAATTATAATGGGCTATGATAAAAAATTAATAGATTATCGTGTATTAGTTAGGGAGATTAGTTGGTTGATTTTAATGTTTTATTTTTGTTTGATTAGTGGGCTAAACTTTTAAAATTTTGAAAAGAGTTTTGCCATGTCATAATAAGTGATTGACATGTCACATTTTAGAGAATGTCATGTCACAATTTTTAGGTGAAATCACTTCTCTAATAATGTATAGGGGATGTAATCAGAAAGTTCATACTAAGTTTTGAGAGTATGCATAAGTTTACGTGTATGTAGTAAATTATTTTTGTCTCTCACTTGATAGTGTAATAGTTTCCATGTTTTCTATTCTTTCAACCATTAAATTTTAAAGTAACTATAATGTTAATGGCTAATTTGCCAAAAATATATATACAAAAATAATATAGATAAGTGACCATAAGGATCCATGTTATATTGATATTGGTAAAAATATTCCTTTATATTAGAAAAGTATACTAAATTTTCTATGATTTCAAATTAAATATTTTAAATTAAATATTTTTGAAATTTATTCAGAAGATTCTGAAAATAAATATTTGCAAAGATGAATTATCTCATATATTCAAAATTTTATATTTGGAAATCATTTTGTTTTTAATTCCCTATAAACATTGAGAATCGCCCAAGAATTTATCTAAAATTTTGATACAAACGAAATGTCAAGTAATTAATCAAATATGTAGAATATATTTATATTTTTTTAATTTGAATATTACCAAATCTGGTTTGTGGAGGTTTTTGAAAAGAAGATTTTAGAAGAAGATATTTGGAATTGATTACCACAATATTCGGAGTTTTAAGTCATAATGAGCTATGATAAAAATTTAATAGATTAACGTGTATTAGTTAGGGAGATTAGTTGGCTGATTTTAATGTTTTGTTTTTGTTTGATTACAGGGCTAAACTTTTTAAATTTTGAAAAGAGTTTTGCCATGTCATAATAAGTGATTGACATGTCACATTTTAGAGAATGTCTTGTCACAATTTTTAGGTGAAATCACCTATCTAATAATGTATAGGGGATGTCATTTTAAAAATTTTGTTAACTATTTTATATGGAAACAAAAAATATTTTTTATAATTAATGTTCTATTTTTTTTATTAAACTTCGTCTCAGACCTCTATAACTCTGGCCACGGCTCTAATAACCGCGCAAGAAACACTTCGGTTTCAAAGGTTAAATCCCTATTTGGACATATAACATTAGCTAGAGTAACATTTATTTGATGTTTCTCTAAGTAATTTTCTTTATATAAACTCAGGCAGCTTACGATGTTGGAGGCTATCGAATAAACCCTTTCATCATTCAAAGCTCAATCTTAGGAATCAGACCTCACTACTCATCACCACCACATGTATGCCATTTCATTTTTACGTCACTTTACTTTTACCTTTTTCACCACATAGTAATTAAACGCGTAATTTACATTTTTAGCTACTCCAAACGCTATTTAAGTCGAAACTTGCAATGTTAGACATATATACGCGTTGGAATACCCCGAGGCTTTAGCTCATTTCGCTATATCTTCAGGAGCATTCACAGATCCTACGGTAAAAATTATAAAACCAATAAAACCCTAAACCATTTCACTCTACTCTCGGATTTGGAATTTAACAGTTTATGTACTTAATATTGTTAGGTTCGGGTTTATACCGCGGACAAAATCTTTCGTGATGTAAGACAAGCGAAAAAAGAGTTTATAAAAAGTAATGTCCGTGTTCACAAAGGAACAAAGATTTTGTTGCCAAAGATCTTTCAACATTATGTTAAAGATATGTCAATGGATGTGTCTAAACTCATGGAAGCAACAGCTGAGTATTAACCGGAGAACGCGAGGAAAATTGCCGAGAAATGTTTGAAGGAGAAGAAGAGTAAGAATTTTGAATCGTTACCGGAAAATTTGAGTTTCCGGTACGTCATTGCCAAAGAATTTGTCGGAGGAAGAAATGAAACGTAATGGTTTGTAATAAAAGTTGTTTTTTGGCCTCATGCTGTGATTAAATAATAGTGTAATTTAGTTTTTTTTCTTTTCAAATGAGAAATTGTAAAAGTATGTTTGTTTGCATAATCGTATGCCAGATTAAAACCGTGTACCGAAGATAATCTGAGAGAGATAACAAACCGGGTCTTTAAATATAGAGCGTGGATACTTGGGCTTAAGTTGTTTAACGGGCCTGATATGAATTCAATTTCAGGGCTGAATAAGAGAAAAACACAATAACGTGATCTAATTTTGAATTTGAGAATAATACAAGGGCCTGTTCAAAAATTTGCCAACCGTAGTTTCTGACGCTGATTGTGTTTCGAAATTCGAAGAAGACGATATAGGATGGTTTTGGAGGAACTGGAGAAATCCGTGGATGCGAATCCAGACGACGCTTCTCTACAATTCGAACTCGTAATTTTCGATTTTCTTTCCTTGTGTGTTTATCCTCTCAATGAATTGAAAATTGGAACTCAATTTGATCTTAGGGTTTGCATCTATGGAATAACGGTGGAGATTCTGAGAAAGCAGCGGAGAAATTTCTGTTATCAGCGAAGTTAAACCCGAATAATGCGGTTGCGTTCAAGTATCTAGGTCATTACTACTCGCGCGTGGCTAATGATCTCAATCGAGCTGCGAAGTGTTACCAGAGAGCTGTTTTGTTAAACCCTAACGATTCTGATTCTGGTAAAGCGGTTTGCGATTTGTTTGATAGTCAAGGGAAAGTGATTTTGGAAATCGCGGTTTGTCGTGATGCGTCTGAGAAATCTCCTAAAGTGTTCTGGGCGTTTTGTAGATTAGGTTACCTTCAGGTTTGTGATAGTGATGATACTTAGTTTTTTTTTGCTACTATCTTGGTTTGCTAATTTATGGTGTATGATCATAGGTTCATCAGAAGAAATGGTCAGAAGCTGTTCCGAGTCTTCAACATGCTATTAGAGGTTATCCTACCAATGCTGACTTGTGGGAAGTAAGATTCTTCTTCTTCTCTTCTTCCTCTAGTTATTTTCATTATGTTTTCGTATGATAATGTCAAATTTGATAAGAATGTGTCATTGTGTAATCTCTGGGTTTGGCTTACCAGCGACTTGATAAGAAGGTAAAAAAAGGTTGTTTCTTGAAGTGGTTTGGGTTTGTTGTTGATTGCGATGTGAGCTTAATTCTCAATGATACAACAGGCGTATGGACGTGCCATTGAACTAGAGGAAACTTAGATTTTTGCGTTAGTGGAGAGTGCAAACATCTTTTTGATGCTTGGTTCATTTAGGAAGGTAAGCTTTGTATGTGCGTCTTTGTTCATAGTGACCTCGATTGAGAGTTTGTTTGTGTGGCTCTCAAAGTCTCATATATAGTACTTGTTTAGGGTGTGGAGCTCTTTGAGCAAGCGCTGAAAATATCACCTCAGAATATTGCTGCGCTCTATGGTCTTGCTTCTGGATTACTTAGTTGGTCAAAGGAATGCATAGATTTGGGCGCATTTGCATGGGCAGCTTCGTTATTGGAGGTTAATAATACTATTTCTCTTCTGAATTTGTCCTGGTCTCATCCATATTGAATATATGAGCTAACGAGTAATGTAAACCCACTTTAGGATGCTCGTAAAGCTACAAAAGTAAGCTGTGAACTGGCCAGCAACATGTCTTCTATATGGAAATTACTTGGAGATATTCAGGTACTTAGTCTTCTTGTATTTTATGCGTCAGCTCATCCGTCATCTCGGAATGTAATCTATGTTTTTTTTGTTGAGCAGCTTACATATGCGAGATGCTTTCCGTGGCATGGGAGAGCAGAAAACTCAGAAATTACTTTGAACACATTCAAGGATTCAATTCTTTCTTGGAGAAACATATGTTACTCAGCTGCATTGTCAGCCAAAACTTCTTACCAGCGAGCTCTATGCTTAGCCCCTTGGCAAGCCAACCTATATACTGACTTAGCCATCGCATGTGATCTTGTTTCAAGTTTAAACGATGACTCTGAAACTTATACTTCGTGGTAAGATTATACAGAGCTTTATTTGGCGTTTTCTTAGTCTCTGGTGTGCCTTTTTGTAACAGTCTACAATTCTATCAGGAAGCTACCAGAAAAGTTGGCTCTGGGATCATTACTGATGGAATGCGACAACTCGGAGTCATGGGTTGCTTTGGGTTGTCTGTCCTATAATCGTGCTTTGAAACTACATGCTTTGATCCGGGCATTGCATTTGGATGTATCTTTAGCTGTTGCTTGGGCTTTTATAGGTCAGGTATTGTTCCTTAACATGTTTGTCTTTCTGGCTTTGTATTGGTTGTCCTAGCTTTATGAAGGGTAATCAATGCCTTGCTTTCTTGCATTTCCCTATGTTCATGATCTCAGTTACGGTTTCCTCTTTTTTACTGTAATTTTGGTTGCATTAAACAGATCTTCAGGGAATCAAATGAAATGAAATTGGCAAAGCAGGCTTTTGATGGTGCTAGAAGCATAGATCCTACACTTGCACTACCTTGGGCCGGCTCAGCTGATACTTATGCTAGGTAGATGCTTTTTATGTGAAAAAATCCTCATATTTCTGAACGAATTTTTTTTGCCCTCATAAACTAATTAATACCTCAGGGAGTCAATATCGGACGAGGCTTTTGAGAGTTGTTTACGAGCTGCACAGATATCACCTGTAAGTGCTGTTCTAACTTTGTTTTAGTTACTTATAAGTGTGATCGCTTTAGTTAAGGCATGAGTTCTTCTGTCCAGCTTCCAGAGTACCAGGTTGGTTTGGCGTGGCTTGCTTTGCAGCAGGGAAATATCTCATCTCCACAGGTTTGAGCACATATATATCTGCAAATTTTTTTTTTTTTATTGGAATGAGCTTTAAGGTAATTCCCCCTCTTGAAACTGTGTCACAGTTTTTTGCTTGCATCGAGCAGGCAGTGCAGCGCACCCCTGATTACCCTGAATCTCATAATCTCCACGGACTAGTTTGCGAGGCAAGACATAATTACCATGCTGCCATTGCTTCTTACAAGCTAGCATTAGCTGCAATGAGTGTTTATTCCGAGACTTCAGTAAAATCTCATGCTGGAAAAATATCTTTGAACTTGGTCAGGTCACTCAGCAAGGTGAGTGACACGTGATGAAGTTGTAAACTCAGAATCAATAACAAAAGTAGATATTTTATTACGGATTGCTCTCACCAAACCAAGAAAGGATTCGATTACAATAAGAAACGTAAATAGATAGATATGAACTGATCAAATGAGAAGCAAGAGAGACTCAGCTCTCCTTCTCACAATCCACTCAAAATGATCAATCCAATGATAGGGAATAAGATCCTAACAACCTTCCCTTATGACTCCTCTGCACATGCCTTTGACAGCTTGCTTTATTCATGACGTGTTACTTCTTCTAGAACTCTCCAAAGCACCTGATGACTCATACCCTTTTGACTCTTTTCATATTGCTCCTTGGTCCTTCTTCTTATTCTTCCTGTGATACTGGTACAGAATTGGTTCTCTTTCATCCACCACCGTATCAGTGAGATCCCCACCCTTCTTACCCCTGTCAACATGTTTGTTTTAACGGCTATTTTGAGATGGGATTGAATTCAAATATATTTCAATAACCAATACAGATGCAACTATTTTTGTAGGCTGGACAATTCGAAGAATCTGTTATGGAATGCAAAAATGTGAAGTCAAAAGGTTTGTACTTAGACTGTTCATCCCCCAGTGTGAAGACTGGATTTCTTGCAACTTTTACTAACTTTTAGTCCCATATTACTAATTTTACTAACATCTGGTGAAAATTTCCAGAAGGTTTACTTGATGTCGGAGGTTTGCAAATATATGCCTTCTCTCTGTGGAAGATTGGTGAGAATGATTCGGCTCTCTCGGTGATTCGGGATCTGGCTGGAAAAAACCTCAATAGCCTTCCCAATCAGCTTCATCTGTAGGATGCTTTATTGCATCTCTGGGTTAGATTCAGCAATCACCAGCATCCAGAAGGATTTCTTCCAGAGTTCGAAAATCAGCTTTATAGTATCTGCCATCCATGCTCTTGATCAGAGTACTAGACTCGAGTCTATTGTTGCGAGCACTCGAAGCTATATAACATCACAAGAAGACATAGTTGCAATGCACTCAGCAAACTGGTGAGCCTTGGTTATCTTGCCGGCTCCTCTGTTTTGGAATGCTGTATTGATTTACAAACTTGATAAATAAATCAGAATTCAAGGTATGGACCTTATGAAAATGGGCTTACAGTTATAAATAAAACTAAGAAAGCCGCATGACCTAAAAGGCGGGAAAATCACAAGAGCCGCGTCTTCTCCAGTCCCGGACGAGCTCCGTCGCAGCGTCTTCTTCCTCACTCCCAATCTCCGTGACAGAAACAAAATGCCCATTTACAGGATCAGAGGAATCAATGTTGATTTCCCATTCGAAGCCTACCCTTCTCAGATCACTTACATGGACAGAGTTATCGAGTCTCTTCAAAACGTACGTTTCCCTCTTTACGCTAATCATCTTCTCTTTTGCTGTATCGCTTTCTCTACTCTTCGACTCGCACTGATTTGACTAGGTTTCCTCGATTAGACTGGGCTTTGTATTGATTCTGGGTCCGACCTCTCTCGTCTTCTTCATCTATTAAATCTGAATTGAACACTCTTTAGCATACATGCACTTTTGGACTGGAACTGGGAAAACTCTTTGTCTTCTCTGTGCCACCTTAGCCTGGAGAAAGAGTCTCGGCAATTTCTCAACCCGTAAGGATCGAAAGAACAATGACTTTCTTTGGACTGATTCAGATGATCTAATGTCACAATCCGGAGGAGGAGGAGATTTTCCTCGAACTCATAGTCAGCTCCGCCAAGTGATCAAAGAACTCAGAAGATGTAGCTACAGGTTAGACCACCATCTTGTGTGTGCCTTATTTGCATTTACTTGTTAATCATCTGTTCTAATCTTTCTGTCTCTTAATAATTTAAGACCTAAGATGATGATACTAGGATCACGAGACCAATTATGCGTTAATGAGGAAGTCAAGTCACTCCGTGGAAAGGCGCTGACAAATGCTTGTCAGTACCTTTGCAAAAAGCGTGGAAAACGCCAATGCAACCATTTCAATGGGACTCCAGGTACTGTGATGTTGCATCACTTGTTTCTCAGATCTGCTGTCTATTGCCACATTCCAACAATTCAAAAACCCTTCTTATTTACGATCACTGTTACCATGAATCTGTTGTAGATTATTTGAAGCAGAACCCTCATATTGGCGACGAACCAGTTGACATAGAGGATTTGGTCAATATTGGGAAAGATAACGGACCGTAAGTTCCTCTCTTTTTGCTACTTCAACATATTTATTTCTAGGTGTTGTCTTACATTTTCTGTTCCATCTGTACCTTATTTATATTTTGCAGATGCCCATATTATATCACAAGAGAGGTTCATAAGGACGTGGATATCTTATTTGCACCATACAACTACTTGATTGGCAATGCGTATAGAAAGTATTTGAAGGACGAATGGAAGAATAGCGTCCTGATTTTTGACGAAGCTCACAATCTAGTAAGGGGAATAAAGATGTTCCACATGTAAATCCTATCTTGGAACGATCATACTGCTTCCAACCTCTCCATACACTAAGTGTATCTTTAAAATATGTGTAGGAAAGTTTATGTGCAGACTCAGCTTCATTTGATCTTCCTTCTGTGCTTTTATCGAGTTGCATTTCTGAAGCGCTAGAATGTATAAAACTTGCTGCAGCACGAAGGGATTCGTTAAATGACGTGTCCATGAACCCTGAGAATTTTGCTATACTTAAAGGTTAAACTTGGTCCCTTGACTGAGAGTGCAATGTATTGTTATAATTGAATGGAAATGAACATGTCTGTCCTCATCGATGCGCTGTTTTTCTCTTGCAGGACTTCTTCTAAAGCTGCAAGAACTGATTAATAAAGTGCCAATTTTGAAAAAGGATGAGGGATTTACCAAGCCTGGGCCTTACATATATGAAATGCTGAAAAGCCTTAACATCACTCACGGAACTGCTCCCAAGCTCATTGGTACAGTTGAGGAGGCAGCAGTGCTCCTGGAGGAGGAGAAACAACGATCAGCAACCAACGCTGGGAGCAAACTAGAAATCATTGTTGACATTCTTAAACTGATCTTTAGAGAAAATGGAAGTAACCATGCAGATGTTTATCGTGTGAGTTTTAAGCAATCTGTTATTTATATTCCGTTTCCAATTGTATATTTAAGTTGTGATGTCTCATTTGCCGAAACCCCTTTTTACACTCATATCTTTCACTTACGATCTTAACTTTCGTCCTTTGTTAGGTTCATGTGCAGGAGCTTGAGCAAGTTCTACTGATGTCATAAAAGGTAAATAAGAGTGGGTTCGTCTATAGCCTTAAAGCATGAAGATGCTGCAGTCCCAAAGGAATAACAGAAGCACCCGTTTGCTAGCTTGAGAAAATAATAATTGTTCTTAATCTGTAAATCAGTCATAACTTTGGACAAAATAAATGATTTATCTGACCTATTTTGTAGGCAAGGCATCAAGAACGCTTAGTTGGTGGTGTTTCAATCCTGGAATTACCATGCAGGAGATAGCAAACAAAGGTGTTGGGTCTATCATTTTAACATCAGGGACCTTGTCTCCCATGGATTCATTGGCTCTAGAACTAAAACTGTGAGTATATCATTATGGTTTTCTTTCACTATGCTTCTCTACCTGCCTTTTTACCCAGCTTTAGTGGAATAATCCGTTTTTGGAAATTGTAGAGACTTTCCTGTTCGGTTGGAGAATCCCCATGTTATATCCTCAAATCAGCTATGGGCTGGAGTTGTAAGGACTGGTCCATCAGGGCGCGTTCTTAATTCTAGCTTCCAAAATCGTGATGTACCGGAGTACAAACAAGAACTTGGGAATACTATTGGTAAGTAGTTTGTTATTTGGTAGTCCACTTCGAATGCCCTGAATATTATTATGAATTTCTGATGTGTGAACGGAGGTCTAGAATTCGAGTTAGTCTGAACAGTGATGCTGCTATTCCGATAGTTATAAATTGATTATTACATGTTGTAACTCTGCAGTTAACTTGTCTCGAGTAGTGCCTGATGGACTGCTTATATTTTTCCCTTCCTATTACCTTATGGACCGATGGATTGCATTCTGGAAAGATGAAGTATGGCCACTGTAAATTTTCTACTGAGTATGAAATTTTGGTACTCTTCAGCTTGAAAACCTACCATTTCTTCATCTAACAGTGTCAAAGAAACTCGATGACGATATGGGAAAGAATCTGCAAACTCAAGAAACCTGTCATTGAACCTAAAGATTCTTCCCTATTTCCTGCAGCAATGCAGGTGAGCAACATATGCCTCCGATCGACGTTCTTTTGTTTCCAAAAGACAGAATATAAATACTTAAAGTTGTCTTGTATTTTTTTACATGGTAGGACTTTTCAGAAAAATTGCAAGACAGATCAACTTCGGGTGCAGTATTTTTTGCCGTTTGTCGTGGAAAGGTATGCTTTCTTCAACCTGTATGAAATGTGCTTCTTTGTAATGAAAGATATCCTGATTATTTATTGTGTCTGCATGATGAAAGAAGAGGTGTTACAAGTTTCTCCTGCGCAACATATTTTTTAGTATGGCTGGTTTTTGTTGTGTTGTCAGGTCAGTGAAGGACTGGATTTTGCTGATGGTGCTGGCAGAGCTGTTGTCATTACTGAGTTACCATATGCGAGGGTGACTGATCCCAGGGTTTGTTTACTCTATCATTATGTCTTGTTCTGAATATATATTTAGGCCCATTAGCTAAATTGGTTGCAAAAAGCTGTGAACACCTTGCTCTTTTTAAGAGTTTGTTTCTCATCAGTTTTCTCTTCACTTTTATTCAGACTGGAACTAAGAGGTCACTTTATTTGTTTGCTACTTTATATTCTACATGCCAAAATTAATAACCTTTGTGTAAAACAGGTAAAACTGAAACGAGAGTTTCTGGACGAACAATCACAACTTGCAGATGTCAAGGTGAGTTCACTATTCATTCGACTCTTGACTCATCAAGGTTATGATATCTATGTGTTCTTTTTCCGTCTATCTGGACACATGTGGTACACTCAAGAAGCCTTACGGGCTGTGAATCAGGCAATTGGACGTGTAATCCGCCATCACCATGATTACGGAGCTATCATCTTTTGTGATGAAAGGTATTGTTCATGCTATCCATGGCTTCTTTTTTTTTCTGCCTTCCTGGCATTTGCATGATGCATAAAGATGTATGTGTATTGTTTTCTGACAGATAGAAAGTGCATGGTATATAAAGTTGAGGCACTGCCAATTTTACCCTTGGTCGTTCTTGTATGTTCGAGGTCATTTCTGACGTTGCTCGATTTTTCCGGACTGAAAGATCAAATCTTCCTGCAAGTCTTTTTACCAGAACAAGAGAACAATATAGGTAATGCATCTTGCATCCAAAAGATAACTTCCATTAGGATTACAAAATCTTAGTCTGTCTTATCATCTCCTGTCCTATATCTTTCCTTGTGATTTCAATTATGGGTTGTGCTTTGGTGTCGTGGCCTGATAAAATTGCTTATCTTGTATCCACAATAATTTTGTGACCCCTCGGTTAGTAGGTGCGTACAAAAAAGAAAGAGTACAGTTAATAGTACTAGCATATATGTAAAAGTTTTACAAAGAAAAATGGTCACTCTTTTGAATCCTTAGACATCCAATGTAAACCAAATCTTTTTCAATACAGTTTCAACATTGTTACCAGTGGATTCAATCAAGAATGCTCCTACACCAGCCTCTGGTCAGTGATTCATTTTCCGCATTCTCGACAAATTGTTTACTATTTGCACATGCTTATAATGTGAATCTAACTACAACTCTCTATCTTGCAATTTTGCTTTGGGTATTTGAATCTTTTGCAGTTAATAGTCATGTGAAGAACGTTGGGGTTGCACAAAATGAGTTTAGTAGACTGGACGCATTTCCTCCTGCAAATCGAGCTTCACACTCAGTGCGTGACGGAAACAATATTAAATGGAAAGACCTGACCATTCTCAAACGTACAGGCAAGATGCCTCGCATTATTGAGGGAGACGGTATGCATGCTTGTTCGTCAAAGGCTAAATTAGTGGATCTGAGTGACGACGAGGAGACTCCGGTAGATAAGCAGACTTGTGAAACACAAGTGTTAGCATCTAACACCTGTTTCAATACAATGGGACTAGTAAAAAAGCGAAAGGTTCCAGAGAGTCAAGTAAGTGCATCGCCCTCAGTGTTGAATGTGAAAGGGAAAGGAGGTGGTGATAACAAGGAAGATAAGGCATCTGCATTTTTGAGTCAAGTGAGAATCCTTCCTTCTCTTTTCATGTTTTCTCTTTTGTATATCAGGTTATTTGTTTCCATTGGTAGTCATGCAACTTATGATCTTACTAGGCCAAAGAAAAGCTCAACGCAGAAGAATATAAGAAGTTCATAGGATACATGCAAGCATTGAAGAAGAAGGAACTTAAATTAGTAAACGTGATGGAATCCATTGTGCAACTGTTCTGCGGAACAGAGAGAGATCATCTTCTCACTGGGTAATTAATCTTATATGATGCCTTCACCACCTTTTGCGCAATTACGCCGCGGACTCTAATTATCCCTGCCTCGTTTGAAAACAGATTCAAAGACTTTGTGCCAGAGAAGTATCGTCCTGCATATGAGGAATGCGTCAAAAAGAGGAAAAGATAAGCCTAATTATATATTCTCCCTTTTCTGTCTTTGTTCATCATTCGTTCTGTAAGTAAAACAAACAGCTTTGGCTTAGAAGAACTGAAAGAAAGAAAGAAACTTATTTTGTCCTGTTAATGAGAAATCTTGAATTACAACAATGAAAATATAGAGTTGCATCCATTAGTTGCGAACGGCTTCAGTCATGATCATCCTCTTCCGCAGCCTCTCCCTGGCAGCTCGAGTACTGAGCGACCTCACAATGCCTTTCCTGGTGATCATCTTCTCCTTGTCTCGGAGAGCGATGATGAGATCCACGAATGCGCTGAGTATGAACTTGTGTGATTTCTTGTCGTTGAGATCAAGATAGCAGAAGAGCAACTCTTCCATCAAGTCCCAGTCCACTTCCTTCTCCCTCATCCCAAGCTTCGACTCCATCATTTCCACCATCGACCTCTTGAAATCCTCCTGCGGCTCGTCGGTGTATCTCAGCACGGCGATACAGTTCTCCGGCAACACCAAGGTTGATGAGTTGGACCTCGACGTGGACGTTGTGTCCATGCTAGGTCTGCCCTCCCATGATCCAGGTGGTGGAGATAGCCTCTCCGTCCCCCGCAAATCCGAAGAAGGCTTGGGTGAGTTGTACACTCCCCATGTCCGCTCGAATCTGTGACGATACTCGTCTTCTTCTTCTTCATCATCAAACTCCCTTTTGACATCATTCGAAGGCAGTTTGGGCGAGTCGTACACAGCTGGTCCGCATGTCCGCTCGAACCTGTGACGATACGCATCGTCGTCACTGTCATCATCGGACTCCTTTTTCCCCTTGTCTTTCCTCAGCCGGTCTCCTTCAACACTCTCGTCCTCTTGGCCTTCTCTGATGCATAGGGATTTGAAGTTTTCCTCGAGGAAACGATCAATATCGGACAAGGTGGCTTCGTGACCGGAGTCTTGGAGCTCTCTTTGGTCGTCGTAGAATCTAGTTTTGCTGGGGCGTCGTCTGTGCTTAAAGGAGAAGGAGATCTTCTTCGTTGGATGCTTAACACCAGCGAGCACCCAGTTCTTTGATGATGAGAATGAATGAGAAGACGACAATTGTAGCTTCCCTGTCTCTTTCTTGATCTTTGACAGGTAACTGTTGAGCGATTTCTGCAACTGGTTTGGCATTTCTCTTATGGTTTTTTCGTCTACAATTCAACTCAAGATCATTTCAATGTTGCAAGATACATGATTAAGACAAAAAAAACAATGGATAATGCTGAGATTCTTTTACCAATTCTGGAGATTCTTGGATATTTGGAGCAGAGGAGCCTTGTTATAAAGAAGATTAAGATCACTAAATTTGGTCAAAATCTGAAATTGTTCAACGATTTACATTGTAGCAAATGGAGTAATGTGATTAATTAATGGGAAGTTTTATTCTTTGATTTGTTTTTGTGTTAAATCTGTTACCATAAGTTTCAGATTCTGCATTGAATGCATGTGTTGAATAGCAATTGCTGCTTTGTATTGGAAAGTGAAAGTCCTGTCGATGACTTGATACTTGACTGGCCGTAGATTAAATTGAACCAATCAATCGGCACCGTTGAATTGATTAAAGGAATCATTTACAACAAAAATCTGTTCGATTTCAAGTGGCCCAGATTTTGAGGCCCAATACGAAGAGGTCCGATCGGAAAGGAGGTGCGCGAGTTTTGTCCCACATCGCTTAGAAAGATTTAAAAGGTCGGTAGGCATGACTATAAAATAAGACTCGCATCCGTAGTAGAAAAGCATCTTCGCGCTTGGGGCAATGACGCAGCTAATGAGGTACTAACCGAGGCGCGTCTATTGCTGGTTGAAAACTATTTCCAAACCCCCTCTTAGGCCTAAGCTTGTCTTGGGCCTTTGAGAATTTCTGGAAGGGCTCCCTTCGGGGTAAAGCCCTACAAATCTCTAGTTCAAAATTTCAATTTGCTTTGGCGTAATTAAGTCAAATTACTGCACAGTTAGTCAAACATATGAAATATGCGATTTTTTCGAATTAATATTGAGTATGAATATGTGAATCCACAGGTGATTTGAATCTTGAACGCTAAGTAGACTAGCGAAATCTAGCTAACTATGTCATATTTAGTATGGGAGGCTGATAATTTATTTGTTATTTTAATTTTGTCAATTGCAGTCTGTGTTACGTTATTGTAACGTAACGATGGAGAAATTATATTGTATTTAGGGATTGGACACAAGTATATTCCGAATAAATCAGAGGGATAATCTCTCATGTTCAATCAAAGGATTGAATAATCCCCAAGTTGCAATGCCCACTTTGTCCGTAGCTATAACTATAGCTTAAAATAATGATTTATTTACTTTATGATATTGATTTGAAAAGCAATACAGTATATCTTTTCTCAAAAATATCATAATATATCAAATTAATAAAATTTTCACATTCGTTTAAATAGAATAAAATAAAATAATGAAGGTTTAATTGGAACCGGGTAATCGTGTGGGTTTGAAATATAAGCGTAGTCAAGGATGGGCCTATATAAGCCCAACAAAGGTATTTGTCTTTTTCCCTAAGTTTTCTGATTCACTCAGAAAGGAAAAGCTTCCCTACTTTATTTGAGTTTATTTATTTCTGCGTCCTGATGAGGCTTTAAAACATGGTTTTGACTGCACTTCTCCGGTCTACGATCATTCTCTTCGCTTATCCTAGTCGTTTACTTTATTTCCCAAATGGTACCTAGTGGTATCTTTTTTCTCTGTTTTTTATGCTATGTTCCTTCCTCTTTGCTTTCTGTGGATTTTAAAACTTTGTGACTCCTTTATCTTTGATATCTATAAAAGTTTACAATGTTAAAAAAAAAATAAGCTAAATATTTAATTTATGTTACTATTTGGAGAAAAAAGAAAAAGAAAAGAGAAAATCAGGATTCACAGAGTGACGGGGGATTGGATAATGGGCGACACGATCACTCGTACGCGGTTGCTTCCGGTGTGAATGTGATACACTCAATCCTTTCTTGTTCCCAAAATATTATTATTATTATTGATTTTACTTTTTCTTGATAAAATCTCTAAGAAATAAGTACAATCATTATTTTATTTTGTTTTCTTGTTTTTTAAATGAAAAGGAAAATCAGTGAAATACGCTGCAACAAACAATACGACCTTTGTACGTATTCTCTCTTTCGTTCTTTCTTGGCTTTCTTAATAATAGTCACACAGTACAATAATAAGAGAGAGAGAAAGAACAAGTTGAAGATAAAGACGAGAAGAGAAGAAGAAGAAGCCCCAAATTCGTCTCTCTCTCCCTCACATTCCTCATTTGATATTTTTCTTCAAACTTGAAAAAATCGAACACCTGCATTTGTCTCTCCTCTGATCTGTGTACCACTTGATTCATGGTATGCTTTTGATTACCGCTTCGATCATTTCAATTCAATCGCTATTACTCGAACCGTTTCTTTGTGATTCTTCACTCTACATTTGATTGTACAGTAACCAGTCGTTGATTGATACCGTTTTGGATTTGACTAGTTTATGTTTATCGAGTAGAAACTAAGTCTTTTTGCTTCTTCGTCTTCTCTATTTGTGTTTGGGATATACTTGATTTGAAACTTGTCCGATCAATTTCTTCTGTTCTTCTGCGGTGTTTTTTTCTGGGTTTAGGTTGAAATTAATCCAATCATGAAATTCTTTACGCATGAACTCTATTTTGTGGATTGAATTGAATGTGGGAGTTTTGTACTCTTATGTTGGCTGATTAGTGGTAGGCTCATTCAATTTTGGATTTTCTGTGTAGATTTTGACAAGTGTGTTTAATATATGCCGATTTTGAACCAGATTAAGAAAAGATTCAAGTGTGTTTATTAGATGCTAATAACAGAAGCAGATGTCTACTTGCTATTGAATTTTGAATGAAAAGGTTTTGTGTTTTGTTGTAGGAATGACCCTCTGTGAACCATCCATCCATCCAGGGGAAATGAATTCTCATCAGCTTAATCATTTGGTTGATGAACCAATAATGCCTGATGCTGATTCAGATTCCTCAGATACATCTGAATTAGTGGCTTTGAAACGCATTAGCGCCCCGCTCTTTAGCATCCCTGGCTTCTTTGTTGGATTTGGTGCCAAAGGAACTCATGACTCTGATGCGGGAAGGAGCCCTACTTCTCCCCTTGATTTTGGAGTTTTTGCAAACTTTGGTGGCTTGTTTAGCCCCAGGTCTCCTGCTCCATCATCTCCCAGATTTAGCCAGCGGAACAAATGGGTTTGCGACAAAGTTGGTCTATCTGTTCTAAGCTCCATGGAAGGCGATCAAGGTGGTCTGAGTGATTCATTCAGAAGAGAAAACATTGTCCTTGCCCCTCAAATTAAGGTCAATGTTAACAGAAGAGCCGAGCTTTCCGGTGAACTGTTTGATGATCCTTGTCTGAAATCCAGTTCGTTGCCTAAGAACTATTCCGCTGCTTCATTGTCTGATGCGGTAAACATTCATCCTCGTCCGTGTGACTCGGAACATCATAATTCCCCAAGGAGATCAAGCTCATCTCCTATGGATATTATCTCTAGCCAGGCTTACTCTCGTTCGCTCTCTGGCCGTGAGATGGCACTCTCTGAGGATTATACTTGTATCATTTCTCATGGGCCAAACCCAAAAACAACTCACATATTTGGTGATTGCATCCTGGATTGTGACCCGAAAGAGTTGGGAGGTTTAGGCACCAAGGAAGAAACTGAAAAACCGGAAGACGATTCAGTGCCTAATTTCCCCGATAATTCTTTAAGCCGGCTTTGCTCATGCACAGGAAAACCTCAAGAAGAATGTCAGAACATTCATATTGACAGGTATGGATCAAACTTATTAAAAAAACAATGGTCTAAAGATTGTCCTTGAAATAATAACATTTCTGATATATTTATTATCTGCTTCTGGCTAATTTGGTGGCCACAACAGCGAGGTATCAGCTAAAAAGGAAATTGAGGAGACCGGTGTTGAAGATTCTTTAGACATATCGCCTGGATCAAGTTACACCGAGGAACTCTTTCCTATGGCAATGCCTCTTAACCCATGAGAGGAGAGCAAACACTGAGGTTTTTTCCTCATCAGTGGCATTTTGGGCTCTTGAGTGTTGTAAGATTAGGTTTTGGGATTTTTGTGTGCTGAATAAAAAGCTTTGATTCGGGTGAGTTTTGCTGTGGCCTGATGCCCCGGCTCATCCTTGTTATATTTTCAACTTTGAATGATTTTGTGTGTTGTTGTAACATTAATCCTCATTTGATGGAAACATTTGTACTATTCTCTTACTATTGTTTTCTGTCTCTAATTCTCTATGCTACCGAGTACCGACTATAATGAGTGAATACAATTAATTCTCTTTCTTTCTATTTTGGTCTTTGGGACACAAGAGAACCGAAAAAAGGATCGACCACAGTGGGAGTCGAACCCACGACCTTTTGATCCGAAGTCAAACGCGCTAATCCACTGCGCTATGCGGTCTTCATCGTTCGATAACTTGCAAATAGTTTTGTAAAGCTGAATATTTATGTGTTTATGAACGCAACAACCCAAGCTTTCTTCTTCTTTGATTCTTTCTCTCTGCAAAATCGTCTGTTGCGTTTCGTCTCGCTGTATCGTACCTCGTTGTAATCGATCTGGCGTTCGTGCATCTCCACCTGTTGCGGATTCTCTTGGATCTTCTTTCCAAGTCTCGAATCTGGAAACCTACTACATCCCTTCCGCGAATCTTTAATTTGTATAATCCTTCCAAAATCTCAGGTCCGGTAACAATCCGATGAAAAATCGTGTACTTCAGTGGAATCCAAAACTAGGATTTAGACGATCTGGGAATTTAGACTGATTCGCATATTTGATTACTTTGCAGCTATTTTTTTTGGATTCAATTGAATGTAAAATTATATCATAAATGCAACATTGAATCAGAATTGGTTCCATATTGATTACTTTGCAGCATTTTAGGATGTTTCATGTTCAATTACCTAGCGATCTGGGGATTTGTGTATTTGATCTGCAACTTTTTGTTTCTTGTTTGTATGGTTTTGTTGCAGCCATGTTCTATGGCACAGCTGTATGGGATCCTTGGCTGATTGTTGGGCAGATTATTTGCCTTCAGTGCTCATACTATCTCACTCTAGGTGTGTTCATGATGGTCTTTCTTGGCCTTCGAGTTCCTCGGCTTAGTCTTGTTTACTTCTTCGATTACGCTACACTCACTACTTCAACACTCACCGGTTGGTGTGTTATTGCTTCATTCTTGTTCAGTTCACTGGCAGGGTAAGAGCTTTGAACCATATACCTTAATTTACTTCCCAATCAATTTTCGACGCTTTCTCTTTATTCTATGGTGAAATTTTATTGCAGGGCTGTGTACATGATATTTTTGGTGGAACGAGCACGGAAATGCTTAGATTTCTGTGCCACTCTATATATCATACATCTCTTCTTCTGCATCATGTATGGAGGATGGCCTTCGTCTATGGCATGGTGGGTTGTGAATGGAACAGGACTTGCTGTAATGGCATTGCTAGCTGAGTACTTGTGCATTAAACGCGAACAGCGAGAGATTCCTATGGAACGATTTCATTCAAGTAAGATAATAATATCTTTCTTTCAAATGCAAATCTAAATATGTCTTACACAAGTACAGGAACTTGAAAGCTCAAGATAGTTTACCTTAAGTTTCTCGCTCTATGCATTCTCAGGACTTTGTTTACGCTTAAAATGACATCAAATTCAAATGGCTGTCTATGCAGGGGTTTGATGATTGGTGCATGAACAAGTGATGAAGATATTCGTGGGTTATATCTATCAAGGCTGGCTTATAGAGCCTAAATCCAACTAAACTCTTAACAATTGTGATGTACAGAGATGAAATCAATGGGGGAGATTAGAATGGGCGAAGAAGTTCAGCCATTTGGTGAATGGAGTTGCCACTTATGCACCAACTCTACCTGCAAATTTTAGTGACTTGAATAAGACATTTGAAATACGTTTCTGTTGTTTTCCAATTTGTTATATAGACTCAATAGGTTCTGATTGCTCTACTTGCCCTTTCTGCGGTTACTGCTTTCTTGTGGGTGTTGTGATCAGTGTCCATTCAACACACTCTTTTAGTTTTGCGTATTATACAACCAATTGAATCATCAGGTCCAATTTACTTGATCTTTTATAATCTTACTTGTTGATTTCAAATCTGTAGTGCTTATTAGATTACATTTGAATAATTTGGGAAATCTGTAGTGTTTATTAGATGACATTTGAATAATTTGGGGTTCAAATTTAACAGCTAAAAAAGGGTCGTCCAAAATCCAAATGTAACATCGCATACGGAGACGGTGACGTCACGGTGTGGGAGAGAGTTAAGTAACGCGTATCGTAAAACGACGTCGCATAAAGGAGACGAGTACACCCAGATTCAGATCCAAAATCGATCCAACGCGCACTGTGAGTAGTAGAATCACCCCCAACGCCTCTCCGTCACTTCCCTTCTCGTCAATCTCTCTGCATTACTCTCTTCTTCTTCGGTGCGATCAGTGTCCGTGTTTCCAACTCCGACGATTAGCCGATCTCCGGTAGCGACATTCGTTTCGACTTTTAAAGATGGTTAGTCTTATGTTCTCTCGATTCTCCCGTAGATCCACCTCTCAATCTGTTTCACTTTTACTTGGAATATCATTCGATCGTTCGTGCATCATCGCATTCGAATTTGTGATCGTCTTTTAATTCATTCCCTAAATCGAACGCATTAGCTCTCTTTCTTGAACTTGCTGGATCCGTGGATCTCTAAATGCGTATATTGAAGCTCTGAAACTGAAGTTGGATCAATGATTTTTTTCTACTACATTTCTTAGGTTGCTAGTAAGGTTGAAATGAACTCGATGCTGTGATTTTGGTTTCTTTAGAGATCAAGTAAAATTATCGGAGAGAAAGAATTGTACTGTATGAGCTATTTTGTTTCTGTTCTTCGCTAACTTTTGTTTATGCTTTTGTTGACAGCCTCTCAGACTCGAAATCAAGGTAATCATTCACCTTCGCTTACTTGATGGTCGATTTGGACCTCTTTTACTCTTATCATTCTTACTCGGCATTGGATTTTTTGGATTGACACTCTTTTATGTTTGGATCAGCGCAAATTTGCTCAAAGATCAGAAAGAGTCAAATCTGTTGATCTCCATCCAACAGAGCCATGGTAATTTGAATTGAACCATTCTCCATTTGCATTGTATCCTGTTTAGATCATTCTTAGTTTTTATGGTTGAGGAGACATTAATCAATAAATTGGTACAGGATCCTGGCAAGTTTGTATTCTGGAACTGTGGGCATCTGGAATTATCAGACACAGGTATGAGAATTAAGTATCCCATGTTAGGATCATCTGTTGCCTTTTTATGTTACTTGATGCCTTATATTCTTCCTCTTTATTAATGCTGATATTTATGGCTCCTTCTTCTCTCTGATTTTTTACCCAAAATCACCATATGACTTTGCAGACAATGGTAAAATCTTTCGAAGTGACTGAATTACCTGGTATGATCTACATCATTTCGCTATTCATATTCCTTCTTATGCTTACACACAGCATTCTGTGGTTCTGAATATGTCATTGTTGTGCAGTTCGGTCGGCTAAGTTTGTTGCACGCAAGCAGTGGGTTGTAGCTGGAGCTGATGACATGTTTATTCGTGTCTACAACTACAACACGATGGATAAGGTCAAAGTAATTGAGGCTCATGCTGATTACATTAGGTGTGTTGCTGTTCATCCGACCCTTCCCTATGTGTTATCATCATCTGATGATATGCTCATCAAGCTCTGGGACTGGGAGAAGGGTTGGCTTTGCACTCAGATTTTCGAAGGGCATTCCCATTATGTTATGCAAGTGACTTTCAATCCGAAAGACACCAATACTTTTGCTAGTGCATCCCTTGACCGTACCATAAAAGTAAGATTAGTCTTGGACTTGTAAGAAACATGTTGTTTGTTCATTCTCAATACGAGAAGCTAAACCTTTTCTCCTGTTTTACATATTTTCTTGTCTAGATATGGAATCTTGGTTCTCCGGATCCAAATTTTACTTTGGATGCCCATCTGAAAGGGGTAAACTGTGTAGACTACTTTACTGGCGGGGATAAACCATACCTAATCACTGGTTCTGATGATCATACTGCTAAGGTCCGTACTGAGCTGTCTCGCTGCTATGCAAGTTGTTTTGTAATATATGTGTGTTTGTATGTATCTCCATTTGTATTGTTTGTATATAGGCTCCTGCAGGGATTTTGTAATTTATATGTCTTTGTGGAAGCAGGTGTGGGACTACCAAACAAAGAGTTGTGTTCAGACACTTGAAGGTCATACACACAATGTTTCTGCAGTATGTTTCCATCCAGAGCTCCCAATAATTATTACGGGATCTGAGGATGGAACTGTTCGCATATGGCATGCCACCACTTACAGGTAACTCATATGATATCTGTATTGGAGCTACTATTGACTTGGTCGTAAAAGTTTCCTTCAGTTTTTCAAATGTCTTCTAATTAGATTCAAACTTTACATAATATTTGACATCTAGGCTTGAGAATACATTGAACTATGGCCTTGAGAGGGTTTGGGCTATTGGACACATTAAAGGATCACGCCGGTAGGTTCCTGAACTTTTACTATGTCAATATTTATGCCCTACTAAAGGTGTATTTGTCTTCACGTATGTTTCTTTCTTTGTGTAAATTTTTGTTTCCTACATAATTTACAAATTGATGATACCATATCTTTTTCCAGGCTGATAATTGGTTATGACGAAGGATCCATAATGGTGAAACTTGGCCGTGAAATACCAGTGGCTAGTATGGACAACAGTGGAAAAATTATTTGGGCTAAACACAATGAAATACATACTGTGAACATCAAGAGCATGGGCGCAGATGAGGTTTGGGGTTTAAATGATGCACACTTGTACATTCTTGCTTCTCTTTTTTATTTTTTTAAATTTGAAAATTAGCTCATGTTATGTTTATCATTTTGTTGTGGGCTTATTTAGGTCGCTGATGGTGAGAGATTGCCTTTGGCTGTTAAAGAGCTAGGGACCTGTGATCTGTATCCTCAAGTAAGTGGCATCGTTCTACTTGTATACATTGTCACTCCATTTAGATGATGGAGAATATGACTTTGTTTCTGTGGATTGTCATTTTCTTACATTTATCCCCATTGTTGTGTGTAGTTATTGTTTTTTGGGGCATATTGATAGAATACTAGTATTAGTAGGAAATACGACCTTAACCATTTATAACTTTTGGGATTTTTGCTTTTCAGAGCTTGAAGCACAACCCTAATGGTAGGTTTGTGGTTGTTTGTGGAGATGGTGAGTACATCATCTACACTGCCTTGGCATGGAGAAATAGGTCATTTGGCTCAGCACTGGAATTTGTTTGGTCATCTGAGGGGGAACATGCTGTCAGGGAAAGCGCGACAAAGATCAAGATTTTCAGCAAGAATTTCCAGGTTTGTAATTCCTTTTGGCACGTTCCTTTTCCCACTGATTAACTTTTAAAGCTTTTGTTTTGGTGTCTGATTACCGTTCTTGAAATTACACTAACCTATACTGACAGCCTCGTTTATCAATATGCAGGAAAAGAAGACTGTGAGGCCTACTTTCTCAGCAGAGCGCATTTTTGGTGGGACGTTATTGGCAATGTGCTCAACTGATTTCATCTGCTTCTATGATTGGGTGGAATGTAGGTTGATTAGGCGAATAGATGTTACTGTCAAAGTAAGTTCTTATAAACCAGAAGTAACTCTATCAGTTTCTACAGGAGAATGGTTCATAGGTTACAATTGCTGAAACTTTTTTATTGGAGAAGTACAAGACAGTATCCTATCTGAACTTTAAACGCCAATGCAGATTGATACTACTCTTTTCTGCAACAGAATATTTAATATATGTCTAACGTTTTTGTTTATTGACGTCTCAGAATCTTTATTGGGCTGACAGTGGTGATCTAGTTGCAATTGCCAGCGATTCATCATTCTACATCCTTAAGCTCAATGTGAGGGTTTTTTAAAAGTTTGGTAGTGAACCAGAACTCTAATAGAGTTTCCTTAGTTTAGTTTCCTTGTACTGTTGCTGTCCATTACATGGTTTTAAGTTGTTTTCTTACTGTTCTGCTGTAGCGCGACATTATTTCTTCTTATTTGGATGGCGGTAAAGAAATTGATGAGGAAGGCATTGAGGACGCGTTTGAGCTTCTCAATGAAACCAATGACCGTGTGCGGACTGGCTTATGGGTTGGAGATTGTTTTATCTATACCAACTCTTCTTGGAGGCTTAACTACTGCGTCGGTGGTGAGGTAAAGCTCAATTCTAGGTTTTTGGAAAAAAAATGTGTTTTGATTTTTTTGAAAATGATGTTCAGTATTCCTCTTAAATTACAGGTAACGACGATGTATCATCTGGACCGTCCTATGTACTTGTTGGGTTATCTCGCCAATCAAAGTCGGGTTTATCTAATTGACAAAGAGTTCAAGTAAGCAGATGTTTTACTATTATTATTGATGGCCAGTGTTGTTAATTTTCTGACATTTATGTCAATTTTTATTGTTTACAGCATCATCGGTTACACTTTACTTTTAAGTTTGATTGAGTACAAGACTCTTGTGATGCGTGGAGATTTGGAACAGGCTAGTCAACTCTTACCTTCAATTCCTAAGGACCATCACAATAGGTATGAGGGTGTGTTTTCCTCGTATTATCATAGTCTACGCATGATGACCATAGTTGGAATTGGATTATAATGTTAGCGAACAAGCATCCATGGTCACATAATGGTTCAATTTTATTTTTTTAAATTCACATTATTAATTTTCTGATTCCGACTTCATAAACCTGCCCTTGTTGTCAGTGTGGCACACTTTTTGGAATCACGTGGAATGATAGAAGACGCTCTGGAAGTAGCTACTGACCCTGATTACAGATTTGACTTGGCCATACAGCTTGGTAGATTGGAGGTCGCAAAGGTTAGTCTATAGGTTTTACCATTTGAGAAGCTTAATTTTCTTGCCTTACGAATATGTTGTAATTTAATTCTTATATTTTGACAGGACATTGCTGTAGAAGCACAAACTGAGTCTAAATGGAAGCAACTTGGAGAATTAGCTATGTCCACCGGGAAGGTGACTAGTTTTGAACTGCAACTATTGTTCTAGAATTTTTACAAACGTTAAAGCTAATATGCATCTATTTTCCTTCACATGCTTGGATCACGTTAGCTTGATATGGCTGAGGAATGCATGAAGCATGCTATGGATTTGAGTGGTCTGTTGCTGCTTTATTCTTCTTTGGGAGATGCAGAAGGATTGACAAAGCTGGCAACATTAGCTAAAGAGCAAGGAAAGAACAATGTTGCTTTTCTTTGCTTGTTCATGTTGGGTAAAGTAGAAGACTGTCTGCATCTGTTGGTGGAAAGGTATCGCTACTGTTTTTGCATTGGGAACATATATTCCTCCAACTAGGTATGCCTATGCTAATATTTGTCTGGTTACAGTAATCGGTTACCTGAAGCTGCTCTGATGGCACGATCGTACCTACCGAGCAAGGTCTCCGAAATAGTTGCATTGTGGAGAAACGATTTGACCAAGGTTTGTGTTAGACACTTCCTATGCATCTTTTGATTTAATTTCAATCCTTGCCTGTTGAGATATCCACAGCTTTTCTTGATCCACTGTTAATCTGCGTACAGATTAGTCCAAAGGCTGCTGAATCTCTGGCTGATCCTGAAGAGTATCCCAATCTCTTTGAGGACTGGCAAGTTGCCCTGTCCGTTGAGGAAAGAGCTGCAGAGACAATGTATCTTTCAGATGTCATTAGCTTGTTGTTAAAAACAGTGCTTATGAGGACACCTCTAAATTTAATTGTGGGAGTTAAACCATTTTGATTTGGTCATTTGTCTGCATTAGATAGCAAAGTGCTACAATGTTGTTTTGGTTATCCCGCCAATTTGAAGTTTTTTGGGATTCTCACAACCAAAAATACTTGTGTTGCAGGGGCGTCCATCCTCCTGCTGTGGATTATGGTAGTCATGCACAGAGAGATTATTCAACTTTGGTGGAAGCTTTTAGAATCATGCAAATTGAGGAAGAGGAGAGACTTGAGCACGGGGATGTTCCCGATGAGGTATGCATAGTTTACATTACATGGCATTGAGGTGGATTGTCTTTTACCCCTGGTGTCCAGTCGCTGGATTTCGGGTTGGTTAGAGCGTTGCCGTTTCATATGTTTTGGACTGCCTTTTTGTGAACAGGTAGGGGAAGAGGGAGAAGATGTAGAGGAGGAGGAGGAACATCAGGAAGTTGAGGAAGACACTAGTGAGGAGAAGCAACAGACGGTGGAAGAAGAGGCTGTTGTGGTGGACGCTGACTCGACAGATGGCGCTGTGCTAGTTAATGGGAACGAATCTGAAGAACAATGGGGTATGAACAGAACCCCATCAGCCTTATAACAATTTTGTGGTGATTAATTGATTTTTAAGACGCAATACATGCTGCTCTAAAACATATCAACATTTCTTTCTATTATACATGATATGAAATATATAGGTATGGTTTCTCTGCATTATCATGTTGCTGTGTCATTTGTATCCATCTTGTGTTTTGGTGATCACATTTTGAATGTCTTTTTTAGTGCCTGACAAATTCCATTTCATTTGTGTTCATTGCTGATAATATATTTGTTTGTGGTACAGTTCTAACACCACCACAGGAGTAGGGGTTGGTGAAGACATATATACAAGTGATACATTCAACAGAGGCAGCAGAGTATAGTAAGAAGATGAGTTTAAAGCCTGCTCCCTCCCCTATTATATGCTTCTGGTTATAAATACAGATTTAAAACATGGCGAGATATGGGTTTTACTAGGACAAAACACCTCCCCTCTTATAGCCTTTTTTTTTTAAACTCATGTGTAGAAATATTTTTCCAACTGAAATATTCCATGATTATGTGTTTTGACTTGTGATTCAAAATCTTGTCAGGCCAAGAATGAAAAAATTCATATTCTCGACCAACTCAATTTCTTTCATCTTATTTTGCAAAACTCAGGAACCATACATCATCCCTCGACCCTCGCTTGGACCCAAACATATAATATGTCTACGCTTAGTTTCTTGCACTGTTTTCGCTTCACTTTCGATCGCCAAAATTCTTCTACCCGTTTTTCTTTAACTTGTCTAACTGTGGAAATGAAAATTCGAATTACTTGTTCAAATTTTCTTCCTGTTTCACTGCAACTATTTAGAGGTTTAACAGCTCGATTAGTTACACTTGAATTACATGCACCTATGGAAGCAAAAAATAAGAAAGAATTTTAGTTTGTAAATATCGCTTAGCCTTATCTCGCACGTTTTGTAATGTTGATTGGGTTATCATCTCCATTATCCAACAAGAATCTTTTTGTTCTGTACTAGTAGTATTTAACATGTTCATTTTTGTTAGAAGTAATTAATAGAAATGGTTGGGAAAATAAGTGATAAGGATTACCAAATTTGCATATAACTTGGATATTCCTCAAAATTAAAAGGAAGAAATAATAAAAATTAGTGTGCCCTGCTCCATTCGATTCATCCAAAGACCCAAGCAATCGGTAGAGAAGACCAAGAGATTTATTCATCTCGCGCTCATGATTATCGCTTGACTCCTGGTACCGCCTCTCTCTTGAATCAATTAGGGCTTTTCCTTTATTCCCTCCTCCTTAATTCCTGGTACAGTGAGGTTTCTGATTAAATATAGGGTTTGGTGGTTCTCCGATTCGAGGATTATGGCTCCAGATGGTGTAGAAGAGGCGGATTACGAAAGTGATCCCGAGGAATTGAAGCGTTCTTTGGCAACTAGGAGGAGAGAAGCGAGCGATGATGAGGAAGAAGGGGTTAAGGAGGAAATCGTGAGGCGGGGAGGAAATCAGAGACCCGAGATCGAATCCGATGATAATGACGAAGAGGACGGATTGCCCATAGAGGGTGAAGATAGTTTCGATGAAGAGGAAGAGGATGGTGATGTTGATGACGATGCGGAATACATAGCGGATAATGACAAGACTCAGCCTAAGGGAGTGGATACTGATGGGAGGAACGGGGAAGATGCAACTGCCACAGATATTGTGGATGGAGAGGAACAAAAGAAGAAGGAACCTTTTGCAGTGCCAACTGCTGGAGCTTTTTATATGCATGATGACAGATTTCAGGAAATGGATGCCGTCTCAAATAGGTATAAACTATTTTACATAATCTCAGTTTGATAAGCCATTAGATGAAGTTATGGTCGTAGGCTTTGTTGGGATCATCTGTTATATGCAAATGTATTTATGGAGTATGGATGGAGGGTATATTGATTTGATAGGTGAATCTAGCAAACGGCTTTTTGTCCTGCAATTGTATATCAAGTAGTTCAGATAGATTGGTACACAGCTGCAGTTGCTTTGTTAATCTTATTTCTCAATCTAACTTGAGATGTCAATAGAAGATAATTACTGCTATTTTACAACCAAGCTCATTCAACCGTCTGTTTAGTTTATTATACACAAGTTACATGGTCATGTCAATTGATTTTGCTTGTGTAGACGAATGCGTGGTGGTAGGAGGCTCTGGCAATCCAGAGATGAAAGAAAATGGGGACATGACAAATATGAGGAGATGAATACACATGAAAAACAATATGATGTACTTATCTTACTCCTCTCTCTTCTGCATCATTTTCCTCCGCTGTATATACAATTGTTACTTTACTTTTTAATCTATAATCTCATCGATAAAACTTTGTGAATGTAGAGGAGGACTCCGAGAGGCCGAGGCAGAGGTCGTGGTCAAGGTAGGGGTCAGGAGCGTGGATCTTCTCGAGGGAGTAATCCTAAAGTGAATACAAGCAATGGACACCAAAATCAGTTTCCCAAGGCTGTCTCAAGAGGTAGAGGGCCCAAAAGATATGAGGTTGCCTCGAGAAATGGCAATCAAGCGCCCTCTGCTCAAACCAAAAAGTGAGTCCTTAATTTCTTCTTTTATCTCTAGTCAAAACAAGAAGGCTCTTTCTCTAATTTTAGTCTCTCCTCCACTGAATCCCTAGGTCCCAGAATTCTTTTGTCAAAGTGTCACAAGTTGATTCAACAGAAACAGCTAGCACAGAGACTGAAACCATCCAAGCCAAAAAGAATGTAGTTGCTTCAAGTTTAAATTCAGCTTCTCCTCCATTTTATCCTTCAGGATCCTCCAATAACTTGGCACAAAAAGATTTACAAGCTGGCATGGGTAGATTGCACATTAATGAAAACCCTACACCATCTGCAAAAAATTTTGGGAATACAAAATCCACCGCTTCGTGGGTACGCACTACCCAACCTTCACAGACCTCAAATCTCGGTAGAGGTGCACCTACCCCTGGGCATATCCGGGGAATGCCAAAAGGCACTGACCAATCTCCTGGCCAAACTTTTGATCAACATTCGGCTGTTATCAGTTTACTGTCTTCTTCTCCACCGCAAATCGGCACACCAAAAAATCAATATCTTTCTGGTGAAATAGAGTCAGCTACAGAAACAGGAGCTTTGGTTGCAAAGGGAAAAGGGACTCTCCAGCCTAGTGGAAGTGGATCTTTAATGTATGGAGGGACACAGTTTATGGGGCCGGCCGGGGGAATGTCAGCTGGCCATGGCAATCCAAATTTCCCTGCTTATCTGCCTGGTAAGTTGTTCTTGAAATTCACTGTTTATCCGACATTGGAATGGTTGAATGACATCTTCCAGAATCAATTCACGCATGCGAATGGAATTAAATCTTTATCTTCATATTTGCCATGTTCATTTTCATGTGCAGTTATGCAATTTGGTGGTCAGCACGGTGGGGTTCCGACCTTTGGAATGGCTCTTCCAGGATATGTCCAACCAGAACATGGTACCGGTAATCCCAAGATGACATGGTATGCAGTCCTTCCTTTTTGCTGTGCCATATTTATGGATGTTAGTTTCGAGTTTCACTAGCTTTAAATTTTTGTTGAAAACTAAATTTTTCATGTCAGTTTACTTGCTGTATGCTTTTGTGTGAGATGATTTATCATCCAAACAGAACCAGAATTGTTGCTTTCATTAATCTGCCGTTTGTTTGATTTCCCAAGTTATCTTCTATAGGTAGTTCCTGATCACTGCTAATTTTTTTGTTTATATTATTGACAGGCTGTTTGGTGGCCCGGGAGCCTTAGGGACTTCATATTGCCCTCCTTATGCTGCCATTGATGGTTCTTACCAAGCACACAAACAAGGGTTACCTTCCTCCGCGGGATCCTCCAGGTTTGTTATAGAAATGTATTCATATTCTCAGTATTGTTTATCAATCTGTTCATTTCCATATGCTCAAGTCTTGACTCTTAGCTAATACCCTAGAGGAAGAGTAGTATGGCAATGTAGCTTTAAGGAAAGCGATCGTATGTGTTCGATATGGTATTTTTGTTATTCTTTACACACTGCAGAATGCTTGTAACACGTCAGATTTGCATTTCTCAAGTGTTTTAATTAGTAGTTTATCTACTATACCATAAACATGTAGCATTCATTAACCAGAGTTACTTTCTTGGCTAAGCGCTCATGTAACCATGTCGATCGTCTCTGATTATGAGTGTGTATTGAAGCAAATAATATGGGCTCACTTACCCAGTTACCTTGTTTTTTTTTCTTGCAGCCAAGAGAACAGTTCGAATAACCCTAATGGTGAAGACAAGCCCATGGAAAGACCTGGTAAGTCGCTTCAAGTAGAAAGAAATGATGATGTTTGATATGGTTGCTCAAGTATTGTTTATTTTGAACTAAGAACTATTGCCAATGAAACATGTTCTTTATTATGGATTCAAAAGATTTTTGTTATGTTTTGGGGAATTAGAAATTGGAATTATACATTAACCAAATAGTTTGTTATGGTTGAAATTAAGCCTACTTTTCTTTGATGTAGAGGTTACAAACAATGGGACTTTGCAACGGTCTAGCAGCATTACAAACAAGCAGCCTCGTAGGTGAGTTTTGAAGCTACTTAGAGCAGAAGTATTGTTAATGCATATTTATATTGGATGGAATGACAAACTAACCAGAAAATGCTGTGCAGATACTCGGAGATGAGCTTTAGCAAGTGAGTGGACTTGTAAAGAAGTCAAAGGAAGGTCCTCTTGTTTGAATAAAGTGGAGAAAGAAGGTGAGAAAGAGAAGCTACTTTTGTTTGCTCCATGCCCCTGGTGTTTTCTCCAAGCTGCTACTGTTACCGATTTTATTAGGTACGCAATTCTAACTTACTACCAATTTCAGATACATGCATATTAGGTGAAATTGTGAAAGAAGACATTGAACAAGATATTTGAAAAATGAAATGAGTTGTGTGGATATATGAATGATGATGGTAGGTGATGTTGGTGCGTTGTTAAATTTTCAGGAGGTTGTTGTGCCATCAAAAAAAAGAGTTTTTGAAAAAAGAGCCATCTTCTTGAGCTTGTGGCTTCATTCTTCATGTGTAATTTATTCTTCATTTGCTTCTCCTCTTCTCCATTTTTTTGTAATGTTGATATGCGTCTTTTTTTTGTCTTGGTATTTATTAAAGGAGTTTGTCCCAAACTTTTTACAATTTCCCATTTTGAGTTATTCATCCCTTTCATTATCCATTTTGTAGTTCCAAAATATGTCTGTTCTAAAAAACTTTAATCATACAACCATTATTATGTCAGTTCTAAAAAGCCTAAGATGCCTGCTCAAATTGATCATCTTGAGTCCGAGTGTTATGATATCCGAAGAGAAAGAAAAAAAAACCTCATTTAGCCAAAAGGCCCAAAATATAAGGGTGAATTTGCAAAACAAGTTCAATTGCGACTGCGTCCCCGAACTTATGATTAAGTCTCAAATTGGTCCTATCTCTCTCTCCCAGGCAGAGGCGAAGGATGATCGGTGATGATAGCGTCGACGACCACTCTCTCTCCCCCAACCCTAATCTCTGCATCACGGTTCCTTCTTCTCTCTCTTCGCTATTCAACCTTTTAGATTCACGAACTAGGGTTAATCCTTTGAATTTGGTTTGCTATTTGATTTCAGATCGAAGATGGATCTCAGGGCAGCGACCACCTGGTTACAGAAAATCCTGACGATCTCGAAACCGACCTTGACCTCGAAAATGATTGCGATGGATTGCTCGAAAGCGATACTTTTGGTACAGACTCTCAAGGAAATTGTTTGATGCCTCCCGCTACGGGAATGGAATTCGACTCTTACGATGATGCCTACAGTTACTACAACTCTTACGCCAGAGAGCTCGGATTCGCCATCAGAGTCAAATCTTCATGGACAAAGCGTAACAGTAAGGAGAAACGTGGTGCTGTTCTCTGCTGCAATTGTGAAGGTTTCAAAATGGTTAAAGAAGCAAATAGCCGTAGAAAAGAGACGAGAACTGGTTGTCAAGCTATGGTACGACTCAGGTTGATTGTGTTTGATAGATGGAAAGTGGATCAAGTCAAGCTTGATCACAATCACTCTTTTGATCTTCAAAGAGCTCAGAATTCCAAGTCTCACAAGAAAACCACTAAAAGAAAACAACAAACACCTCCTCTTGATGTTCAAGTCAGGACTATCAAACTGTATACAACACTTGCGGTTGACACGCCGGCTCATGTGAACTCAAATTCTAGCGGGGAGACGAGTGATCCCACTCATGATCAGTCCCATTGTTCAAGGCGTTTGGAGCTTAGAGGAGGTTTCAGGGTTTTGCAGGATTTCTTCTTTCAAATTCAGCTTACGAACCCAAACTTTGTTTACTTGATGGATCTTGGCGATGACGGGAGTCTTAGGAATGTGTTCTGGATTGATGCTCGAGCTAGGGCTGCGTACTCTCACTTTGGAGACGTTGTTGTGTTTGACACAACTTGTTTATCAAATGCATACGAGCTTCCACTTGTGGCGTTTGTTGGAATGAACCATCACGGAGATTCTATCTTGCTCGGCTCTGCCTTGGTTGCTGACCAGAGCTGTGAGACTTACGTTTGGCTCTTCAGAGCGTGGCTTACGTGCATATTAGGCCGTCCGCCGCAGACCTTTGTCACAGAGCAGTGCAAGGCAATGCAGACTGCAGTCTCGGAAGTTTTTCCAAGGACTCATCATCGTCTTAGCTTGACCTATGTCTTGCAAACCATTTTTCAGAGTGTTGTTGGACTACAAGATTCAGAGTCATTCCGTATAGCACTGAACAGAGTGGTCTACGGTTTTCTCAAGGTTGAAGAATTTGAAGTAGCTTGGGAAGAGATGGTCATCCGGTTTGGGCTGTCAAATCACGAGACCATCCGGAGCCTGTTTCAGGATCGAGAACAATGGGCTCCAGTCTACCTCAAGGATACATTTTTGGCCAGGGCACTGACCTATCGACTGGAAAATGCTGAAGCCCCGTTCATCTTCAGTGGCTACGTTCACCAGCACACATCCCTCAGGGAATTCCTTCAAGGGTACGAATCTTTTCTGGGTAAAAAGTACACAAGTGAAGCCTTTTGCGATTCAGAGTCCTCAATGTCAATCCCAGAGCTCAAAACAACGCACCCGTACGAGTCTCAAATGGCAAAGGTGTTCACAAAGGAGATATTTAGAAGGTTCCAAGAGGAGGTCTCGGCAATGTCTTTGTGTTTTGGAGTAACGCAAGTCCATTCTAACGGCTCGGCCTCCTCATACGTGGTGAAAGAGCGGGAGGGAGATAAAGTGAGAGACTTTGAGGTCATATACGAGACAAGTGCAGCAGCACAAGTACGTTGCTTCTGTGTGTGTGGTGGTTTCAGCTTCAATGGGTTCCAATGCAGACACGTCCTTCTCATGCTCAGCCACAACGGCTTAGAGGAAGTCCCGTCTCAGTATATACTGCAGCGATGGCGTAAGGACGTGAAGCGTCTCTATGTGGCGGATTTCGGGTCAGGGCGTGTGGACATAACGAATCCGGATCAATGGTACGAGCATTTACACAGAAGAGCGATGCAGGTGGTTGAACAAGGGATGAGATCGAAAGAGCATTGCAGAGTTGCGTGGGAAATGTTTAAAGAGAGTGTGAATAAGATTCACCTTGTCACAGATAATCCTTCTTAGATACTTTACTAGTAGGAGCTAATTGGATTCTGTATTAATCTTTAAGCAACTATTAATTCCAACCAATAATTAGCTTAGTTTGTGATTGAACTAGTCCTTTCTTACCTTTTGATTCAAACACCGTATAGAAGATTGAAACAGGTAGAAATCCGTTCAATACTCTTCTTAATAATATGAACGTTAACCTCGCTCTTCGATCAAAAGAAAAAAAAAATGGCTATTATGGAAGTTAATGTGATAGGTGTTTCAAATATTTATAACGATAAAGATTAACGAAGCGTATGAAAATGAAAAAATCATTGAAAAACATTGATGCTCGCGGAAAAATTAAGAAGTCAACAATAAATTACACGCGCATGACAAGAATCAATCCCACTCGCATCGAAGGCGCGTTGAGCGCGTGACCCCAAAACTCGTGGACTATATAGACCACCAAAAAGGCCTGTTCCGCACAATTTAAGAACATTAGAGGGCCAGAAGCGCGTGGATAAACTTTTTGCTGATTTCCTTTATTCACTTTTTGTTTTGCCACAAGTATATTAATATATTATTCGTTGACTGAAATATTTGATAAAAATAAATAAGTGGAGTCTAAAATGTCATATAACCCCGGAAGAGGCGTAGGTAAAAAGCATAAGCAAAACACACAAAAATCCACAGATTAGCCTACATTGGCTAAAGCAAAATATAGTACGCTAAAACTAAATATAGAAACCTCAAGATTCCCTCTTCAGATTGTTGTTCTCCGAGGTGGAAGAAGAGGAACTGTGCTTGAACCAATCCTTGGCGCAGAAGAGAGCTTCCAAGGTGACATGTCGAAGGGAGCTCCTGTAATTGTCCATCTTTTTCACCTCCGTGTCAAAAACAGATTCTGCAGGGACAGTGCAAAAAGGCATGGACAAAAGATCAGCAGCCATCTTGGAGAGGGTCGGATACTTGGTTCGGTTCAGGCTCCACCAGCCCAGAACCTCAAAGTCTTCTGTTCGCGGTATCAGAGATTCCTCCAAGTATTGGTCGAGCTCCGATTTTATCTGCTGGTTACCGCCTACCTCAGAGATATAAAGCTCGAAGTCTGAGAACCCATCTCCAATGGTGATGAGGGGAAACTCCTGTGAAGATGCTTCAAGGTGGTGGCCTTCCTGGAGAAGGACATCAACGTGGTGACCTTCTTGAGAGATTGTAAATGCAGCTTCTTCTTGTGGCATTGCATGTGACTGAGAATCAACTTGTGTCTCTTCTACACGGTCGACCTCAGAGGGTTGTTGCTCTGAGGCTATACCCTCATTTGCTTGCTGCTCTTGGTGGTTACTACCATCAGCGTTTTGTGGGTTTTCACTCTGGTCGGGCTGTGCCTGCGGTGGCACTTCCTCAACTGGGTGAGTGTCCTCTAGTATTCCCTCTGCTGGCTGTGTCTCATGTCCTGCTTCTTCAACAGACTGAATGTCATCATGCTTTGCCTCCATCAGTTCTGCTTCTTGAGCCACTTCCTCAACTGGTTGGGTGTCCTCGAGCATTTCCTCCACCTGCGTCTCTGGTCCTACTTCCTCAACAGGCTGAATATCATCATGCTTCTCCTCCACCAGTTGTGTCTCCTGAGCCACTTCCTCAACTGGTTGAGTGTCCTCAAGCATCACCTCCACAGGCTGTGTGTCGTGGGTTATATCAATGGCATCCACTTGCTGGCTTTCCTCAATGGGATGGCTCTCATGTGGTATATCCTCTACGGCCTGGCTCACCTGCGGTATTTCGTCATGCACCACTTCTTCAACAGGCTGAGTGTCTTTGAGGATTTCCTCCGCTGGCTGTGTCTCTGGCACATTTCCTTCCCTCGGCTGGCTCTCTTGAGTTATATCTGTATCCTCGAGGATTTCCTCCACTGGCTCTGTCCCCAGCACATTTCCTTCCTTCGTTTGGCTCTCTTGAGTCATATCTGTATCCTCCACTGGCTGAGTCTCATGTGGTATTTCTTCCTCTGGAAATTCCTCAACCAGCTGGGTCTCATGGGCCATCTCCTCAGCCGATTGGGTCGCATGGCGTGTTTCCTCCACTGTCTGGCTCTCATGGGATATCTCATCTGTTAGTTGGGCCGGAGTTGGCTCCCCATTAGCTTGCAGATTTTCTTCTGGTAAAAGAGACTCTTGCGTCAGTCCCTCCATCGGTTTGCTATCTCCCGACAGTCCTTCCACAATATGGTTCTCCTTTGTACCTGCATCTACCAAATGGCCTTCTTGTTCTACTCCTTGTGTGGTATTATCGCTTCCCACAGAAACTGTCCCCTTTTGCTGACCTTCAGATAGTCCCTCTATAGGCTGATTCTCCTGTGCACCTGAGTGATCTTCCTGATGAAGAGGCTCTGCAGTTTTCTCTTCTTGGGCATGGGGTAAGGAATCTACTGCCAGTTGGTTTACCTGAGTCTGAGCAACTTCTGGAGACTCGTGACCGTCTTCAACATGGTCTCTACGCTTTTCATTCTGCGGATTGCCATCTTCAGGCTGCTCATATGTTTGATCATGTGAAAGCCCATTTGAATGATGGTATTCATGAGGCATTTCATGATCGAAGTGAACTTGAGACATATCTGTTTCAACAAAGCCATCATTCCCGTGGTCCACATACGCATCCAGCAGGGAGTGACCCTGTTCAGCATAGTCTTGGTATAGATCATGTACAGCATCATCAACATTCCTGATCCATTTTTCTGCATCTTCTCCGTATGCCTTAGAGAAACTAAACTCAATAAGCTTCATCTTGAAGCGCGGATCCATCACCACAGCAACTGCCAGAAGTAGGAAGCATCCTCTCCAGTACTCGTCAAACTTCTCTCTCAGTGGGCTCGCTAAGTTTCTGACATCTGGGTCTTCACTCATGGCTGCGTGGCTTAGATCTAGCTGAAGCTTTGTCATTTCATGGTACAAATCATTTGCTGTCATTCGGGTAGGGCGAGTCAAAACATTAGCTGCGTCAAAAATAAACTTCAAGCACGAGCAAAGAATCTCAATCTTTCCCCATTCTTCAGGAGATATTGAGACTTTATAATCAAGATCACAGTTTCCCAGACAAGAAAACACTTCTTTGTGTTCGCAGGCAGCCAATAACATGTTGTAACTTGTGTCCCATTTTGTTTGATTGTCAATGACGAGATCTTTCGTCGAAGGAATTTGAAGTTGGGTCTTCAGTTCATCAAACCTCTCGTCGCAACTGTCGTTGGTTTTCACATACTTGACACTATCACGGACTTTTTTTATGGGTGCTTCAAGATCCTGAGTTGTAAGCAAATCTTGCGCCATACTGCTTAGGAGGCGGGCATAGCAATTCCCCAGCAACAACTGACCATTCATGACATGCTGGTTCCTAGCAGACAAACAGCATCTGAGGTTTTCAATAGAGTTTTTATTTAGCACTGACTGCCCAACAGTGAGGCTGGAAAGCCTTCTCTCCAGATTCCAGTCAGATAAACAAGCTGCAATAGGCTGATTTAAAGCATAATCTGAATCAGGGGAAGGAACAACAGCAACATTTAGAAGCCTGTGAGCTAGTTTCCAGTCCCTATCAATGAAATGTCCAGTGACAAAGGCATAACCCACTGATTGATTTGATGTCCACAAATCAATGGTGAGGTTTACTCTCCCAGGAATCTCATTGATGAAGTTTGAAAGCTTTTGCTTCTCGGACAAGTACATAGTCACACAATCTGCATGAATGGTGTTGAAGCTTGCCATATTGAACTGGGGACGAAGAGACTGCACGAAACCAGTAAATCCAGAATGCTCGACCATGTGAAGGGGATATTCATGCATGATAATCATCTTTGCCATCTCGCTGTAGCAACGATCTTGATCTAGAGGGATGTTGATAAACGAAGCAGACCTCTGGCGTTTTTTGGGAGGACCAGTGCTATGATCTTTGGGTTCAGTGATTTGTGAGAGCTGACCGGAGTCTCGGGTCATTGGACATATCCCCAACTGAATGTGACGCTTAAGGTGGCTTGTTCCTGCCAACTTTTGGCCAGTTATGTAGGCAAAGGATTTCCTGCAGTGCTTACAACAAGCTTTGGTAGATCCGGGGCTAGCAGTTTCAATGGTGAAGTGCTCCCACACCATAGACTTCTTCCTCCTGCGCTTGGCAGGTTGTTGTGTACCAGGTTCAGGCAGGGAGCCGTCATCAGTATCTGCACTAGGTCCATCCTCACTGGGCCTTGTGGGAGTGAACAAAGTCAAGGACTGGTTTTGAGTGGCATCGACATCCATATGAGATTGGTCATCAATCTCAAAAGAGCCATTGTTATCAACCAGCATCAGAGAATTATTATCCATACCCCTTGTACAAAAATCCTATAACAGAGAAGAAAAATGACATTAGTCTATATAATATCTTGTTATCTGTTTCTGCATACTAAATCATTTCCCATCAATGGAGATAATTTGGACAAAAGGGAAACAGATAAAGACGCATTGAGCTAGTTAGTATCTATGCAAACAGAATTCAACAGCAGAAAACAAAATTTGATAAAGGAAAGATATTTGAGTAGCTCAAAGACAGTATCCTAATGAGATTTAGAAAGAGAAGAAAAACAAAAGCAATTGGGGGAATTCTGTTATGAGACGTACCGAGAGAAGAATCAGAGAGGAGATAGTCGAATTCGTGAAGAAAACACGCGATAGAGATCCAGAAAGGCCTAAACCACTGAAAAAACACAGTAAATCGAGTGAGAAAAAGACGAGATCTGAGATAAAGGAGATAGAGAGAGAGAGAGAGAGAAAAACAAGTACCGAACTGTAGCGGAGGGAAAGATACGATGATGAGATTGGGAAGCGCGAATCGATGAAGAAGAAGAAAGGATTTGAAAAAGAAAAAAGAAAAAGGAGAGCGACGAGGCTAAATGGGCTCTGCTCTTAGATCGAAATCCTCGACAGAAAATTTGGAGAGAAACCGAGTTTGGACCTTATTACGGCTAGGGTTTTGAGCTTTTTTTTCTTCTTTCTTATTGTTTCGGCCTTTTCTCAGTTTCTATATATGTAAAGAGGAGAGAGGGCAAAAAGGTAATTTACTATAATTTGGATCTCACTGAAAAGGCTTCTTTCTCTCTCTCTCTCCGCCGTAGATCTGACTTCTTTAATTGCTCTCTACTCTTTCTGACCTGTCAATTGTCATGTATCATTCTCTGAACTAAACAATATACTATTCTGTAGTACAACACTTGTTATTTGATCAAATTAAAACCAGCAATAGTAAATGCATAGAATAAAAATGGAATAAAATTACAATTCTCTGGATTTTTACCAACTCGAAAACCGGTTGTATTTTACTAGTACTAATAAAAAGGACTACAGTAGGTAGAAGAGAATCGCGCTCTCTTCTCACAATCTGTGCATCAAAATGACTTGAATATTATTAACATCCCCCAAACATGGAAAAACAAAATGCCAAAGACCCTCAGATTAAGAAACCAAACAATGAATGTTTCCATACTGGTACCATGAATGAATGGAGCGGAGGAAAAGCTTTAAAGCAGCTCCTGTTAGTTGGAGATGAATCTCTAGAGGTTATCTCTCAGCCATTTCAGAGCTCCATTTGCCACCGATCTACCCAACAAAATAAAAACAAATGAGACAAAGACTTCATGAGCTGAAAACACACTATAAAATTTCAAAAGAATCAAAATCAAGTGCCCAATCTTTTTTAATAAATTACCCTGCAAAATCTTTGATGTTCTTCCACAAATCATTTTCTTGCTCCGGTTCTTTGTTTGTCTCACTAACTTCATCTCTCGTTCTGTTTTCTGAGCTACGGGGTGCAGTGCTTATAGCTGCAAAACCAAAAGTGACAGGCATAAAGATTAGGGGACTCACCAATGTATACTTGTATCAATTCGTCTCACATCGATGCAGATGCTTACAAGATAACAAGAGGACCCATCAGCATTGACATAAAAAAAAAAAAAAACCCAAAGAGTCCTATGGATAAGACATTTTCCTGAGATCAAGAAATTAACAACTTACTAGTGGATTGTTGAGGCTTAGCCCGAGTTCGTGTCCGGGTGCCGGACGTGTCACTCAGAGATGCAAGTTCCTCCAGCAACTCTCGCTCTCCCGTACTGTTCATAGGATCCAGAAAAAGAATCAAAACAAGGCATCAACAAGCTCATAAACCCTTGACTGATGTAGTAAAATTGGCCCCAAGACAAGTTTAGACGGTAATACCTTATTTGATTTGGTATATTAACTTTGACTGTGAACAAGTGGTCACCACGGATAGAAGGTTTATTCAGTTTTGGTACACCTTTCCTTGCCAGGACCAGCACATCACCAGGTTGAGTACCCGGAGGTATCTGCAGTTCAGTGTCTCCTTCAACTGTTTTCACCTAAAAAGATATTTAGATTAATCATAAGATGAATGATCAAATTTGGATCAATTCTGGGGACATTTACGCGTAAGTAGAGTGTACTTCTTGGATGTCTGATACGAATAACTAATTCACCTTAACTACTGCACCCAGTATAGCATCAAGGTAACTGATTGAAAGGGTAGATAAAAGGTTTATGCCATCCCTTTGAATTCCCCGGACATCTTCAACATCAAGATATACATACAAATCTCCTGGCGGGCCACTAATGGAAGCAGAAAGCCAGTTACCAAAAATCAGAACCATGAAGATTTGCTATAGATAGCAGAAAGAGTGATTTCTAACTGGTATTTTGTCAACAAACAATTATTTTCACTACATACCCTCTGGGACCAGAATCACCTTCTCCGGCAACTCGAAGGATGCTACCTGCGCTAACTCCTGGCGGAATTTTGACTTTGATGCTTTTTTTAATACGCACACGTCCTTCTCCAGAGCATTTCCGGCAACTTTCTGAAATCACCTCACCATCTCCACCACAGTTTGGACATACAGAAACCTAAGATGAAAGAGAAAAGCATAAAGGAAACTATTAATAAGTTCAGCTATAGGTAATGTTACCAGAAAAAACAAGCTTTCACAATCAATGAAACTCCAAACTGGATTTAACCAAATTCCGAGTGAACTCTCACTTATGCACTTTCTACAAACCACGAACTAGACTATTTTGAGCTAAATGTATATAAACATGAAATTTGATGCTCCAATCAGATGCCATATCTATCAGACTAGAATTAACTGCAGCAAAACGAAAGCAGACAGAAAGGAAAGAAAATCAACTGCAAGGACCTGTGAAAACATGCCAAATGGTGTTTGCTCAGTTCTCATAACTTGACCCCGCCCACCACAAGTGGAGCAAATTCTCATCTTGGATCCTGCTTTTGCCCCAGTGCCAACACAGGCTTGGCATGTCTCCAGATGCGTAAGATCAAATTCTTTCTCGGAACCAAAAATAGCCTCCGAGAGTTCTAAGGTGATGTCATACCTGAAACGAAACAGAAACAAAATGAAATTTGATCACTTTCGGAGTTTTCAAAGCCAATGCAGGTTATGATGAAAAATGAAAAACTCCAGAAACAAAAAAACAAGAAAATGGATATATAGACACAACCATCCACTGCTTACTGATTCAAGCCCAAGCTAGTAGCAAATTTCAGGACAGGGCGTAAGTTAGGAGACACTAACGATACTTTTAAGCTAACCATTGAATACTATCATATTAGCAATTAGTATATGTTGTTATGCAACCAGAGAATCAAGAAGAGATCCTTTGGCGGTTAGTCTATAATTGCATTTTTTATCTAATACAAACTCACCGCAAATCTTCACCTTTGGTAACCCTACTGCGGCGAGTTCTCCCAAAATCAGCTTGGTCCATCCCAGGAAATCCACCCATGCTCGCACCAAAGAATGTCTCGAAAAGGTCAAAGGGATTTGTCTGCTTGGAAATTTAAGAGAACGTACATGTCAAAGACAACTACTCGTACAAGCACAGGAGCTGATGACCCAATGCAAATCTCAAATCAGGTTTCAACTGCTAATGCATCAGCAAGAGAAGAAACGCACTAACTGTGCCTAAGCTAGCCAGTCATGTGCATAATGAAGCATAGACAGAAATAGAAAATCCCCTATAGATAATATATTACCGTGTAAGTACCAGAAGCTCCTCCTACTGTACTCTTGACTCCGGCTTCACCATATTGATCATATAATGCTCTCTTTTGGTCATCTGATAGCACCTGACAATGTTGTAGTTCAGTAACCACAAGGCAAAATAGCTGAGAGCTCATAATACACGTTAACATATTCCAAGTCTATTTTAGCAGCAAACCTTTTAAACCAAAGCCTTCTAATCATGAATTTTAATGAAAGCTAACAAGTAACAACACAATTATACCCAAATTTAGCCTTAGCTCGGAAAAACAAGCCATGAAGAGAATCGAACTGGAGACCTTAGCTTTCAGTGCATACCTCATAGGCAGCACTGATTTCCTTGAACTTCTCAGTAGCTCCAGGTTCCTTGTTGACATCGGGATGGTACTACATACAAAGTTCACAATCAGTTCATAAGTTCCAGAAATATAGTAGAAAACTAAAGAGCCCATTAATGCTGTGTGGAATAATAAAGTAATCTATATAAAACATATCACATTCTTGTCTCTTGTATGGAGCCAAACAACTCATTCGTTGACTCGTCCTACTTTGCCCACAATACGGAACCATGAAAGTGCTCATAGTACAGTAAAATGCAAACGCAATCTCAGAATGCAGAGTTACTTGAATCAGGCGATTAAAGGCTACCGTAAGCAACAGTGAATAACCGAGAAAATCACAAGTTCCAGTGTTGGAAATTTCTACACCTCCCTCAGTAACAATACAAACCAGGAAAGCGAATTTCGATAGTATACCTGACGAGCCAGCTTTCGATACGCAGCTTTAATCTCTTTGGTATTTGCAGATTTAGGCACACCGAGAGTCGCGTAGTAGTCACCGGAAGCAGCAAATACGACGACGGAACGGCGAGAGTTCAATCCCCGTCGATTTCGATTAGGCGACGAAGATGAAACGGATAAGAAACTCTTGTGATACCTGAGATTGTTGGTACCTCCGTCGTAAAAGGCGGAGAAATTAGAAGAGAGCGACGGAGGACCATCGGCGGCGAAGCAGAGAGAAGAGGGGATTAGGGAGGGAGAAACGAGGGTAGCCATTTGAGGAGAACAAAATGGGGTTTTATTAAACGGTGATTCAAGCTATGAAGAGGAAGAGAAGAAGAAGCTTGGCAATACGGTCATCGTTCCACAAGGAAGAAGATGATTCCAGTTCGCTTCTCTCGGGATTTGTGGTGCGAACCTCGCTCACGTGGATCTTGTTTTTCAATTTATCCTCGCTCCATCCCTCATTTTCCCATTTTCTATATCACGTTTTGCGTCTTTCTTTTTTCTTACCCTTTTTTTCAGGAAACAAAGAATGAAATATAAAAAACAAAAGTATTTACATGTATTGGTTTGGTTGGAATTTACAGGAATGGTGAAGCCAAAGTTCCAAGAAACCATGGGTTTGCACAATTTTGATCTCAGAAACCCCAAGTTTTCAATTACACATAACCCTATACCAAAACACATCTTTGTAATCAAAGAAAAGAGAGATAAAAGGAAAGGAAACATATATGTATGGTTCTGACTAGACAGCAGCAATACAATGCAAAGCATTTCTATTCTGTAGTTTGATATCATCTCTACTTGCGTTAATTATTGCCTTCTTCTCCTCTGCAAGTGAGTCCTTTGTACCTTGTAGAGCTTTTAGAAGACGTCCGGGTTGAATCGCGTTGGCATTGAGTTGCCGTGTTCCACTTGCTGCAGTTGCATCCTCAACGCATAGTTGTTCACCTGCACAATTTGAAACATTTATCATTCACTCTTTATTAATATAGAGTCAATATTAGGGAACTTCTGGTTTTACGTTAGATTAAAACCACAACTGAGATTCATCAACCAATCAGACAAGACTTCAAATTTCTCGAAACCCAAGTGACCTCATGTGCATGTTCAGTATATACAGTGTTACCCACCATTAACAAACCATCAAAAAAAGGACAATGGTATCTTTATGGTTTAAGTCTTACCTCAAGAGTTCTGAGCTTTTCCTGGTATTGAGGAGCCAGGTGTTTAAAAAGCTCTAGCTGCTGGTTCGCATCATCAAACACCTTCTGACGCTCATGCTGGATAGCAACAGCACGTTTGAGGACTGTGTTGTCCTTGATCAAGGCCTCCAGTTGTTGCTGCACTGCCACCTTCTCCTGCAAATCAGAAGAGGGCATTACATTGAGTACAACAAATCCTAAGAATAACTTACAATGATATAACTTTATCTAGCTGACTGAAGAACAGGCCCTCTTAATTTCGTAGGTAATGGAGGATGATTCTCCTTTACAGTTGATTCCTCGGTACTATATACATAAGAAAACACTAACGGTTTCAAACCATGTCAGAACAACTATGTAGCTTCACACAATTGCATTGACAACAAGCAGTCTATTGTCCAAAGGAAGATGATATTCCTTTACAGATGATTCCTCCAATGTGTTTAGAGCCAACACATTGTAGTCAATGACATCGTGTGAAGCTACATAAGAAATCTCAAACGGTTCAACTATGTCTCCCTTCACTCAAAATTCTCTTCCATGCCTAGAACTCAAGGATTAAACATGATCACTCCTAATGGAGCAATTTTCCTAGCATGTGGTTTATATTTCTGAATGGAATACACACATAGCGGGTAAAATGCTGGCTAAATAGTAAATTCTTTACCTCTTCGAATTTTTTCCCAGCTTCTTCACGAGCACGTGCACTTAACATCTTCTCTAAAGCCTCCAGGACTCTTGATGCACGGGCTTTGGCATCATCTGTACCACTAGACTGTGTCACCTCCCTCACTAACAATTCAACCCAGCCATCACCGCTTGTCGGTAAATTCTCCGAAACGACTTTAGTTTCCTCAATAACACCACCTGCAGCCAGTTCTTTAGCTTCTTTCTCCTTAGAAGATACCAAAGCGTATATGCTTTTCATAGCAGCATTCAAATCACTCCCATTCTCTTCTAGTGCCTTCACAAGAACCTGAGAGAAACAGATACCATACAACCATACAACCATCCAAATCTAATCAAATTCCTCGGATACAAGAAATCTAGCTACTATACACCTCAAAACTTACTTCGGTCAATAGGACGAATCATGCAAATTCGATGCTGCAAAACTCAATCTACAAACGAAATTCGCGTCTAACAACTAATACTAGATGGCCGAAATGTAAACCTAGATCTATGTATCTCGATAAGTCCGAGAGATAGAACAAAACAATACCGTGAGTTCAAGATGAGGAAACGCAATACGAAGCTGATCGAGCGATGAGGAAGGAGAGGACCAGATTGGAGCATTCGACGGAGAATAACATCGGAATCTCTTTGCCGACGACGGAGGAGAAGGAATATCATCGAAGTAAGATCTCTTACTTCCGCAATATACGGCAGACATGGCTGACGGATTGATAGATGATTCGATTCGATTCGAAAGACCACCTTGATCTGTAGAAACCAAACGTGATAAATTAGGGTTTGGTAGAGGAAGATGATGAGTCTGGAGAAAGAATCTCCGGTTGATTTTATCGATCGAGATTTGTTCAAGGGAGCGTAAATGTTCCTTTGCCTATCGGGTTAGGTTTTCGATGGGTTTTTCTTTGACTACAGGCCAGGGCCTTTTATATAGAGGCGTTAAGCGGCAGGGGTTTTTTCGTACTTTTCTTTTTTCACATCGCGTTGCGCGTGTAATCACATACCCAACGTTTTCAAAATATTTTTTATCCTTCTTTCCTTTATTTCCCCTTGGCAAAGTTATGTAAATTCAGATATAACAAAAACAAAATTTGCTAACAGTATGAAGAAGATATATATATAAATTGTATATAAAAAAACTAATCTAATATAGTTAGATCAGTGTAAGATCTTTTAAATTGACTTCTATTTTTAAAGAAAAATGGTACATATGAATTTTGGTTTTAAATTATAAGATGTTCAAAATATTTTTTGTCCTGTTTCTTTTCCCCTTGACAAAGTTATGTGAGAAATTAAAAATTTATCATACTATTAAATGAGAAGTGATTTTGCTTAAACAATTCATATACTACATTCGTATGTTTTTTTTATCGTTTTAACGAGTTTTGTCTTTTTCTAAATTTGATCTTCGATTCTTTATATATTTATTGTGCTAAATTTTGATGTTTTATAGTTGTTTTTAGTTCATATTTTAATTGTTTAGGTTTTTGATTCTTTTGATAATTCATTGTATTATGTATGTTAATACTTGGTATAATCATATATAACTTTTGTACCGAAATCTAAAGATTTTGGTATTTTAATTTTCAGATTAGTCATGTCATGGTATGGGTATGTGACTATCATGATTAATTATTGTGCCTATCTATTGTTATAAATTGATAATTATATGTACATTTACGTAATGATTTTTAACCTTTCTGTTTTATATTTATCTACATCGGAAATAGTTGTGGTTTCGGTTTTGATTGTCGCATCACCATTCATCTCACTCTTTTCCTCATCGTTATTTTGTCTCTCTAACTCTGAAACTTCGGTGGAGTAGAGAAGATGTTGACTAGACAGAGATGTGGAGACGGTGTCATCGATACTGGAGGTGAGCTCCGATGATCACGACAACATGGAGGTGATGGTTAATGGCTACGTTTACGTTTAAGGTTTTGATTTTTTGATTTATTTATTTTTGTTTCAGCTACAAGTGATTGCGTTGGAACGAAGAGGTTTGTTTCTTCTAAGTGTGAAACCAAAACGTCTAGAAAATTTATTTCTATTCTTTATGTTTTCTTAATTCCATCGTATAGCTTTTGATCACCACCCACTGTTTGCATTAATATTATTTTTTCCTGTTGGTTGCTTTTGTCATATAAATAATATTTTATATTTTATCAATCCTGGTTTTTTTTTTTTTTTTGTAAGTGTTTTCAAAGCTGGTTCTTTGAGATGTGTATGATGCGTACGTTTCGGTTCTTGAACAAGGTAAATTTATTGATTAATCAATAGTTTCTTTCCTGTACTTTGTTTTTTTTTTTTCCCCCGTTGGTTGGTGTGGGTTGTAATAATCTTTAAGATGAGTGTTGCTTAAAGATATTCTCTTTATGTTTGGTTGTATCTAATGCTATTAATCAAATCATATTCGATCACAAAATATCTTTTGTTGTTATGTATATATTCCACTAATCTTTTAAGTTATATTATAACTAATCAAGAATAAGTGTAATATACAAAATCCTGACGCTTTATAATTTTCCTCATGTGAATCTCTAATAGAACTTATATACCTTTGCATGTGAGATGTTGGGAAGTATCCTATAGTCGTGCCTTTTTAGCCAATCAACTAAAAGCACCGGTATGGTAATATTCAAGTGATTTTCGAGTCTGTGTACTCTATTTTTTTTTTGCTAGGGTTCTAAGTAAAATATTATTTCCTTCCTCTTTTGATGAAGGTTTTGTTTTGGAATGAAGATGTGACTATACATTTATATGAGGATGTGAAAAGTAAGCACATCTAATGGTCATTTTTTTTTTTTTGGTTGAACATCTAATGGTCATTGTTGTCATGTGTTGTGACTCTAAACAGAGGTTTGTTATGGGGCACAAATAAGCTAAAATTTATATTTAAATATATTTTTATTGATTTTAAGATGCTTTAGATATATAAGTAATATATAAATAATATTTAAAAATAAGTTATTTCCACATGTGGTAGCTCCTTAGGTTTGAAGCAAATAAGCATTCCGGAATATATTTCCACATTTGGCTACGATCTATTAGGTGTGATAAATCCACGGTGAATCGTAGACAAATTTCAAGGTCTGCTTCAGTCAGAATTTCAAGGTTTTCAAGGCCATATAACTTTTAAAGAAAGGTAAGAATTTAAGTTTTCTTTGTATCTGATTATTGTGTGTTTTGTCTAACTTCTACAAATAACTATATATTGCTCCTACTTCTAAGGTTGATGGCTAATGGCTAATTTTCTTTAATTTATTTAATTTGTAAATAGGAATTTTATTATTATCGGACATAGACGACAATATGGTTAACTATACTATTTTAAGTACATTGGTTTTTAAATCTTATTTTTGGAGTTTTTATTTTTTTTTTTATTTTTTTTTTGTTATTTTAACTTTGTATCTTGATTTTTTCCAAGACAGTCTAAGATCATTTGGATATAAAGGTGAGTTTGAAGAAGTAAAAGAGGGATTGCTAAGGAAGGCTGAGAATAAACTTCCTCAAGGGTGGTAGGGTTTCCTGTTTGTTGTTGATTTTTTTTTTTTTACAACAAAGGTTTAGCATTTTCAACAAAAAAAATATGATTGTATAGGATACTGAATAACATGAAATTTCACGTGTTTGTATATGGATTTAGTTTTTGATCCTACGAGTTTGGATTTATGATCTATGTATTATTTTCAATGTTTACCTCATTTTATCGTAGATTGCTCATATATTATGTTATTCTGAATCTATTGATCCTTATTCTTCTTTTATGTGTTTAAACTTGCATTTTGCTTCTTATTCAAGGTCTACTACACTCGCTGCTCTATCATCTTCAAACCCATTTATTTTGGGATTAGTCATGTTTTGCTTTTGTGAAGTATGTAACTTCTTTTGTATATAAGGTTCAAAGAAGGTAATGCAGTGAAACATTTAACATTCGTTGTTTTATCTTCTTTTATATTATAATTTTATGTGTTGTGGTTGTGGGGCTCCAAAGAGATCCAACATTAAGAGTGTCAAGACAATGGTAAGAAATATATATATTTCGGCTACACGACGACGAGGAGGAACCTCGAGTCGACACCATCAAATTTATGATTAGGGTCTTAATATTAAAAATACTAGGATTTTCAAGTCAGCGTTCCATCAAAACAATTCTTACAATTTATAAGTTTTCTTTTACAAAAAAAAAAAAAAAATTAAGTTTTCTAAATTATGGTTACGTGGGAGCTTCGTGGCAAATCATTGCGTGATTTTTTTAATGGTGTTATCAGATTATATCAATCGATTTCTTTTGTATTATTTTCACAGTTAAATATTAACTTTAAAATTTCTTGAATTGTTCAATTGTGCTAATTTGATTATTTTAACTTATTATGTATTATTTCTTTTGGTTTTTACTGGTCTCATATATGTTTTGGTGTATTGGTTTTCCTGGAGTGATTCTAATATAGACCATTGCAGCTGATCGATATCCCAAACTCATCTTTTTGATTTTGATGCAGATCAATTTAATCGATTTATTCGATCTTACAATACTCCTTGTGTTTTATCGATATAATAATTAAGCAAACAATTATGTTCTGTAACTACTGAGTTATATAAAGATATATTTTATGTCTTTCTTATCTATAATCGATCGTTTTTTAATGTTTTCCATGTCGGTTCATTTGAAAAACATGCCAAGTTTTTCAACTTCTCTCACAATGTGGTTCAGAAGTACTTAACTTCTATGCATTGTAATCTTTTCTTTTCTTTCCCCTTCATGGTCTTTGACAGAAGGATTGTAAGCTTTATTTCTTTCCTACTCTATATGTAACAGTTCCAATTAATACAGCCAGAATTTTTTTTTAAAAAAAAAAAAAAACATGTCTTGAGGCTTTGGTGACACATCAAAATGGATTTATCACACCCCGGTTTCAAGAAATATGTAATGTATGCGGAAAAACTTAAAAGAATTGATTTGGCTACCTATGTCACCAAAGTACTTTGTGGGAGCAACAATATCCGACCATATACTAGAATTTTCTATAATTATCGTTTATATATTATAAGAAAATAGTTTTCGTTTATTCGGTTTCGTGTACAACCCTAAATCTACACCCTATATATATATAGCTTTGTTTCACGTACACGATGTCTTTTGTGTTTTAACCGTCCCACATCTTATGTAATTATTGATATTCGTATACCTCTGTGTTTTTGTTTGTTTGCCATTTTAATTGTTCTATTGATCATAACTAAATGGTCGATCGTTTTGCTCCGGTTAGGAAGAGTATTAATTATGAGTTTTATTCTTGTGTTTCTTTTTGTTTGCAGCTTGGTATCTTACTCCTTCCTTGGACGACTTCTTGGATTGTTTACTAATGTGATTGTTCATTTAAAAGTTGATTTTATCCTCTTCTTTGCTTTTCTATCATCCGTTTATGGTTGTACGATTCTCTACATTGAAGGTTAGTTTGATACTTTTAATTCTTAATAAATATATTTAATTATGCGATATTTTTTTAATTTATTTATTAGCATAATTGTTTTCTAAATAAATATGTGATATTCGTATTTCTATGATAGATCATATGAATCATTATAATTTCCTTCGTTTTTAACAAAAATTAAATGTGTAGGTTGGATCCTCAGCATATGGCGCAGTGACTATAGCGAGAAGATTCATATGTTGTAGTTCTTGCATGCTACTGCTTGACAACTATCACATATGTTGTAGCGAAATTGTTTTGATGTTCTTCTCTCTTTTTTGTTCGATTTTTATATTCCATCACGTCTTCTCGGATCTAATTTATTTTTGTGTCCTCTGATCACTGGGTTTAATCAATTAGGTTTTTAATAGTTTTCCCTATCTCTACTTATCTCATGTGATTAAAACCTCAAAATATGTGAAATTAGGTTTCTTTTGCGATTGATTATTCTTGCGTTGGTCTAATTTTGAAATTACTGTAATTTGTGTCAAAGAGATGGCTAGGTGTATGGGAAGGCGGCAGTAGCCGCAAAGAAGTCATCTTTGTGGGAGGTTCCACCTTAAGAAGGATAATTTTTAGGTTCAAGGGGTGAATCTAACTTATTCACCCCCTCTTACTTATCCAATTAAAACTTGTCATGTGTATTTTAATTAAGTAAATTAGTTTAATCATTAAAATAAATCATAATTTAATTAGTGATGGGGACCACAATTTTTTAGCTCACCGTAAAAATCTAAAAAAAAACTTAATACTCAATTATCTACTAAAACAAATAAAAAATATATTAAAAAATCTCTAAACCCTAAATTCAAATCCTAAATCCAACCTACCTCTAAAACTATACCCTAATTTGGGATTAGTTAACCCAAACCCAAAAATTTTAATTACAAAAATTGATTTTCAATGGATTTATAGTTTAAATTTTTAGGTTTGGGTTAACTATTCCAAATTAGGGTATAGTTTTGGAGTTTAGGGTTTGAGTTAAGGGTAAAGATTTATTTTGGGTTAACTATTTCAAATTAGTTTATTTTGGGTTAACTATTCCAAATTAGGGTATACTTTTATGGTTTAGGATTTGATTTTGGGGTTTAGGGTTTGAATTTGGATTTAGGGTTTAGAGAATTTTTAAATCATTCGAAGATCAAAATTTAGATTAGGGTCAGAATAAAATCTCAATTTTGTTCTTCTACTTAAAGCAATTACTTTTCATGATACGTGAAAGAAGTAAAAAAGAAAACAATTATGAAATATTAGGGTTAATTATATTAAAATTCATATTTTTATTCATTTATTAAGTTTTTATTTTATTTTATTGACTTTTAAGTTTTTAAATAGAATTTGGTAACTTATGGTGAGCTAAAAATTGGTGGTCCACACTATTAATTAAATTATGATTTGTTTTAGTGATTAAATTAATTTGCTTAAATAAAATACACATGGCAAGTTTTAATGGAATAACTAGGTGACTCGCCCGCGCCTTGCGCGGAAAACATTTTACATTAGTGTATGTTTAATTTTCACAGGTTCGAAAATTTGAAATATATGTGCATATGTTTTACAATTTATGATGCTCTGTTTGTGTATTTACTTATCTTTTGATTATCTTTTACAATTTATGATGCTCTATTATCATTTTTTGTTTTTATTTAATATATATTTTTAAGATAAGTTTGTAACTGAAGTTTTAATTATTTTATTAAATTAAAAGGAAAGAGAGAAACAAAATCAAAATACGCGGATTAACTTATCATCTAGATGACTCCCCGCGTAATACGCGGATTAAATATTTTTCTTTTTACTATAAACATAAGAGTTGTTTCTTTCAATCCCCTTATTCATCTAGATAAGAAAATAGTAATACGCGGATTAACTTATCATTTTAAACAAAAATCCGCGTATTTTAATTTTCTTTTTACTATAAACATAACAGTTAATTCAAATAGTAAAAAGAAACAACTCTTATGTTTAAAACATATAAAACAATTTTCTTTGTATTGCTCAATATATGAAAATTTGCGATCATATAGATTCTATGGAAACATGTAAAAATCAACTTATCATCTATATGAAATATCTCGAAAGACCCGTAGGAAATATTTTATAAAGAATTTTTTTGACATCACACATAAATTCATAATTGGTAAATCTCATCGGGTTTTTTAATTTTCATAGATATTCATAGTCGCAAACTTTAAACATGTTTGAATCTTCCTAATACCGTCATAGGTCGAAGATTTTCATTTTCACTGTTTTATGAATACTCTTATAGATTTAAGTTGTTTGTTTTTTCTTCAACTTGGTTATCCATCTCTTAAAATTTTAGATTGAGATTTCAATATATTTTATTTATCTTTTTTTTGTTTTTTTCAATTTATACAACCACTTTTGTTTTATCATTCACTATTTCCATTTTCTTAATTGAAATTTATATTCTGTCTACTTTTTGTTTTGTACTGTTTATATTCACTTTATTTTTATTACCATTTCTATTCTCTCGATTTTCTATATTTTTTTTCTAATTCGTTTAGACTATTACATTTTTCTTTTTTTCTAAATAGTTTGAACTTTTAGAAGTTTTCTTATTTTTCTATTAGTTTTGGACTATTAGAATTTTCATGTTTTTTTTTTTGGTTAGTTACATGTTAATTATTTTGTTAGTTTACCATTTTTAATTTTACTTTGTTTTCCTTCACCTTCTTTATTAAATTTTATATTCTCTCTATTTTTTTATATTTTATTTTTCTCTTGCAATTAATCGTTAACTTATCATCTATATGAAATATCAACGTATAACGCGGATTAACTTATTATTCGAAATTAGTGTGTCCATATAACCAAATTTTCGGAAGATGAAATATTTCTTTTAGTTTTAAGTAGAAAATGTTTGTATTGGTAAGATCTAATATTGAATTGATACGCCAAATCCTCTATGGACAATAAATCCCCTATATTTTAGAGGCTTTGTTTTGTATAGACTTCCATATTTGAATTGATAATATAAATTTATAATGAGGATATTTTGACCGAGATTGATAATATAATACGCGGATTAAATATTTTTCTTTTTACTATAAACATAAGAGTTGTTTCTTTCAATCCCCTTATTCATCTAGATAAGAAAATAGTAATACGCGGATTAACTTATCATTTTAAACAAAAATCCGCGTATTTTAATTTTCTTTTTACTATAAACATAACAGTTGATTCAAATAGTAAAAAGAAACAACTCTTATGTTTAAAACATATAAAACAATTTTCTTTGTATTGCTCAACATATGAAAGTTTGCGATCATATAGATTCTATGGAAACATGTAAAAATCAACTTATCATCTATATGAAATATCTCGAAAGACCCGTAGGAAATAATTTATAAAGAATTTTTTGACATCACACATAAATTCATAATTGGTAAATCTCATCGGGTTTTTTTAATTTTCATAGATATTCATAGTCGCAAACTTTAAACATGTTTGAATCTTCCTAATACCGTCATAGGTCAAAGATTTTCATTTTCACTGTTTTATGAATACTCTTATAGATTTAAGTTGTTTGTTTTTTCTTCAACTTGGTTATCCATCTCTTAAAATTTTAGATTGAGATTTCAATATATTTTCTTTATCTTTTTTTTTTTGTTTTTTTCAATTTATACAACCACTTTTGTTTTATCATTCACTATTTCCATTTTCTTAATTGAAATTTATATTCTGTCTACTTTTTGTTTTGTACTGTTTATATTCACTTTATCTTTTAGAAGTTTTCTTATTTTTCTATTAGTTTTGGACTATTAGAATTTTCATGTTTTTTTTATTTGGTTAGTTACATGATAATTATTTTGTTAGTTTACCATTTTTAATTTTACTTTGTTTTCCTTCACCTTCTTTATTAAATTTTATATTCTCTCTATTTTTTATATTTTATTTTTCTCTTGCAATTAATCGTTAACTTATCATCTATATGAAATATCAACGTATCTTTTTTTTTTTGTTTTTTTCAATTTATACAACCACTTTTGTTTTATCATTCACTATTTCCGTTTTCTTAATTGAAATTTATAATCTGTCTACTTTTTGTTTTGTACTGTTTATATTCACTTTATCTTTTAAAAGTTTTCTTATTTTTCTATTAGTTTTGGACTATTAGAATTTTCATGTTTTTTTTATTTGGTTAGTTACATGATAATTATTTTGTTAGTTTACCATTTTTAATTTTACTTTGTTTTCCTTCACCTTCTTTATTAAATTTTATATTCTCTCTATTTTTTATATTTTATTTTTCTCTTGCAATTAATCGTTAACTTATCATCTATATGAAATATCAACGTATAACGCGGGTTAACTTATTATTCGAAATTAGTGTGTCCATATAGCCAAATTTTCGGAAGATGGAATATTTCTTTTAGTTTTAAGTAGAAAATGTTTGTATTGGTAAGATCTAATATTTGAATTGATACGTCAAATCCTCTATGGACAATAAATCCCATATATTTTAGAGGCTTTGTTTTGTATAGACTTCCATATCACACCGAGATTTACGTAATATATTTGAAATATATCCGATATAATATTTATTTGGAAATGAAAACAATTCTTTTACAAACAATGTTGTTAAAGCCTTATTAATGTAATTGACCCATTAGAGAGGTGATTGGTCCATCATAGAGGTGATTGCCATGTCACATTTCCATGTCACCATTTTGGTGCCATGTCATAATTTTCTATGAAATCACCTCCCTAATAATATATAGGGGATTAAGAGGGGGTGGATAAGTTAGTTTCACCCCTAGGGGTAAACCCAAGAATTGTCCCCTTCAGAAACCCAAACAAGAGAAAAGGTGAATATCTTTAGATTAATTTATTTCTGAACGTAGAATTATTATTTGAGTCACATTAATCGGTTCATTTTACAGTTTAATTAAGAACCATTTAAATCTTAATTAGGTTAAACTTCACATTTTGTAAGGCCCAGTCTCACGTGACCCGAACATTGAGTTTCGCATTTTTTATATTAGACTCGAGTATTCCAACATGGGTGTTCAAGATTTTTGCTTTTGATTTTTTATAGGTTTTTACAGACTCATACTATGATTAACAAGGTGTTGTTCTTCCACTTCTTAGGGCTCACGATGTTCTTCCACTATAGTCAACTATGAGATTATATTTTCTTGCTCTTCCGTTTTCTTTCAGAGATGTGGTTTTTGTTCTTAAGAAGAGATCTACTCCTCTTGTGCCTTTGAAAAAGTTTAATCCTCTTCTGGACATATGTGTGTCTTTGTTGCAATGTCTCTCTATGTTTTTTTAACCCTTTTCTATCGAGTGTATTTCTTCTTATGGTTTGTGTTCGTTATGGATTGAACCATATGTAACTCTAAAAGAATTTTGTTTTTACCACCTCTTTATATTCAGAATGTATGGTAACGATGATTAACCTCCACCGAGCGAGTGAAGATTTATAGAGCTTCCGTAACCTGAAACATTCGTGTCTCTGAATTCCATTGTTGGGACCACCGTTCATCTCATTCTCTTCCTTGCTCTGATTTTGTCTCTCTGCCCTTGAAACTTTGGTCGAGGGGGCGAATAGGCTAGATTGTATATGAAAAAGCGGTATGTGGCTAGATCTATATGTTTGTGTACGCTGCGAGTATGTATGAGCATAAATTAAAGAAGACATAGAGTTTTTTCACGAGGTTCGTTTCCTACATCCCCGGGACCAAGTCCAGAATAAATCCACTAGAAAAGGCTGTAACCTACAATTGCTATATGGCATACCACCACTCTTTTCTACATGGACACCATCAACAGATCTACAAATCATGTATGATGGGACGACGCCACACACATGTGTGCATCTTACAATAGAACCCTAGGCGCGTAAGTTTTTCTGTCACCGCCTCGGCCTATTTTATAACAATACCAAAACCCTAAGCTTCTCACGTGATCTTCAAGGCCTCACATGATGTTGGGCTTCACCTCTCTTGTAATTGGGCTTTCTAATTCGAGCAGAACCCAAACTCACTTTTTCCGCGTGTTGGAACAGATGTCTTGTTGTTCCAGCAACTCATATCTTAATGCTTCAGCTCATATCTTGATGCTTCAAAAACCTCTCTTTCAGTATAGCGGTACAATTGCAAACGAAAGCTGAGAATAAACTACCTCAAACTCCTGACTATTCTTTAAATTTGTGCATATATACTTTATGTTTAGCATTTGAAAGACCAATAATTCATGTAAATAAAAAAATTTAATTGGATATTGTTGTTTCAAATTTTTATGTAGAAACAAGAAAAAAAACTCATCAATCAAATTATTCTATAAAATGATATAATGTAGAAAATCTTATTGTGACAAATCGATAATTTGTACCAAGTCATGATTCCAAGCATTCTTATGTTACGAGCATGGTTAAGAGGCATTCATACATTCAATCCGTTACCATATTAAGTGGGGCTTTAGGTAAAAGGAAAAAAGAGAGACTCTTTCTAATACAAAAAACTTAACGAGGAGTTATGAGAATTTGAATGAAATTTTAAGACAAAAAGTTATATAATAATGGTAATTCTATGTTTTACAATACTATAAATTACTAGAAGAATATAAAATATGAAGAAACAATTAACAACAAAAATATTTCAATTATTCATTTGTTTCTACAGAAAAATATTATTACCATAAAAATGTAATATTACAAGTAAATTTATTATTTGTTGCATAACTATTTGATATATATAATATTGTATATGAAAAAGATTATATTTTTTATATATTTTGTTTGGGGCCCCGAAAATCTCAGGACCGATTCGAACATTTCATGGATTTTTCGATTGTTGATTTTAGAACCACATGATTACAGATACCAAGACTTTTAACCACTGCATCTAAATGTTGCTGACGCTCCAACGTTTTTTTTAACTAAGGTATATATTATTTTTTTGAAACGTACATATACCACAAATATTTGTTTTATAATTTATCATGTTTATTTATCATTAGTGTAGACCCGAAGAGAATTTAGAGGAAATATTGGTGTTAGCTCCCATATTGTGGGCCCCCCATTTTGTGGGGCCCACAATTTTAAGACAGAAAATTATATAATAATGATATTTCTATGCTTTACAATACTAAATAAAATAAATTACTAGAAAATATAAATTATGAAGAAAAAATTAACAACAAAAATATTTCAATTGTTCATTTGTTTTTACAGAAGAATATTATTACCATAAAAATGTAAAAAAATTTATTTGTTGCATAACTATTTTATATGAACAATGATTATATTTTTTATATATTTTGTTTGGGGCCCCGAAAATCTCAGGACCGATTCGAACATTTCATGGATTTCGGTTGTTGATTTTAAAACCACATGATTATAGATACCGATGCTTTTAACCACTGCATCTAAATGTTGCTGACGCTCAAACATTTTTTTAACTAAGGTATATATTATTTTTTTAAATGTAAATATACCACAAATATTCGTTTTATAATTTATTGTGTTTATTTATCATAAGTGTAGACCCGAAGAGAATTTAGAGAAAATATTGGTGTTAGCCCCCATATTGTGGGCCCCTCATTTTGTGGGGCCCACAATTTTAAGACAAAAAATTATATAATAATGGTATTTCTATGTTTCACAATACTAAATAAAATAAATTACTATAAAAATATAAATTATGAAGAAAAAATTAACAACAAAAATATTTCAATTGTTCATTTGTTTTTACAGAAGAATATTATTACCATAAAAATGTAAAAAAATTTATTTGTTGCATAACTATTTGATATATATAAATCTGAATGCAAGTATTAATATTAGCTACCTCTATCTAATTCATATCAATAATATCTATTTTTTTCATTTTCACAGTACCATCCTTCCCTGTGTTTATAAACATGTTTCCGTTTATGATTTGAAAATAATTATTCCGGAATAAACATCCCGCGCTGGGCGCGGGTCTGCGACTAGTTCTGATATATTAAGATCAGTATAAGATTTTCTTAATTATAACTCGATTCTTGTAATCGAAAAATGGTAAATATATATATATATCTTAAAGATGATTATAAGGATTTGATCGTGAAGTCCGGAATATCATCTCTTCAAGGAGGCATAGGAAAGCTTTCTCTTCTCTTATGTTCCTTTGGTTAAGATGAATACCATCTCAATTGTAACTCTTTGTTTTTTATCCTTTTTTTTGCCAAGGTGTTACAAAATGTAGATATACTTGCTGTATAATCTTTCTTTCATTAATATGGAATTTACCGTTTAGCAAAAAAAAAAAAAAGATGATTATAAGACGTTCGTAGAAAATTATGAAGAGCCTCTATTTGCTAATAACTCTAGTTTTCTCTATGAAATAGTTAAAACTTTATCATTGTAGTATCCAACACAATTGTATATTTACATTCGAGGGATAAATCATCATATAAGATTTTGTGACAACAAAATGATTTATTAATTCATTATATTAATGTTACCTTGAAAACTCATCACTCAAACTTATTTTTATTCTAACACTTAATCCAATCCAAAATAGCAGATCAAACATAAAATGAACTATACTGAACAAGCTGAGCTAAGGCGAGCTAGTTTGTATTTAACTAGCATGAATCATTTCACATAGAGTCTAATAAAATTGTAATCAATCTTAAATTACAACAACGATTAAACCAATTACATTATTACCATAATCGTTGATATTACATCTAGTTCATAACTTCGAGATATGGATGGAGACCGAAGACCGCATAGAACTTTATTCATTTTTTACCACTTGAACTTTATTTGCACATATAAAAGTCTTTGGAAAAGCTATCCTTAGTTTTAGATGGTCGAATTTTGTGCTTCTCTACAATCATGATATCAATGGTGATTCATATGTCTTTGTCTTTCGGTTAGGTTTTTAAGTATGTTATATGTTATTTGTCTTTGTTTTGAATTGGCTCCAAGGACTTCCCTATTGTCTCTTGGTTTTGTTTTTGAATGATCCGACACAGTGTTCTTGTCCGTGTATTTCACCCGCGAATCTCACCCATGTATCCCATCCATCACATATACTCGTTTCATCCATCAAGTGGTCGGGGATGTTGTTAACCATTTCTTGTATTGAGAGGGACTCTTGAAGTCCACTCGAAATCTTCAACAAAGCTTCTAACTATCGTACCACGGCGATGACAAAACAAACCGCAATATTTGGAACTCATGTGGAACTTAATACTTGAAGATCAATGTCACCGACGTGGACCTGTTACAACCACGGTAATATGGTTCCCAAGCTACAACTACCGTAATTTAGACGAAGTCGTACTTGCACCAACACATGAAGAAATGGACTTTTACCTAGCTAACCCTCATAGACACCAAGGTCACACCATGACCTTAACTGGGAGTGGTCGTGATGAGAATCGTAACTGGTATTGGGAAGTGCAGGATGACTCAGGCAATGTTTACAATGGAGACCGCGGATTTCTACGCTTTTCCCAAGACATATCACCGGAGAGTTTAATCGTGGAATACATCGCAGTGGTTTTATATTAGAGTTGTTTTCTGTTTTGTTCGCTTGAGAAGTTGAAGTTTATTTGGATTTTGGAGTTTTATCCTCAAGCTTATCTTTTTCATTGCAATTAGAGATTTTGTCTGCAAGATTATTATCATATTAGTTAGTAATATATTGTATTGTAGTTGGTCAATTATAAAATTATATATGGGAAATAAATGAAAACCCATGATATTATTCAGCATGTTATTATCTGGGTGATGGTATCTTGACATAAAAGAAGAATTTAAAGTTCTCTTGTATATATTTATTCGAGGGATGAATCATTATATTAGATTTTGTGACAACAAAATGATTTATTAATTCATTATATTAATGTTACCTTGAAAACTCATTTCTCAAACTTATTTTTATTCTAACACTTAATCCAATCCAAAATAGCAAATCAAACATAAAATGAACTATACAGAACCAGCAAGTTGAGCTAAGGCGAGCTAGTTTGTATTGTAACTAGCATGAATCATTTCACATAGAGTCTAATAAAATTGTAATCAATCTTTAATTACAACATCGATCAAACCAATTACATTATTACCATAATCGTTGATATTACATCTTGTTCATAACTTCGAGATATGGATGGAGACCGAAGACCGCATAGAAAGATGCTTATAAGGTTAATTCATCAAACAGAGTTGGCTCTACCAGAACGTACAATGGCTTTCCCTTTAGCCTACACTGCCCCTGCACATATATCACATAAACAAGTTATATATTTTCATAAATGGGCCTATAAGAATAAGACCCGTCAAAGCCCAAATACGATGGTTCGAACTCAAAGACGAAAACGTTCCAAAGTAGTAGTCATAGACTAGTAGTAATACCTTAAATTTAGGCAAACCAACAACGCATGCACATTCCACAACTTCGGCTCCAGCTCGCTCTAAAATGCATAATATATGGCTTGTAAATTCACCACTCGATATAGTATATGATTAATATATTTTCAAAAGGTGTTTTTAACAGTTTTATACAAATGAAAAAGTTAAAAGAAATGTTTACCTAGGAGGTTTATGGAAGCGGAGAGTGTTCCACCAGTAGCAACCAAATCGTCGATGATGAGAGCTCGTTCGCGGGATTGGATAGCCTCCATACTCATCTCTAGACGATCACTTCCATACTCGAGCTCGTACTCTTCGCTTATCACTCTCCCTGTTTAACACACCAAAACCATGCAATAATTAATTATCCTTGCATAACCACATAATAGCAAGTCCAACAATAAAGTTTCTTAAATGAGTATCTAATTAATTCAATACTAATATTTTTGATGTTTAAATCAAATATAAAAACTAAAATGTTGAACCAATTACAAAAATACAAATCATATAAAAATTTCTAATACTTCTCTTAAGAGTTTCTAAGGGCATGTATAATGGAGACACTGTCATAAGTGTCTAAAAACTTTTTATAATTAAATATATTAAATTTAGGATCCTTGAGTGTCTAAAACTGGAAAAAATGTAATATTGGATCCTTTTTCCGGTCTAAATTTAATATATTTAATTCTAAAAAGTTTTTAGAGACTTATTACAGTGTCTCCATTATACATATCCTAAAAGTTCTACAACTAGATACTTTTTTTAAGAGTTTATATTTTCTCTCTCCATTTTCCTATTTTTTTAAAAAAATTTAACTCTAAGAGACTCTCTAGTATATGTATACCATTGAACATGGCCTAAGTATTAGTATTTTATAGATATATACTTTATTTGAATTTGTGCAAGTAATCGTACCGGGTAATTTTCCTGGTTTACGTAGGGGAACGAACTTGGCACCAATGGCTAGTGCTATGGGAGGTCCAAATATGAATCCTCTCGCTTCTACTCCTGCATACATCAATATACTATTATAAATCGATAGGTTTACATGTATATAATTTGCGAAAATTGATTTTAAATAATCATATCTCCCCCGTTTCTAATTGAATTCCTAATTATGAAAAGGGTCACTAAAAGACAAGAAACTAGAGGAGGGCTACGACAATAATAAAGACGTTTAAAGGGGATAAGTAATTAGTCACCAACCACACTAGCTAAGCTACTACATGAGTGTAAAATCATTCATCCATAAAAGTTGTCTATTGTTTATTCAATCTTTTAATTTCATATTCATAATTCCGCTTCGGATTCTCTCATAAAGGAGTTTGATATTATGTCGTATTAATAAATAACAATAACCATATCTATTTGTTGCGTTTCAAGATGGATATAGTAAAAGACCAGCAATTACATTGTAGACAATGACACTACTAAATCTTCTACTAGTACTATTTTTTTTTTAGTAGGTCTTCCCCAAGGCAAAAACTAAATAGTGACTTAAAAGCAAAAAAAAAGCAAGCAAGTGATGAGGTTTTAAAGAGGGGATTATTATTAAAGTGAAAGGAACTAACCGGCAACGAGAGAGATGTTCATGTGCTTGTAACGATCGACGAAGATATCAATGACATGTTTGAAGGCAATTGGATCCAGCAACAACGTTGTGATGTCTTGAAACATGATTCCTACAACAAAAATTAAACACACACTCTAATTAAGTTGTTTTATATAAGCCAAAAAGAGAAACACAAGAGAAAAAAAATTTCAAAGAAAGAAAGAAGGAAGAAAATAGGACCAGTCTTGGGGAAGTGAGGGATGACTCGAATGGCGTCGGAGATAGCTTGTAATCTTGGATCTCCCTGCAAACCGTTCTCCACTGCAAACATCTCTCTCTCGCTAGACTCAAAGCTCAAAGCTATAAACTCACTCGTGTTGTGTGTTGAATAAGAAGAAAAGAGAAAGGGTTTTGGTTGTTTTTATAGCATTTATTTATCACTCTTCTCTCTCTCTCTCTCTCGTTTCTTTTACCCACTCATCGTACGTCTCCATCCGAATTCATTATTAACAATTTGTAAAGTATAAAAAATAATCAAAATTCTATCAAGTGAACTACCAATTCGAATGAGACCATAATTCGAATTTTTTTTTTCTTTCCTCCACGAAATGAGACTAAAATGAGATTCTCCGGTTATACATAGGTATATATCAAAAACATTCTTCCAAATAATAATTAATACGAATCATACGATAATATCATTAACACGTAAGGTTTATAGTTTTTATGTCGATGTGATTAATTACGTTGTGACCTTATGAAATCGATATTAATTGTGTGCCAGCATCTCTCACAATAAATATTATATGACGCATACTAGTAGACTATATATTAAATAAATAGATTTTGATAATTAAATACATTAAAGTTGTTTAAATAGTTTGTATTTTGTTTCGTGACCGTATACAAACGAATGTTTCTTTACCAGAAAATAAACAAATCTTCTCGAAGATATGAAATTCTAAACTTGAGCGTTTATAGTAAGAGTGGTTATGAGAGAAATCAATTGAAGTTGGTGAGGGGGAATAAGGGTGCGAATCCTATAACGTTAAACCACCATATCCCATTCAATATCAATGGTAACAAAATTTGATTATGGGAAAAAATAGTAATTTAAAAAAAAAAAAAAAAAAGAAGTAATTTACCAAACCTAGAACGTGTTCCACTACTGCGAAATACAGTTATAAATTTCTACTTGGCCACTATTAATCTTTGGGATGACAAAAGTACTTATTTTCCTACATATCTCCGATTTCAGTCCTGATTTCGACTAAAAAACCTTCTTTGTTTAAAATAGAAGAAAAACAAAATTATTTACCACGAAATAAGAGAGAAGTAAAGCCGTAAAGGTAAAAACTAAGGGAGGGCCACATGAGAGAGTAGGGAGATCAAAACGTACGAGTGGCTATTTGGACTGTTGAAGCGCACGCCTGCTTACTGTTTGCATATCATCATCCTACTCTTTCCCACTTATCTTTTTTATTTTATATTTTAAATCATTTACTTTACTAATAATATAAGGAATATCATATCTAGGAGACTCTATCTGTAATCTGTGCCGTTTTCTAATCAATCTGATTCAATTATTTCATTACAAGTAGATTGGTTGGATTAAGATCTCGTCTAGATATTCTCTTTGTCGTTTTAAAGTAGATAAGAGATTACATCACCAATAACAATCACTGATTTGTTCATCCCCTTAATTTCCGAATAATTCCATAGAGCTAAAGAAACCCCTATGATTATTATTTTATTTCAGAAAAAGATAAGCAAATGGGTTACTCAAAAAGGAATTTCCCAATTTGTTTTTGAAAGATGCAAATTTTGGAAGGCATGAAGGGAAATTTATAAAACAATCCAATATAATATTAAGATAAAGACACCCATGAGAGCCTGAGAGGAGTGGTCCATAAACTGGACTCTACCTTTTAAAAATGAGTTAAAGCATATGGACTCAAAAGAAATATATCTGAAAACAAATGAAGAAGCTAAAATCAAAATCAATCAGATGAGATTATTATCGTTTCCACTAGTCAGATCTGAAACCAAATATGCTTTCATGATTTCATCTATCTTCTCTTAGTAAAACGACACAACACTCAATTATTACGGGTCTTACAAATCCAACTTCAACAACAGGGAAATACAAAAGGTAAATGTGGCCAAGTTGCATCCACTCGTGGAGGTTATATCTTTTGTAGGATTAGTCAAAAGATCTCATTGGTACGATTTAAATGAAATGAAATCAAATCAAATTCAACTTTGGTTACGTAAACGGAAAAAAAAGAGAATAGAAAACCCACACAAAAAAAATGATGAAGTTTGAAAAGGAAAGACAAAAGAATGCGTGCCTCACAAATATATTTCGTGAGGTTAATCTCAAAAGAGACAGCCAAAGGACACCAAATCTTGAGAGGACAATCACTACCAAAGATCTCCTCTGCATCTTTTATTTACTTCTTCCTCTCTTCTTTTGTTGTTGTTATATGAATAATTTAAAAAACATAAAAGTTTGAAAGAGAGGGACTTGACCATGTGGCTATAACAGTGACATCAACTCTAATCAAAATGGGAGAATCTAAAGATCCCACTTCTTTGCGTTTTTTTACTGTTTCGACAGATAGTGCAACTTACTGTATGCACAGTGTTGCTCTCACATTTTGATGTTACAGTGCATGCAGGACATTATGAGACTATAATGCAAAAATCCATCGGTCACACCGATTTCTTATGAAAGTATAGAAATCTGACCTTTAATATTAAGTACAAACCAAGTGGTATACTCTTCAATTAATGGATCACATAATTCATAATGAAAACAACTATCCAAAATAACTACCAAACAATTTTTTTAACGAAAAGTTGCAACGTTAATGATTTGGACAGTTTTTTTAAATGAGAAGTTCAACTCAAATAATAAAAAATAACCATAATACGGTTATTTTATTCGCACCTTTTGACAAAATAATCATAATGAAAAGATGCAACTTAACAAATAAACTACTAAACGGATATTTATATAAAGAGTCGCAATCAAATGAAAAGACACAACCTTATGAAAAGTTGCAACCCAAATAAAAAAACAAAACCTTTCGAAAAGTTGCAACCCAAATGAAAAGATACAACCATATAAAAAGTTGCACCCAAAAAAAAAAAATACAATTTCACGAAAAGTTGCAATCCAAATGAAAAGATACAACTATATAAAGAGTTGCAATCCAAATAAAAAAACACAACTTTTGGAAACAACCACTATAAATAAACTTATGAAACCTCTAAAAAAGTATTCATTTGTTTGGATTTGCTATTATATATATAGATATTATTAATCTTTATTGAAGATTATTGGGAAAACTATAAAAAACAACGTAATATAATTAATTTAAATGATTCATTCACAAAATATTAGATGAAAATTGGGCTTTAAATTTTAATTTTATTAACCAAACTTGCTGCCAAAAAAAAATGTTAAAGTTTGTAAAATAAAAATGACAAATCTCCCCAAATTATTTATCCCATTTAGATGTTGGCTTTAGCGTCAGTGTTTAGTAAGATCAGAGCGGACACCGATGGGATAACTTTAACATAAAAATATGCCTCACTTTCAAAGCTGGAAGAACCCAATCCAACGCTCTCTCTCTGCTAGGCTAGGCTGACTTTCATGATTACCTTTTCTTTCTTCTCGGAAAAAGCTCTTTCTCTTGCCGTTGTTGGTGGTTTAGTAAGTCCGTGGGAAGGCAGTGGAAGAGAAAGTACTCAGATTTGCTTAATCCCCAAAAAGTCCAATCCTCGGTTAATGACAGAGATGCGACCCATTAGTCTTTGCTCAATCATGTATAAGATCATATCAAAGATCGTGGTGGCCAGACTCAAACCGATTCTGCCTTCCCTTGTGTCTCCTACACAGTCCTAATATTCTGGCAAAGTTTATCGCAGGCCAATTAAAAAACCGTGTTTCTTTTCGAAAAGCAATGAAAAAAGCTATTGAATTAACTGAACAGGCGAATACAAAAGGAATTCAAGTACAACTTGCAGGACGTATCGAAAGTATCCACGGATATGCAACCAAATAAGAGTATTAAACTGACTAAAAATCAAGAATGTTTAAACTTATAACTTGCATCAAATTCGTAAAAAAGCTTCTCAAACTTTTCATCTGTGTTCATTAGAGAAACGTCAGGAAAACGCGGGGATTGCAAGAAAGAAGAGTCTTGATGGCTCTCTTGTTGATTTTCTGCCACCTGTCACAGTTTATCTGGTAACTTTGAAAGCCTACACATAAAAACCAAACCAAAAGAGTGGAGATTATTCTGAATTTGTAAGCAACAATAGTTTACTAGCTGTGTAAAATTTATAAAACTGATAAATATGTACTGCTTTTATTACCTTGACCTGTTCGAACAGATTCTTGGCGTGTGCGTCATTTTCAAAATGATCACGAACAGGCTGCAATATTGGTAAAGGAGGTAATGATTATTTTGCATCCAAACTACTAAAACGTTTTCCAAATATCATTAGGGACTTGTGAAGCTGTAACATAGGAAAGTTTTACTTACTTGCAAAATCTTATTCAAAGATTTTTTCAAGCCATTCTTTAGATCCACAGGGCGCAACTGGCCGCTCTCATATTCAGCAGCAATGTCTTCAAAGTTTTTGTAGGTCCTAACACTTGGAAAAAATTCAACAACAGAATTAGCAGACAAATGTACCGAGAAAATAGGATTCCAGCAATAAAAATTGTACACCAAGCAACCCAAAAAGTTAAAGTGCAAAAACTCACTTGTTACCACCATCTTCTTCATTTCGCTGAACACTGAACTCATCAAACCACGGAAGAATGATGTGCTTGACGTATTCAAGGCATGGATTGCCTTCCACAATTTCAGAAAGACAGTAAGCTTTCATGATCTTCTTATTAACTTCAGTCTGAGGACAACAAGACCTTCTAGTCAATAACTGCAATTGCAAAAACTCTTCCTTTAGAAATTTGGCTAAGTTTTACCTCCTTATCTAACATAAAAATGGCAGATAATGGAACACTTTTGGACATCTTTTCTTGTCCTTTTTTGAGACCAGGAAGCATATCTGCAAATAGTCACAACTAAAAGATGATACAATGATCTAGAGTAGGAAATGCATGGCATAACAGAAGTCGAATGGTGAAATTTTTTGAGCATACGGTGCGGCAAGATTATCGGTTTGTTTTTCCTCTTTATGTCATCACAACATTCTCTCGCCAGCATATTTACTTCTCTTTGATCCATCCCAAGCTGGCAAATATCTGCCTACAGAACAGCAATCACAGAACCCATAAACCAGATAGATAAATGACATAACATAAACATAACACTGCGTAAAGATCAACTCTAGACATGAACAAAATTAGCCAATCATATACGGTCTTTTCTAGCCTGGTGCATTTACCATTTTCCAACAAAGTAATAACCTTTCTGCTCAGGTAAAGCTAAAGATAAATTCTCGAATCCAAGTAACTATTAACAGAATACAAAGACAGTTCAAAAGCAAGAAGAGCATTAACTAAAGACAAATACATACAGAATACAAATATAGTACCTCAAGGGAAAAAATATCTGCACACTGCATGCATGGGTAAATGATCTGAGCAGGAGTCAGTTCATCGGAGTCACTACGCCCCATAATCTTCCCACACCTGCAAGGACAAGAACCAGACTCATTCAGGTCCCATCCTTTCCCACACACAAATGCAATGACTCAAGCATGGAGAAGATCGATAAAAAAGTAACCTTCTGATAGATAGCGTTTTTTTGCAAGCAATTTCCATCACAAGAGGCCAGTACTTGTCTGCCCTAGCATTAATTTCATCGGACGACCACAAAAACTCTACTTTGTCATCGATCATTCCAGCGGCCTTCCATATCTCTATGAAGTATTCTCCCAAAACTTTGATTTTCTTCAAGTCACCGCCTAGTGTGTTGTTCAACCGAGCAAACAAATCAGCAATCCAGATTTTCACTCGGCAACCAGCTGAAGTCAATTTGTTCACATTGATAACCTTCATCAATCCCTATTAGGAAACAGGGATTAGGAAACAAACCCCGACTATAAATTTGATCAAAACCCACTAATAGAGCCCTTATGAATCGAATCAGAAATAAAAGATAACCTGAGCAATGTGCATACTTCCTGATGGTTCAAATCCATCGTAGCAAATCGGCGTAGCTTTCTTGGAAAGAAGATTCTTCAGCTCTTCCTCTTCTATGCATTCCTCAGCAATGCTCCTAACAATCTGGTATCTCTTTTCCACCTCTTCCCTCATCCTGGAATTAGCAATCAATAAATCAACACTCAGGAAAATTTTTAGGTTTCAGTTCCATGCTAATTCGCTACAGCCCAAATCATATCCATGAACCAACTGAACTCGAAGAACAAAGAAAACTTACTCGAAGAACAAAGAACTTGACCTTAATTAAGGTCTCCATTTATACTGTTTGTAAGCAATAGTTTACTAGCTGTGTATAATTAACTAAACTGGTAAACATATACTGTTTTTATTACCTCAATCTGTTTGAGCAGATTCTTGGCATGTGCGTCATTTTTGAAATGATCACGAACAGGCTGCAATATTGGTAAAGGAGGTAATTATTACGTTGTTGAATCCAAACTACTAAAACGTTTTCCAAATATCATTAGGGACTTGTGAAGCTGTAACATAAGAAAGTTTTACTTACTTGCAAAATCTTATTCAAAGCGTTTATCAAGCCTTTCTTTAGATCCACAGGGCTCAACTGGCCACTCTCATATTCAGCAGCAATGTCTTCAAAGTTTTTGTAGGTCCTAACATTTGGAAAAAATCCCACAACAGAATTAGTAGACATATGTACCTGAGAAAATAGGATTCCAGCAGTAAAAATTGTACACCAAGGAACCCAAAAAGTTAAAGTGCAAAAACTCACTTGTTACCACCATCTTCATCATTTCGCTGAAGAGTGAACTCATCAAACCACGGAAGAATGATGTATTTGATGTATTCAAGGCATGGATTGCCTTCCACATTTTCTTGAGGACAGTATGCATTCATGATCTTCTTATTAACTTCAGCCTGAGGACAACAAGAACATCAAGTCAATAACTGCAAAAACTCTTCCTTTAGATTTGTAAGCATAGAAATTTGGTGAAGTTACAGTTACCTCCTCATCTTCCATAAAGATGGCAGATTCTGAATTACTTTTGGACATCTTTTCTTGTCCTTGCTGGAGACCAGGAAGCATATCTGCAAGTAGTCACAGCTAAACGATGATAAACAATGATGCTCTAGACCAGGAAATGCATGGCATAACAGAAGTCGAATGCAAAAAATTATAGCATACGGTGCGACAAGATTATCGGTTTGTTTTTCCTCTTTATGTTATCACAATATTCTCTCGCCAGCATGTTTACTTTTCTTTGATCCATCCCAAGCTGGCAAATATCTGCCTACAGAACAGCAATCACAGAATCCATAAGCCAGATTAATAGATAGATAGATACACATAATATAAACATTACACTGCATAAAGATCAACTCTAGTACACATGAACAAAATTAGCCAAATATATGCGGTCTTTTTTAGACTGGAGCATTTTTCATTTTTTCCAACAATGTAATAACCTTATTGCTCAGGTAAAGCTAAAGATAAATTCTATATTCTAAGTAACTAGAAACAGAATACAACGACAGTTCAAAAGTAAGAAGGGCCTTAACTAAGGACAAATACATAGAAAATACAAATAAGGTACCTCGAGGAAAAAAATATCTGCACACTGCATGCACGGGTAAAGGACCTGAGCAGGACTCAGTTCATCAGAGTCACTACGCCCCATAATCTGCCCGCACCTGCAAGGACAAGAACCAGGCTCATTCAGGTCCCATTCTTTCCACACACAATGCAATGGTTTGATAAAAAAAGTAACCTTAAGATTCTAGGTAGCTTGTTTTTGCGAATAATATCCATCACAAGAGGCTGCCAGTCAAGGCAGCACGGGGACGTCCATTTAGGCCACGTTCCCGTACCGGGGATGTCTAGGGTACGGATACACTACGGAAACGTCAATGAGACGTTTCGGGGGCGTCTCGTCTAAGCTGGGTACTGTGACCAATTTCGAGGAAGTTTCTGATAATATTTGGAAACGTTTCCGAAACGTTTTTTGTTTAAAATAGGCGTTTTCCATGTACTTACGTGTATTTAATTCATGATTTTCAATAAAAAAATAAAAGGAAAAGGGAAAACTTCTTTATTAACTCACGCAGACTTCATCCATATAACAAAGAAAACCAATCTAGGGTTTATAGTCAATAACTCACGCAGCCCTTTATTGAGACTTACCTTAGCCATTTTGATCATGTTAGTTATGATTTTGGTGGTGGTACACCTGGTGGTTATGGTGGTACAACTGCTGGTGACGGTGGTACAACTCCTGGTGGTGGTGTTGCTGGTATTACTGATGCTGTGGAGACACCAGCTGGTAATATTGGTGCTGGGGAGACACCAGCTGGTAATACTGGTGTTGGGGAGACACCAGCTGGTGGTGGTGATGCTGCTATGTGTTGGAATTTACTCAGGTTTTACCGGATTAATCTCTATTAATCAACCTAGTCATGATTCCTTTTCCTAGGATCTAGGGTTTGTAAACAATAAATCTGATAGAACGGATCTCGAATATACCTGGAGTTTTGCAGCGGAGTTATGATCAGGGATTCGAGATTTCGAGCACTTCAATCGGAGTGCCTCTACTGATAGTCCACACGCACACAAACTGGAATCTGCCGGGATGCTAGTGCCGGTAGATCGGATCTCTCAGGGAACTTCTGTGTTTAGGGTGGCTGCCAAATCAGTTTTTTCCAAAAACTTCTATCTCCAGGTCGTGCTTTTATAACTCCTTATATAGGCCCTGGAGAAAACCTAATTGATCCTGAACCGATTCAGAATCAATTAAGTCATTAAACCGAAATCTTTATTTCGGTCAGCAGCACGTGTCGATCGACACAACATACTTGTGTCGATCGACACACCTTTTAAAACATGAAAATAATGTGCATCAAATACACATTATTTGGATCATTACATTAATGATCATTCCCACATAAAGTGAATCCAATTTGCTTAGGTGTGTGACCCTGTAGGATCATATAATACTAGCAATGAGTTCATAACTCATAGATCATCATTGGTTTCTAGCAAAACGTTATGACCACCTAGTATCATATGAATGTCTAATCTCGATAGTACAACTATCTCTAGAGTGAATACAAGTGTGATTTCAGGACATTCCCAACAATCTCCCACTTGTACTGGAATCAACTATTCCAACAATCCCTTCGTCTCTATATCTCGATATGGCATAAGGCAAGATCCGTGTCATCCTTATTCAACCAAAATCATGTTCATCGAACTCCGATTTATACTGACAATACAAACAACTGACATCCAGTTCGTTCGAGTGCGGCCACACATTCCTCAGTATCAAATCTTCGAAGGGCCCTGAGATATTTATCTCCTGCTTTACAGGAGGGACAAATCCCATCTTGTTCCATCCCTGTTCCTTCACACACTTCATGATACGCCCAATCAATGCTTTATAGTCACATGTTACGGATAACGTTTGACAGAGTCAAAGCGGACCAATTCATATGTAAGAAATCATGATGAACTCAGGTCTAAGGACTATACTCTATAGTCGTAATGAGAACCTCTTATGACACTTAATTATCCTGTAGAGTTCTCATTAGCGGGTCATGTCCGATCATATGTTCTCTAACATATATCTATGTGATTGACTTTAATACTCTTATTAATGACTCCATGAAACTTAGTCATCAGTCACCTCACATGCTAGTCTCACGCGGTTGTTAATGTCCCCACTTTAACAACCTCGACCAGGGACAAATATAATCTATGTCATTTAATTCTCATAGGGTTTCATGATCAAGTCCTCAACTTGATGACCTATAGAATGTCATAAATTATTTTGGGACTATCATTTAAACACATTTAAATAATACTGAAATCAAATTTCATTAAAATAATCAAAGTATGATTACATGAACATCAAAACATAACTTAAAATAAGACAACTCCCACTAAAATCAAGATCACATCTTAATTTCCTTAAGTCCTATAGCAGCAGTATGACTCTCATGCTTAGGTCGTGGGAGGGGCTTGGTCAGAGGATCATCGACATTCTCATCCGTTGGAACTCTGCTGATCTTCACGTCTCCTCTATCAATTATATCACGAATCAAGTGATATCTCCTCTCTATGTGTTTGGATTTCTGGTGTGACCTTGGTTCCTTCGCCTGAGCAATTGCTCCATTGTTATCACAATACAATGCTACAGGCTCTAAGATACTAGGAACCACACCAAGTTTAGACATGAACTTCTTGATCCAAACAGCTTCCTTCGCTGCTTCCGAAGCAGCAATGTATTCAACCTCAATAGTGGAATCAGCTACGGAGCTCTGCTTGGAACTTTTCCAACTGACTGCACCGCCATTTAGACAAAAGACATAACCAGACTGAGATCGGAAATCGTCTTTGTCCGTCTGAAAACTTGCATCAGTGAATCCACTTATGACCAGCTCATCATCTCCTCCATACACCAAGAACTTATCCTTAGTATTTCTCAAATACTTTAGGATATTCTTGACTGCTGTCCAGTGACACTCACCTGGATCAGATTGGTATTTACTCATCACGCTTAAGGCACAAGCAACATCTGGACGAGTACAGAGCATGGCATACATAATAGATCCTACTGCCGAAGCATAAGGAATTCTATTCATTCGCTCCCGCTCAGCTTGTGTCGAGAGACACTGCTTCTTGCTAAGAGTAACGCCATGTAACATAGGTGTGAAACCTTTCTTGGAATCCTGCATACTGAATCTGTGCAAGACCTTATCTATATAAGTGTCTTGACACAATCCAATAAGCCTATTTAATCTATCTCTATAGATTCTTATTCCAAGAATGTACGCGGCTTCACCCATGTCTTTCATGGAAAAACAACTTTCAAGCCAAGTCTTTACAGACCGAAGCAATGGAACGTCATTTCCGAGAAGGAGTATGTCGTCTACATACAGTACGAGAAATGTAACTCCGCTCCCACTAGTCTTCTTGTATACACATGGTTCCTCTTCGTTCTTGATAAAGTCAAACTTTTTGACCGCTTCATCAAAACTAAGATTCCAACTCTGTGATGCTTGCTTCAATCCATAAATGGATCGATGAAGATTGCATACTTTCCCAGCATTCTTAGGATCTGTGAAACCCTTAGGTTGTGTCATGTACACATCCTCTTCCAGAATTCCGTTAAGGAAAGCTGTTTTCACATCCATCTGCCATATCTCATAATCATAATAAGCGGCAGTTGCTAGGAGTATCCGAATGGATTTAAGCATAACGACTGGGGAATAGGTCTCATCATAGTCAATACCATGAATTTGTTTAAAACCTTTAGCCACCAATCTAGCTTTGAATATCTGGATATTCCCATCCACGTCAATCTTCTTCTTGAAGATCCATTTACACTCAATGGGTCTTACACCATCGGGTAAATCTACCAAGGACCATACTTGGTTTTCTGACATGGATCCCATTTCGGATCTAGCGGCTCCAAGACACTTTTCGGAGTCTGGGCCCAACATTGCTTCTTCAAAATTCGCAGGTTCGTCACTGTCAATGATCAACAGGTCATGACAGTCATTCATGAGAAATCCATAGTATCTCTCGGGTTCGTGACGAATCCTTCTGGATCTACGAACATCAGGCATCACAGGTGCAGGTTCCACAACTCCTTGTGGTTCCACAGGTTCCACAACTCCTTGTGGTTCCACCTGCTGCTCTTCCTCATGAGGTTGAGCAGGCTCCTGTGATTCTCGAACTTCTTCGAGTAGTACTTTACTCCCACTATTCTTCTTATGAAGACACTCTCTTTTAAGGAAAGTACAATCCCGAGCAACAAACACTTTGTTCTCAGAACGGTTGTAGAAGTAGTACGCCTTGGTTTCTTTAGGATAACCAACGAAAAAGCACTTATCAAATTTGGGTGCGAGCTTATCGGATATTAAACGTTTTACATAAGCCTCACAACCCCAAATTTTCAGAAAAGACAGACTTGGAACATTTCCAGTCCACATCTCATGTGGTGTCTTTGCAACTGATTTTGATGGGACTCTGTTTAGTGTAAACGCAGACGTTTCTAGAGCGTATCCCCAAAAGGATAATGGAAGGTCTGTGTGACTCATCATTGATCGAACCATATCTAATAGGGTCCGATTCCTCCTCTCGGAAACTCCATTCCATTGGGGTGTTCCAGGAGGAGTGAGTTGTGCAACAATTCCACACTCTCTCAGATGATCACTGAACTCTTGGCTTAAGTATTCTCTGCCACGATCAGATCGAAGAGCTTTAATACTTTTGCCAAGTTGGTTCTGTACTTCATTCTGGAATTCCTTAAATTTCTCAAAGGATTCCGACTTGTGTCTCATTAGATAGACATAGCCATACCTACTGAAATCATCAGTAAAGGTAATGAAGTAGTTATAGTTTCCTCTAACACTTGTGCTCATCGGGCCGCAGACATCTGTATGTATTAGGCCCAATAAGTCACTGGCCCGTTCATTTGGTTTATTGAAAGGAGTTTTTGCCATTTTGCCCATCAAACAAGATTCACATTTCTCACATGATTCATAATCAAATGAGCCCAAAAGCCCATCACTATGGAGCTTCTGTATGCGTTTCTCGTTTATGTGACCCAAACGACAGTGCCAGAGAAAAGTTGGGTTTTCGTCATATGACTTAAACCGCTTAGTATTTATGTTATAAACGGGCATTGATTGGTTTAAAACGTAAAGCCCATTCTCTAATGGGCCGCTACCATAAAACATACCATCGCGATTAAAAGAACAACATTTATTCTTAATAGTAAAATCAAATCCTTCAAAATCCAAACAGGAAACTGAAATGATGTTTCTGCTTATCGCAGGTACAAAGTAGCAATTGTTTAATTCTAAAACCAGGCCCAAAGGCAAAGACAAATGATAAGTGCCCACGGCCAACGCAACAACCTTTGCTCCATTCCCGACTCGCAGCTCCACTTGTCCTTTTCCCAGCGTCCTACTGTTGCTTAGTGCCTGCACATTTGTACAAATATGAGCACCACAGCCGGTATCTAATACCCACAAGTTAGAACCTGTAGAAGTAACATTTACTTCAATAACATAAATACTTGGAGAAGTCGTCTCGTACGTCTTCTTCTTGTTCTTCAGACCATCCAGGAATTTCTTGCAATTTCTCTTCCAATGCCCAGGCTCATTGCAGAAATGGCACTTATCATCATCAGAAAGGCCAGCCTTGGACTTAGGAGGAGGCGCAGGTTTGTCCTGGTTCATAACCTGGATAGCCTTGCCCTTTCCTTTGCCCTTGCCGGGTTTCTTAAACTTTTTGCCCCCTTGTACCATAAGCACATTTGGGGCACCCTTCTTGATGTTTGGCTCAGCTGTCTTGAGCATGCCATGTAACTCAGTCAACGTCTTCGTCAAGCTGTTCATGTTATAATTCATAATGAACGTATCATAGCTTGGTGGCAGTGACTGCAGTATGATATCAGTAGCCAACTCTTGGCTAATGGGACAATCCAGTTTCCCCAAGTTATCAATATAACCCATCATCTTTATGACGTGGGGACTCACTGGAGCATCACTTGGTAGCTTACACTCAACTAGAGATTTAACCGTCTGGTATCTCTCAGTTCGAGCCTGCTCCTGAAACATTGTTTTTAGGCTAGTGATTATCTCGATGGGCGACGCCACGTTCTCATATTGCTTCTGCAAATCTGAGTTCATGGTAGCCAGCATCAGACAAGTCACATCGACCACATCATTTGAATGCTTATCCCAAGCATTCTTTTCTGTCTACGGGGCATTGGCACGGTACTTCTCGGGGAAAACTTTATCAAGGACATAGTCCCTTTTCTCCTGCCTGAGAACAATTCTCAGGTTCCGATACCATTCCAGAAAATTAGATCCATTTAGCTTGTCCTTCTCAAGGACGTATCTCAAGGAGAATGTGTTGTTTGAGCTAGACATTGCTGAAACAAAAGAGGTAGAGGGTAAGTTACGATGTTCAATAAATGAGTAAACTTAACAATTAAGAAAACTCGCATTATATTCAAAACTATGTTTCCTCAAAAGAATATAATGATCCAAGATCCATGTTTCACCAAAACCCGAGCGAGCCACTGGCTGTCACTCAAATCTTAGCTATATAGGTAAGCAACACTTTGCTAATCATATCCAATACGACTCTTAGTTGTGGATAAAACATCTTATGTTCTAACCACCTGATGTCCCTGGGCCCAGAACTTCTGATAGCCCATTCAAGTAAACCAATCTCTTCCGTCATATAATAGTTGATGTCATGCACTGCAAGCCCATCAACTCCATTACCTACTGCCTTACTCATGTAACTGCAGATACCTTGCACTGTAAGCCTATCACGCAATGAAACGAGTCTTGACAGCTGACAAGATTGGGAAGACATCCAGAACACTTGATATTTAGTCGAGGAACTGAACATTTAATCCTTAACACATATCACATATGCATTCAGGAACCCAATCTAATTAAATCTGGTTCGGTTGTTTGATTTCAGGTTCACTAACCTTCAATCTTTACAGGTTGTCGATCGACACTACATTAGTGTCGATCGACACTCACTTCTCTGGAACAGTTCTTCGACAACCGATCAATCCAATTGAACCAGTTTCGATAACCGACATAACCAATTTTAATTTTCAATAACCGGTCAATCCAATTGAACCGGGTTGATAATTGCCCTCTGTCGATCGACATAACATTTGTGTTGATCGACACGAGTCAAACCAAATCAATTTTGCGATAACCGGTCAATCCAATTGAACCGGGTCGATAACCGGTCCGTGTCGATCGACACAACATTTGTGTCGATCGACACCAACCAATTCGCAGTAAACCAAAATCAGTCGGTTTAATTGATTTGTTAACCAAGCGCGATAAACGATTTAATCCAATTAAACCGGTTCATCAAACGCAATGGCAGAGACTATCGTGTCGATCGACACAACCATTGTGTCGATCGACACAACCATTGTGTCGATCGACACAACTAGGTTTTTCATGCCGATTTGAACAATTCAACAACAAAACGATTTTGCAACGAAATAATTGATCAAATTCGATTACTATCAGGTAGATTGTTAAACCCTAACGCTCTGATACCACTGTTCGAATTTACTCAGGTTTTACCGGATTAATCTCTATTAATCAACCTAGTCATGATTCCTTTTCCTAGGATCTAGGGTTTGTAAACAATAAATCTGATAGAACGGATCTCGAATATACCTGGAGTTTTGCAGCGGAGTTATGATCAGGGATTCGAGATTTCGAGCACTTCAATCGGAGTGCCTCTACTGATAGTCCACACGCACACAAACTGGAATCTACCGGGATGCTAGTACCGGTAGATCGGATCTCTCAGGGAACTTCTGTGTTTAGGGTGGCTGCCAAATCAGTTTTTTCCAAAAACTTCTATCTCCAGGTCGTGCTTTTATAACTCCTTATATAGGCCCTGGAGAAAACCTAATTGATCCTGAACCGATTCAGAATCAATTAAGTCATTAAACCGAAATCTTTATTTCGGTCAGCAGCACGTGTCGATCGACACAACATACTTGTGTCGATCGACACACCTTTTAAAACATGAAAATAATGTGCATCAAATACACATTATTTGGATCATTACATTAATGATCATTCCCACATAAAGTGAATCCAATTTGCTTAGGTGTGTGACCCTGTAGGATCATATAATACTAGCAATGAGTTCATAACTCATAGATCATCATTGGTTTCTAGCAAAACGTTATGACCACCTAGTATCATATGAATGTCTAATCTCGACAGTACAACTATCTCTAGAGTGAATACAAGTGTGATTTCAGGACATTCCCAACACTATGACACCAACTGCTGCTGTGGAGTCACCAAATGCTGCTCTTGAGACACCAACGGCTGCTGGTGGTGATGCTGCTATGGAGACAGTAACTGCGGCTGTGGTGACAGCAACTGCTCCTCCGGAGACACCGGCTGCTGGTGTTGATGGTGCTGGCCAGTCAAAAGGTGAAGAAGAGGAAGAAGAGAAAGATGGTGAAGAAGACAATGAGAAAGGAAGTGAAGAAGGGAAAGATGGTGAAGAAGGGAAGAAGGATGAAGTAGTTGGTGAAAAGAGGAAGATTAAGCCATCAGATGCAAAGTTGCCTCCCTACACCACTTTGACGGCGGAAAAGAAGAAGAGGAAGATGAAGAAAGCAAATGTCACGATAGAATGATCCAACATTTACCAAACTCTATTTATATTTTAAGTATGTGTTTCGGTTATTAACTAGTTATGCGCAAAAACTTTGAACTATGTGCTTTGGTTTGTTGTTGTAATGGTTTTAAGTACTTCCTTTTAATGACTTATATTAGTTTTGATGTTTAATACTGGTAATACTGCTAAAACCGGTAATACTACGTATGCTGGTTATACTGATTATACTGGGAATACTGGTAATACTACATATGCTAGTTATACTTATTATACTGGTAATACTACGTATAACCATAAAAATACTTAAACAAAGATTCCTTACACAACCATAAAAATACTTAAACAAAGATTCCATAAAAGTAATTAAACATAGATTCATTACACAACCATAAAAATACTTAAACAAAGATTCCTTACAACCATAAGAGTACTTAAAAGTAATTAAACAAAAGTGAAGGATAAGCTCTTCTTCACTTCAACCCCAACTCTATCTTCACTTCTTTTGCTTCAAGGACATATCCTTAAAAAACTTGTTGAATGCCTCCATAAAACGAGCCATATCTTCTTTAAGGATAGCGATCTCTTCATCCTTCTGTTTCAGCTCCAACTGGATTTGCCCAATGAGAAACTTATGGTTTGCCATATCTCTCCACCTCTTCGTGTTCCCGTCAACCTCCGTCATTAATTTTTCCACCTCTTCTTCCATAGAAAGATCCCAAGCTTTCCTAAGGTGGAAGCCATCATTCTACACAGAAATACAAATGCTGGTTATACTGGTAATACTAGCTAAAACCGGTAATACTAGTTATGCCGTGAATACTGGTAATACTAGCTAAAACCGGTAATACTACTTATGCCGTGAATACTGGTAATACTATGGGGGCACAAACTCACATGAAAGACTTGACAAGTAAAGAATCTCTTTTCGGCCAGCATCTCATGGATTATGGGGGCACCACAAGGACACTTCTTGGGGATCCCATATCCTCCATCGGCAACAGCTTCTAATTGTCGAAAAGCCTTCATCGAAATCTTCATGTCTTCATAGTAAGGATCCATGACAACAATTGATTTTGAAGGAAAGAAGAGAAGAGAAAGATTCGAAAGAAGAAGAGAAAGACAATACTCGATTTGAAGAGAAAGAACCCAAAACCCTAGATTTCGCGATTTGGGGAAAAATGGGGAAAAATGGTTTGCGAATGGTTTATTTTAAATTTGTATTTGGATCGCAAACATTTAAAAAAAAAAAAACAAAAAAAAAAACAAAAACGTGTGATTGATATAAACGGATCACGTGTTCTTTGATATAAAAAACGTGTGCTTTAAATATCACATAGTAATACTGCTTTAAATATCACATAGTATTCCAGTGTTACAAATTGAACTCATAGTATTCCTTTTGACGATTTACATACTTTACCAGTTATACATAATTAAAAATTAAAATTTTCAGTAGTCCACTTCATTTTTGAAATTTCTAACACATTTCATATGATTGTGCACCATCATATTTCCAAAAACACATTTTACTAGAGTTTCACTTAGTAAAGTCTATCACACTAACAAAACCTTCTTTAAAAGTACTATGTTGTTCTATAGTGATTGTGAGAGAGTAATTATAAATACATTTTTTTTTAAAATAATTTTGTAAAGTAAATTAACAATGAGCTGTTCTTATGCGACATATAATTCAAGTACATAAATAATTGAAACATTCAATTTTATTTTTATTTGTAAAGTAAATTAACAATGAGCTGTCTTTTAATTTTATTTTTACATTATTTAATTATTTTTAGATAAATTATATTGTTTTAAAATATATATATTTTTTTATCATTCAATGAAAATTTAAAGACAATTTCAAACCCACATAAAATTGTTCTGAAACTAAATTTAATTATATGTCTTTTTATTTTATTTTTACATTACTTAAATTTTGTACTTAGTTTTACAAACACAAATACCAGTAGTACGCAGTTTTACAAACACAAATACCAGTTGTACTTAGTTTTACAAACACAAATACCAGTAGTACGCAGTTTTACAAACACAAATACCAATAGTACTTAGTTTTACAAACACAAATACCAGTAGTACGCAGTTTTACAAACACAAATACCAGTAGTACGCAGTTTTACGTACACAATTACCAGTAGTACGCTCAGTAATTTGAATCGCCTTTTTCTTTGGTTGAGGTTCTCCTGTTGATGGAATCCTTCTTACTCGACGTCTTCCCTTTTTGGTCTTTTTCTTCTTCGGAGGTAACATACTTTTTGCTTCTACATTTGCGGGAATATTCCACTCAGACTTATGCGGCACTGGATAAATGGTCTTGGAATATGCGAAAACCCACTGCTCAACGTAATACTTTGGTAAACACAACTCAAATATCTCGAAGCTCCTCGTTCTCGATTCTTCCTTCATGAGGCTATAGAGTGCGGCTATTGCATGGACACAAGGAAACTGGGCAATATCAAAACGTTTGCAACTACATGTTTTGTTTCGCAAATCCACCCTATAATGAATCCCATCCCGTCCAACCATACTATATTCAAGCATGTACATGTTTAGCTCCGTCGCAATCAAATGAGTCGCTTCTGCACATCTCTCGTGCACTATGTCATTCACCTTCGGCACAAGTCGCTTCCCGTAACTTTCGTGGTTAATGCTCTCTTTCCTATGCTTGTTAAACCATTCGCAAATTTTGTCGACAATCGCATCCATCATGGGTAACAAATTGAAGTGGCTTGCCTCCTCAATCACTTTGTTTAGAGACTCTACATAATTACTTGTGTCTATGTTGTACCTTGCTCCGGGAAAATAGCATCTCGCCCATTTTGACACCTCAACGCTTTTATCTAGATATTCCGCTGCTTTAGGATATCGTCTTCTAAAATCATCATACCTTCTTAGAAACTCATGGTCTGTATAAATCTGAGCAATATCCCTAAATGTTTGTGCAACTACTTCTTTGTTGACGTGCGAAACTTTTAGCCTTACGTTTTGGGACAAGTGGAAGATACAATACCCATGTGTAGACTCGGGGTACACCTCACGCACTGTGTTAATGAGACTTGTGTTTCTGTCACTCACAAATACCAGCTCCTTCTCCTTCTCATCCTTAAGAGCGGTTTTCAGAGTCGTGAAAAACCAATTCCAACTCAAATCATTTTCACCATCCGTTACAGCAAATGCAATCGGATAAGTGTGACGATTAGGATCCTGAGCTGTAGCAATTATTAGCACACCACCGTAACAAGTCTTCAAAAAAGTGGAATCCACAATGAGAACTTTCCTCATCGATTTAAACCCTTCAATACAAGCTCCTAGTGCGATGAATACATACTTGAACCTTCCTTCCTTATCCAACTCAACATTTGTGATTGTTCCAAGATTCGCTTTTTCTAGCATATGCAAATAAGAGTACAACTGATTGTATCCTTCTTCTGGATCACCACGCAACTCGTTAGCAGCAGCATACCTTCCCCTCCAACAGGTAGTATATGACGGTGCGACACCAAATTTTCTTTGAACCAAACCCATGAGATGTTTAGCACTATGAGTCTGCATTATACCTGGATAGTCTTCTCTCAAAAGACCAGCAACTAATCCTGTTGTGGCACTGTTTCTACTCTCGCCGCTTGTAGTAGCACTAGCCCGAGAGCATGTGTGCCAGCTTTTGTATACTTGTACACGAAAGCACTCTGAATTCTTCACCTTCGTAGTCCGTAAATACCATTCACACCCTTGTCTATGTTGACGACATTTCAACACATATCTATCTTTCTCACTCTTGATTGTTGTGAAGGCAAAACAACTTTTATGCGCACCTCTCTCAACAAAAGCTTTCACTTCCTTCTTATTATTGAATTATTCACCTTTTTTCAAATCCAAACCATCTTCCCATCTCTGACCAAACGGATCCATTCCTTCCTCATCACCTGGAATATATTCATGCTCCGTATTGTTATCCATACTCCTATCCGAAGAGTAATCCATTACGTTATCTTCATCATCACTTGAAGATATATTTTCAGTCTCGTCACGGCCATCATTATACACTGCCTCATACTGTTCTTCCAATGGTGTTTCGTAAAGAGTAAGAGCACCATGATTGCCACAACCTCTAGGAACCCCTTCCTCGTAACCTGAAGCTAGACTCTTCCCCTTCTCCAACTGATTCCTTCTTGAAACTAGACCTTTCTCTACATGCAATACACTTTTACATTTATTTGCATCCATCGACGTTAGATAAACATAAACGTCATCATCATCGACGATATATGATTTCCTCAAAGGTCTCGTGTCCAATGGTATGAAACTCAATTTCAGCTCTGCCGTAGATGAATTTATCCCACCTTTCTTGCATACACCTTTCAATAACATCGAATAACTAATCTCCTCCGCAGATAAACTCTTGAACAATAGTGGGTACATGCGATCTTCTGCTGAAATCCATTCATCCCCATCTCCGTTCTTTACATAATGTCCTCCGTAATCAAAATATATGCTTGTGCTCATTGTCTCTTGCAAAAATGGTAAATGTTACACTGGTAATACTAGGTAAAACTGGTAAAACTACTGGTAATACTAGAAATACTGGTAATACTACGTATGCTGGTTATACTAATTATACTGGTAAAACTACGTATGCTGGTTATACTGGTAATACTGGTACTATTGGTAATACTACGTATGCTAGTTATACTGATTATACTGGTAAAACTGGTAAAACTACGTATGCTGGTTATACTGGTAATACTGGTACTATTGGTAATACTATGTATGCTAGTTATACTGATTATACTGGTAATACTACGTATGCTGGTTATACTGATTATGCTTGTAATACTGGTAATACTGGTAATACTACGTATGATGGTTATACTGATTATGCTTGTAATACGGGTAATACCCAGTTCTTCCAACTTGCGGATTCCCCAACTTGCATTACTATCCGAGCTACTAAAGCTGGTTATACTAAAGCTATAACATAGTAGAATGCACCTCAATTGAATTCAATGGCGGATTGGGCTTCAATTGAACAAATGTGTTTCGGATTGGGATCAATGGTGATGGTCGGATCAATGGTGATGTCGTGGACCACGGCAAGAAAAAGAAGATCCGATTGAGCTTCAATTGAACAAATGTGGAGAATCCGCCGGAGATTGATGTCGCCGCCGGGAAGAAGAGAAGAAGAGGATCGACGGGAAGAAGAGGAAATTTTCATTTTCATTTTATTTTTTAATTAAGTTTTAGTGAGGTTAGTTTAGTAATTTCGCAGTTAAGTGAGGGTTATAGGGTTATATGAGAATTTTTTTGGTGTTGGAGGTTGGTATTTGAGAGAAATGGTTGTTTAAAAATTGGACCCTATCTCGAAGCCGTCGGTATAAATCGGTATTTATGTGAAGCACGAGAAGGGGATTACAGGTGAAGTGCGAATCGGAGCAAGCAGTTATTACTTCTCTTGTTCCGGTAGAGGTGGATGTTTGATGAAGAAGAAGCTAATGGCCCTGTAATAAGATACTTTCTTCTATCTATCTCTTTTTAGCTTATCAAGCTTTTGAACTTGATGCTTAACATAGATTTCTACTCCTGATTGGAAAATTTGGGAAATTTGAAACTTTTGAAAGATGGGTTTTGAAAATTTGGTAAATTTGTGAAATGGGAACTTTTACTTCTTCATGTTTGGTTTTGTGAAATGGGAACTTTTACTTCTTCATGAAATGGGAATTTTTTATGAAAATTGATATCTTTTTTTCTGAATTTGTTAAATGGGATAATGGGTTTTGGTTTTTGGAGAATGGGTTTTGGTGAAATGATGAGACTTTGTGCTTGTAAGCTTTGTTTTGAGAGTATACTATGGTTTTTACAGGACATTTGGAACGCGACATGGTATCCAAAAGCTTCAGACCATGTGAACACAGACAAGCCATGGTTTGTGGTTGATGCAACTGATAAGATTCTTGGTAGATTGGCTTCAACGATTGCTAATCACATCCGTGGGAAGAATCTTGCCTCCTACATTCCTAGTGTCGACATGGGAGCTTTTGTGATTGTGGTATGCACTTCTTGAACCATTTGTATTATTGTATAGAATAAGCAATATGAATATGTTTTACTTCGTTTCTTGTTTGGATGAAATAATAATAAGCCGTATGATGTGTTGTTTATCGAAATGCGATTTGGTTTTAATGAAATTTACAATCATTAAGGAAGATTCAAGCCTTTAGGTAGATGTTTGGGGAAATACTTGTAACTTGTCAATTGTTTAAGTAACTTATGCTTTTTGTTTCGGTCATTTGGTTAAAGGTGAATGCTGAGAAAGTTGCTGTATCGGGAAAGAAGAGGAACCAAAAGCTGTACAGGAGGCATTCAGGACGACCTGGTGGTATGACGGTAGATACATTTGATCAATTGCAGCAGAGAATCCCCGAAAGAATCATCGAGCATGCTGTACGCGGAATGCTTCCAAAGAAACGGGTGAGATAGATAATGCCTAGCTCTTTATCAATCTCTTTTATGGTCTAACTTGCAACATTTCCAGGTTTGGCGAAATTCGTATACTTTGATTATTACACTCTAACTTGGTCCAACTGTTGTATGGCAGCTTGGGAGAGCTCTATTCAATCACTTGAAGGTATACAAAGGCCCGGAACATCCTCACGAGACACAAAAGCCGCTTGATCTGCCTATCAGAGACAAGAGAATTCAATTGCAAAAATAAAAACACCATGGAACATCCGACTGTTACCATTACTTGCTTTGCATATTCTTTTGCCATTACTTGCTTTTGTCAACTCTATGCTTTAAAGCTTTCTAATGTCAAATATCTTTCATTTAGCTTTTGCTGCTATCTATCTTTCTTCCACTAATACAAACTACAAAAGATGCTAAAAATTAGGAATTTCAAAGGCTAATAATAAGAACACATATGCAGTTAAAAAAAAGACTAACACTTAAGGCCTTAGTCCAGTCATTCCTTCAAAGGTTAATAAGGAAATCTACCAATCTACCTTCCTGCTGATCGCTATCCCGGAGATTACTGGAATAGAGCTTGAGTTCTTCTGTGATTGCGCGAGAAAGCACCCGAAAATGAAGCAAAGACTGAAAACGATCCCAGAAGAATCCAACAGTGTCTCCTACCTTCAAATATCTCATGTTGACAAAATCAATGCGCTAGCTTTTCTTTAGATAGTAAGGCTCAAACGTTTTCCCTCTCGCTAGAATGATCTTGTGTGTAGTATATTTGTCGGTATCGTACACATTAATCGCCATTTCATCGCTATGTCTGAGTTTCTTTTGGTCATCTTCAGAGATGTATTTGAGAATGTGACTATCAACCTGTGTTCGAAATGGCGCAAGGCGCACTGAGGCGAGTCAGCATCTAATATCGCCTTGAGCCTAGGCGCACAGAGGCGAGGGCTTTTCCGACATGAGACGCATCCTTCTTCTAAATCCATCTATATATGTACAAAGTTCATGTAAAATGACATAATACTAACTTAATCCAAATCAATCCATAATAAAAATAGTAAAAGACAAAATATCCAAATCAATCCATAAAAAAGTATAATAAAAATGCAAACTTTTTTTTTTGTCCTCATAAAAATGCAAACTTAGAAAAACCAAATCGAATCCAAAATAAAAATACCAAGAGACAAAATATCCAAATCAATCCATAAAAAAGCATAAATAAAAATGCAAACTTAGAATCTCATCTAGTAATCATCGTACTCATCTTCCCCATACTCCTCGTCCCCAAAGTCTTCTTGTTCCCCTTCACCAAAATGGTCTTCATCCCCAAGATTCTCATCTTCTACAAAATCTTCTTCAATCGCATCATCATCATCAACCAAAGACATAACTTGAGGAGATTGCTTAGGAGTATCAATTCCTTTTCCTCTATCCATTCTAGCACTTGTTGTTGTTGCTCTTGTAGAATAAACAAAAACGAAGGAAAAATAAATCAAATAGAGAAGAAACAGAGAAGAAGATGAGCGTGAAGATGCTTGTTTTGATGAGTGTTTTGAGAATATATAGATTCTCAGCCTAGGGTTTTTGAGCATCAAAAGTAATAACATATAAAGTTTGATTGTGAGTTGGTGTGCCCATACTCTGCTTTTCTTGCTTTCAAGGAAACTTGCCCATAACTTGTTGTTTTGGTGTGCCCTAAGCATGGGCTGTGTTTGTTGTATTCTACAAAGACTTTGTTAAGTAACATGTTTGTTGTATACTAAATTAAAAAAAAAAAACGGCTATATCTCTAAAGCGTGAGCTTTTACCGCCTCGAGCTTCCACCAAAGCGTATCCAGGCGCGCGCTTTTAGGACGTGGCCTCGCCTTGAGCTGTAGAGGCGCTTAGGGTCTCGGGAAGGTGCGCCTTTTTAGAACACAATTATCAACGAAGGCTTTACTGAGAGAAAGATGCTCACGTATTTGTTTCTTATTCAGTTTCATCTCGATGGTCCATGGATCAGTGAAAAGAGCTAGTTTCGTTATAACTCCGTATAGATTCTCCTCTCTTCGTTGCTCTTTCGAGAGAACCTCATTTCCTTGATCTTTCTTGCTTGAAGTTTCGTAAATTCTTCTTCTCTTGGAACGCAAGTAACCTTGAGGTAATTAGGGCTTCCAAGAAGCTATGTCTTGTCGTACAAGCATATATCCAAGGAAGTAATCTTCTTCGAGTCTTGATCTATGTCCATCGGAGAAGCAGAGGAGATAGACATTCCGATCTCCATTTCCTTGTTTGGGAAGAAAATATACTCTTTAGGGCTCAGTCGCGGTTCTTGAATCACACTTGGAGATATAGAAACACCGAAGAGAACCAATCTTGAGTCTTGAGTGGTGTTTCTCTGTTCTTCTTGGTTTATATTCGTACCAATCTTCTTCTTCTTCGTCGGAGATAGACGTCTTTGCTTTGTTGGATGGAACTAAAAAAGAATCTTGCGGTTCTTGGATCATACTTATTCGATTCTTCTCCATCGGAGAAAGTTCTCGTCGAAATGTCGAATCAGTTTTAGAGAGAGAGATTGCAAAAACTGATAATGAAGAGAGCTAGTGAGGACTAATATATATTTTACTAGTTTAAAAAAGACAGTTCTCAAAAATACCACCAAAAAAAGTTTTTGTTCTAAAAATACCACCAATTTTCAAAATTTTCAAAAATATCATTTTTCTAAAAGTTCCAAAAATACCACAAAACTAAAATTAACTTAAATATGCAAAACTAAAACCCTAAACCCCAAACCTAAACCCTACCCCCTAAAACTATACCCTAACCCAAAAATTGAAATTCTAAGCTCTTGAAAATCAATTTTTGAGGTTATGGTATTTTTGAAACTTTTGAAAATTAATGGTATTTTTGGAACTTTTAGTGGTATTTATGAAACTTTTGAAAAGTGATTGTATTTTTGGAAAAAAAACTTTTTTTGGTAGTATTTTTGGTAGTAGTTTAAAAAATAATAACGATGACCAATTTAATGATTTTGGTCCGGAAAATATAAACTAATTACGTGGTTTTTGGGCTTTTTCAGCCCAAACAAATTCGCAGTAATCATGTGAGTGGCAAGAAATCGGAATATTAGCTATTACCCGTTTTGAAATAAATTTGTAAGAAATATATATATCACGATTGCGTAATATATGGAGAACATATTTTAATGTATAGAATATTAACATTATCATAGATATTTCAGCTTTGATAACATTCCGATTCTCGGGTTCAATATTATCGGATTTAATGCAATCACGTGTTTTGTGTGCATAGATAATGCATATATACGAAGAGCTTACTCATTTATATATTTTTAACTGTATACATTTTCTGGTCTGAATAATTTAATATATTTTGGTTATAGATACGATAAACTTGCTATTTCTGATAAAAATACACGACTACAATTTGTTGTGGACAATACACATCAAATATAATATCAGAAGAAATATAATATCATTAAGAAGAAATTCAAGACTTTTTAAAAGGTGTAGATTAGTTAAAACAATAACACATATGAAACAAAGGATTTAATCTTCGAAATCCCGAATCATAGCTTTCATCATAAGAATTGCGTCCACGGATTGATCGAGTATGACTTGTGTACAATTATAACGAATCACGCCTTTCCACGTACCTATCATATAAAGATAATACTAATCAGAATAATATACAAAGTGGTGTAATAGATAAAGCAAGACCATATAAAACGACGAACCAGACTGTAATTCGATCTTTGCGAAACGAACGATGCATACGGTCATGTCTTCTGACTGTTGCCGATTTATCTCTTGGAGAAAATCAACAGCGTATTCTTTGCTTATTAGGCATTGAAGACGACATGCCCTATGTACAACAATATATAAACCTTCACATATCATATATAAAAAAATTGAATAATTAAGTATTGGTAAGGAAATTATACCTGTGATTAATTAGATCAAACTTGATATATCGATCATCACGGGGACACTTGCTCTTTTGGTATTTATTAAAACTACCAATATTTGATACTCTCCCTATCAAATCTACAATAAAATAAAAAGAAACAAACAAACGATAGTTAGAACACTCAAAATACTATCTTGATGACAACAACCATTTGTCATTCACATATACTTACCAACAGATATATGTGGATCACATAATCCATTTGTGACGGATTCTAATTCAACGAAAGAGAATGGTTGCAGTATCGTTGTATTTAGAGTATTAAAACAATAAGTTGTTGATTTCCAGCTAATAACGTAGGAGTGTGGCACAGGCTTGAATTGACCAGTTGCGGGTATGAGATCAAAGTCAATGAGAACGATCTAATCGCCTGGGACGAAATTTAACGACGAAGACATTATATATTTCCTGTGTATCGAAATTTGTATCTTTTCATCCTAAAAAACACCAAAAATTGATTCATAAATGGCACGTATATATAAATCATCCAACAATGACTAAACTGGTAATATAAATCCATATAATACCTTAGCATCACAAAGAATCCACTGAACGTGTTCTCCACCCCAACAATAATCTTCGTACACATGTATAATCTGTGCACATATTTTCCAAATACAACGCTTTGGATCTAACTCCTCTATACCCGCTAAAAGTTTCTCATACTTTTTATGAATAGCTGTAGAGACAAAATACGCCATCTCTAAATAATTTTACTTAGGAATCAAAGTGTATGGGTATTCAAAATGCCTGACAAAACAAAGTCCAAAAGAAAGCTAAGAAATCACTAGGCTTGGCCTTGCTCCAATCAAACTAGCAAATCTCATTTTCTGCCGGTTGCTACTCTTGGCTTGGCCTTGACCTCATTCTCCTGCAATTCACCAAAAACAATGACATCGGTTAAATACAGACTAATGTTTGGTTATATTATTATCATTATTATGAGTAACGGGCACGAACCTGTGGCAGATGCAAGAAAATGCTGCTCTTCGCAGTCGCTGGGTTGTGATTTTCAGCACCTTTGCTCCAGTCATAGCAGGACTACACATGTTTAAAGGACAGAGAGTATAACATCAGTGCTTCTATTGTGTGTTGTGCTGCATATAAAAGTGAAAACCAAAGAAGATAAACAATCATACCGCATATGCATAGATCGAGCCATCGTGATTGAACGAACTGCAAGGAATTGGCTGATTGCACCTTGCCATGGCCTGAGATTCGTGGACAATGATATACAACACTGTTAGATATCCTACAAAACTAATAATAATTCAATGAAACGCAAAGGTGCAACATGAAGTACCTTGAGTCTTTGTTTGCTATCCTTGTCCCAGAAATTGAAAGCACCATCTGATCCAGCAGTCGCAAAAGTGCCATGTACCTTCAGACACACGAATCAAACAATCAGCTTCCCGACCAACCATTGAACAATATACTAGTTTCATGGTGTGAAGCTTTAGACTACATAAGAGCATGACTACAGAACCAAGAGCTTACCGGGTGGAAATTCAGAGCGTTGACAGAGTATATCTCATTTCCATCTCTGTGGCATTTGAATGTGAAGTTTTTGCTCTGTTGAGAATCATCTAGATGATGGACACCAACCCGCCCCTCAATTGAGCCAACCTATAAAGAGCATTTAATCTGGTTATCTTTCATATCGAACACTTATTTGTGATCAAGATAGGATCTTAACACTTTATTCATCACTAGAATAGCCTCTACAGAACCTCTTGAAATTGCAAAGGATAAACATTGCAATATTTAGCCTAAATGTTAAGCACCAACGAGCAAGCTAAACTCCTGTAATACTGAATTAACAAATATGCAACAGAAAAGATATGAGATGACATACCAAAAATCCTTGCTGATCAGGGAAAGCAGTAACACATCTCGTCTGGTACTTCAGTGGAGATTGGATTGTCTTGAACACAGTCTACAGTTTACCAAATCAATAAGATAATTATTAAACAAGTAAGTTTTAAATACAAGAGAAACTGTTGCAATGCTCTAAGCATTCTTAGCGATCAGAGCTCTCAAGCACAAGTTATAATATGGAAAAACAAGGACAAAATGATACCTGAGGATTTTGCAAGTTGAAGATTAGCAGATTTCTATCTGCAGAGGATGTTTCACAGACAATGAATAGCATTTATCTGGAAGCTGCTGGGTATGAACAGGACTTGGTTGTCTTGTGTCCCAATATCTGAAAGGAAAAGCAGTATATATCATTAAGTAGAACTTAAGCACTATATTAATCTATCAGTCAACATTATACCATGCTTGATTTCATCACAGAAGATGAGAAACAAGTATTCTTACCTCAAAATTTTATCCCAGCTTCCGGTTACGAGGAGATTCATTCCTGGGATCCAGGCCATATCTACAATAGGAGCATCGTGCATAGCAACAGTTGAAGGTTGACCACCTGACAACAAGGGCCACATTTTTGCATGCTTATCACATCCTGCCGTAAAGACTGCGCTTCCATCATCTTTCCAAGCCGAACATAATACCTTCATCAAAAGTAAGGAAAATATTTAGGCATCAGATTCTAAGCAAAGAAAAAAAGCAAGAGAAAAAGATAGAATGCAATAACATATTACCGGCTGATCATGCGATATCGATGCTTTTGGAGCACTGGCTAGAGAGGTACCACTACGGTTTATTTCCCAACACCTCACCTGTAATAGAAGAAACAAACTCATATACTATTATATAAACACGTCCACATTACAGAGATTGATTTTGCAAACGAACAGAGAGACCGAGCTAAGACAACGGTTGAGGTACAACTCTACTATATCAGGATAAGTTGGAATTTAAACAAAGAAGCCAAAGAATTAATAGGAAACCTGATTGTCCCATGAAGTAGCCACAAGAATATCAGCTCTTGGACTAAAGCTTAAGCTCGAAATAGAATCTCCCGGTGATGGAGTAACCTGCAGGACAAAGAAAACCTCGGTGAGAATCAAACTAAAGATAGAAAGACGAGCTTTAAACGATAATCCAAGAGAGAATGCACCCATCACATTAGGAAACTAAACACATTAATAAATCATATAGCTACAAACAACACATTTAACAGAGATTTTATCAACAATAAACCAAATTTAGACGTCAATTTAGCTTCCTAGATCAGTTCTTACATACAATCTACACGACTCTCATAACAAGAGTACACCAAACCAGAAAGAAAATTCCTCCCTTCCTTCTAACCCGTAAAACCCTAGCGCACACTAATGGCAAAGAATCAGTCAAGATTCAATCGACGAATCCTAAAAATCTGAAGCCAACATCTCAACGCAGAACACACAAAGAGATACAAGTAATCTAATCGCACCAAAACCCTAACCACAAAAACCTCGGGGAGCAAATTACACAAAATACTCAACCGCCATGGAAACCCAAAGCAAGATAGATGCATTACCTCGTAGGATTTGTTGTTAGGGTTCGCGTTCGAATTAGCCGCCGCACCAAAAGTAGCCATTATCACGAAGCCGAGGTCCGATTCACTGTTGGAAAAAAAAAAATCAAATCAGAAAACAAATCACATAAGCGATCCTCCTCTACGAAAATTGAATCAGAGCAGAGGAGAGAACAAACCTAGAGAGGAAGATTCGTCGGAGATAGACTTTTTCCGGTGATTATTAAGTCGGAGAAGAAGAGAAAGCGAGAAAGATTTATAAAGGTCACTCACTGCGTCAGATTGACGTCCGGCGATGCGTTCTCCAAACTCTACTAATTTGCAGGACAGACCATATCTTTTTAAAAATCTCAGTTTTAGACCTTATCTTTTTCTTTAAAATCTCAGTTTTAGCATTTTTTCTTATGCATACTACCCAACGTTTTCAAAATATTTTTTTATCTTTCTTTCCTTTATTTCCCCTTGGCAAAGTTATGTAAATTCAGAAATAACAAAAACAAAATTTGCTGACAATATGAAGAAGATATATATAAATTCTATTAAAAAAAACTAATCTACTATTTTTACATCAGTGTTAGACTTTTTTAAATGACTTCTTCTATTAAAGAAAAATGGTACATATGAATTTTTTTCTTACAAATTATAAGATGTTCAAAATAGGGAAATTAGGTTGAATAACAAAAAAAAAATCTATAATTCAAATCCTAGCAAATTAACCTAAATTTAAGGTTCCATAATTTGCCACATACCCCCATCTTTGTTACTTACCTAAGTATTTTTTTTTTTTTGTGTTATTTGGCAATTTGACCCTTCAAAATATTGTTTTTTATCTTTTTTCTTTTCCCTTTGACTAATTTATGTAAGAAATTAAGAAATGAAGAAAATTTCCTAACAATATGACGAAGATGTATATTCTCAAAAATATATTCTGATATATTAAGATCAGTATAAGATTTTCTTGATTATGATTCGATTCTTGTAATCGAAAAGTGGTGAATTTATAATTTTGTCTTAAAATGATTATAAGACGTTCATATAAATCTACGAAAATTCAGCATTAAGTTGTTCTTGATGCGCCAAGATTCGTAATTCACAAAACACGTTTTTATCCAAACAACCGTTCATATGTTCATTAGAAAGATTTGACCAAAAACTGCACCGGCGATTTATATAAATCCTCATAAGAAGACCAATCAATTGACCGGTAAATCTCCTACAAAAGAAAATAGCCAAATGAAATAATTGTTTACACATCATTCCTAAATTAAGGATAGAAAGCAAAAAACTACCTCCAAAGTACATCCACTAGTCTGCATAGAGTAGCAAAAAAAATTAGCTCTAGGAGTACTAGTTTACTTGGATCCCCAAAGCTTTCCCTCACATCATGTATTCTTCTGACATTTAATGTGAAACATATTAATTAATTATTTGTTCTACTATTTATCGCTTTTTGTGCTTAATGTTTTATTTTTAAGTTATATACCATATGATAAATGTTTGGAAACTATTTGTTCTGAAAAACGACAAGCATAAAAGAAAAAAACTCTCCTTTAAATGTTTTTGGATTTGGAGTAAACAAATCTCCTTTTAAATCTCTAAACGTCTTTGGAGATAAAACATCATAGTCAAAAGAAAAGATAAAAACTCCTTTTAAAAGTTTCTGGAGTCAAAAGAGTATGCTCAGATAAAGCTTGGCTTGTAAAGAGTAAAACATAAATAGGGGTAGTACATATAACTATAAGATTTAATCGGTTTATTCATCAAATAGAACACAAAAGACGGAGAACAGTGTTTTCTACCTATGGAGGAATAATGGAAATGTACTCCAAAATTAAGCTCTCATGGTCCATTAGTATTTCTTGAGAAACGCGGAGACGTCCGCCATCTCCGTTGTTCACTTTCCCGGCCTGAGTCATCTTGCATCTCCGAGTACTCGTGGCCATGCTCGTCGCGACCACTGCCTTCGATGAACATCGTGTGCTCTTGATAATCATCGGGATTTGCTTCATAAGCTGCCATCTCTTCAGGAGCTGGTGCAAGCACCGCTTCATAAGCATCTATATTGCAAATCATGAAATACTAAAAACTTTATTATTGTAATATTAGTATCCAACACAATTGTATATATTTATATTCAAGGGATGAATCATTATATTAGAATTTGTGACAACAAAATGATTTATTAATTCATTATATTAATGTTACCTTGAAAATTCATTTCTCAAACTTATTTTTATTCTAACACTTGATACAATCCACAATAGCGAGATCAAACATAAAATGAACTATTTGAACCAGCAAGCTGAGCTAAGGCGAGCTAGTTTTGTAACGACCATGAATCATTTCACATAGAGTTTAATAAAATTCTAATCAATCTTTAATTACAACATCGATTAAACCAATTACATTATTACAATAATCATTGATATTACATCTAGATCATAACTTCGAGATATGGATGGAGACCGAAGACCGCATAGAGAGATGCTTATAAGGTTAATTCATCAAACAGACTTGGCTCTACCAAAACGTACAATGGCTTTCCCTTTAGACTACACTGCCCCTGCACATATATCACAGATACAAGTTATATATTTTCATAAATGGGCCTATAAGAATAAGACCCGTCAGAGCTCAAATACGATGGTTCGAACCTAAAAGACGAAAACGTTTCAAAGTAGTCATAGACTAGTAGTAATACCTTGAATTTAGGCAAACCAACAACGCAGACACATTCCACAACTTCGGCTCCAGCTCGCTCTAAAATGCATAATATAGGCTTGTAAATTCACCACTCGATATAGTATATGATTAATGTATTTTCGTAAGGTGTATTTGTTTAACAGTTTTACAAAAATGAAAAAATAAATGTTTACCTAGGAGATTTATGGAAGCGGAGAGTGTTCCACCAGTTGCAACTCGTCGATGATGAGAGCTCGTTCGCGGGATTGGACAGCCTCCATACTCATCTCTAGACGATCACTTCCATACTCGAGCTCGTACTCTTCGCTTATCACTCTCCCTGTTTAACACATCAAAACCATGCGATAATTATCCTTGAATATGTTATAGATATATACTTTATTCGAATTTGTGCAAGTAATCGTACCGGGTAATTTTCCTGGTTTACGTAGGGGAACGAACTTGGCACCAATGGCTAGTGCTATGGGAGGTCCAAATATGAATCCTCTCGCTTCTACTCCTGCATACATCAATATACTATATAAATCGATCGGTTTACATGTAATTCGCGATAATTGATTTTAAATAATCGTATCTCACTTTTTTATTTGAATTCCTAATTATGAAAAGGGTCACTAAAAGACAAGAAACTAGAGGAGGGCTGCGACAATATTAAAGACCACTACAAGAAAACAGGGGGTATTCCGACGGCCAATCCCGTCGGAACGCCGTCGGAAACAGGGCATTTTCGACGGGATTCTGATGGTATTGCTCCGTCGCTTCTGTCTCGTCGGAAAAAATGTTCCGTCGGAAAATCGTTGATTATTTGCGACGGCAATCCGACGCTAAAACGTCGGAATAAAAACGGCGACGGAATTCCGACGGTGACGGAGTCCCGGCGATCATCGACGGAATTCCGACGGTACCGGAGTTCCGGCTATTATCGACGGAATTCCGACGGTACCGGACTTCCGGCGAGAACCGACGGAATTCCGACGGAGACCGTATTTTTTGAAATTTTTTTTTATTAATAATAAATAAATAATTAAAATTATATAAAATATAATAAAACTTTAAAAATGTATTAAAAATTAAAAAAACAATTAAAATTGTTTTAAAAGTATGATCGAAGTTTTACAATAGATTTAAAAACTCTAAAAGGGCTATTCCGCCCTACGGGAGCTCAAGAAGTGTCTCATCTGGTTTTCCAACTCTCGAAATCGTGCCTCCGCATCCGCCTTATCCTTCTCTCTTGCAGCCTTCGCATCCGCCTTATCTTTCTCTCTTGCAGCCTCGGCCTCCGCCTTATCCTTCTCTCTCGCTTCCTCCACTACCTTAAGACGCTCGGTCAGCGCTCGGTTTTCGGCCTCCAATCTGCTTCTACCGCCTTGTCGCACAGACGAAACCGATGAGCAACTAGCCTCAGGAAGGCCGAATACACGGCCTCTGGTCTTGGGAGTCGCCTACGATAAAAAAGAAATAAAAAGTTAGTTGTATTAAAGATTAATTTAAAATGTGTTTAAAACTGACACGGTTACTAACCTGATAGGTGAACTCGTTGACCATCTCGTATGGAACTTCGGTGGGCGCCTGAGTTCCTTCGTCCATCGGTTGCGATTGGAGGTACTCCTCCTGCCGCCTCTCCACGGTTTCCACGAGCAATGGGATCTTGGATTTCACCGGTCTTATTGTTGGTGTGGGTTACTTTGAGCAAATCAAGGTTCGAAGGAAAAACACCGGTTTCCTTAAACTGTTAACATATAAAATTGTGTTAGCAAATTATTAAAAAATATGAATTGTTTAAATATTTACCATTTTGTCTACTTTCGACGCCTTGCTTGTTGCACCGAGGTTGTGGGTCGCTGGTCCCTTCCCCTTCCGGTTGCTGTTGCGGTTAGTTGAGTTTCTCTCAAAGATCTCCTTAGTTGCCTCCTTTTCCCAATGTGCAACTAGTCCTTCCCAACACGCATCTTTATATTTCATAACCCGAGGCCGCTTCCCGGTCTTGAACCACGCTTCTTTCCACTCGTTCATCTTCCACGAGTACTTCCTCCCCGCCTTTTCGTCGAATCCCTTTCGGACCAACGTAGTGAGCTGTGGATTCCACGTGAAGGTTTGCTGCAAAACACCCCCCAAAAAATTTGCATTAGTAATTATAATTTGACTAATATACGCCATATATTTTAAACTTATAAATTAAATTACATACCGCAAATTGTCGGAACCAAGTGTCCTGGTCCTCCAATGGCATATCGTTGTATGTGGGATACGGTTTATCTAACATGGTATTCATCATGTCGTTGATAGAACCAGTAATCCCGTTTTGCGAGTATTGGAACCTATTAAAATATTTGGTTAAATATTTTACTAAAATAATTTAATCCAATACATATTTAAATAAGACTTACCAGGTCGTGTTAGGTGGCGTGTCCGGATCTAGACGAGTCAACCTATCACGTCCAGGTTGCGCCACAAACTGCTCGATGGTCAAGGATGTGGGTTGTGAATTCGCTGTAGGCGGGGGCTGAGACATGTGTGGGGCCTGTAGGTCGGAACTATTGTAGGGGATATGCGTATCACTCGCAGTCCGATCTCCCCCACTGGAAGACGCCCCTACTCTAGAATGATGAAATAGTGGATAGTCCCTACGGTTTCCAAAATTCTAAGAGTTTGAAATTTCTGGATTTTTGAAATTTGGAATTTATAATAATTCGGGATTTTTCGATTTTGCGATTTAGTTAGTTGGAAATTTCGGATTTAGGGATATAAGGATTTAGTGTTTTTAAGGGTTTTTTGAAATATAGAGATTAAAGGAATTTAGTTTTATGACATTTTGTTATTTAAAAAACTTAGGCATTCATGGGATTTTAAGATTTTTGTAATAAATGAATTTATTGAATTTAGGATTATGTGGTTTTGGTATTAATGGACTTAGGGATTTAGGGAAATAGGAATTTTTAATTATTCTATATATGATATTTGGAAATTTAAATTTGAACATTTAAAGCATACATTATATGTTTAAATTTGAGAGAATATGTAAATTGTAATAAATCCCCAAAAGGTAATAAATTTGCAAAATAATTAAGTTTCATAATAATAAAATAATATTATTATTGAATATTTGGCTAAATTTGTTATAACATTTTTTTAAAATGTTTCACAATTTCATTTAAATTTCTATAATAATTGTTTTAATTCCGGAAAATTACAATTATTAAAATTTATAAATCCATAATTCTCTTACTTTATAATATAAAATTCTCTTACTTTATAATCTATAATATAAAATTCTCTTACTTTATAAATTTATACAATTACAATTATTAAAATTTATAAATCCATAATTCTCTAAATCCCTAATTTACTATATTTACTAAATTCTAATATCCCTAAAAATCCATATTTAATTTTTTCAAATCCATAACTTCTAAATTATTAATTTTTCTACATTTCTCATATTCAATTTCCCCTAAAATCCACAAATTCACAAGAACACAATTTACAAATCCACAAATTTTACAAACTTACATTGATTTTGGGATTGGGACCGGATTTGGACGGAGTGGACGGTGGGGCGCCGAATCCGGCGAGTTTCAGGCGGTTCCGGCGACTGAACGGCGTCCCCGACGGTGGAGAAAACAATTCCGGCGGTGGAGAGGAATATTCCGTTGGTCGCGATGCAAAATCCGGCGGTGGCGAGGAAGAATAGGACGATTCCGGCCTAATGGATACGAGTTCCGGCGATAAAAGTGGGAATCCGGCGAGTTTCTTTTTAGTCGGTTTGTATAAGTGTCGGGGAAGAGAAAGAGTTCTGGGATTATATTCCCGGGATCCCAACGGTCTTCCGACGGTAATTCCGACGGTTTCCCGCTTTGACGATGAACACGAGGATGAATGGCGGCAAGTGAAAATAGGGTTTCCGTCGGAATTCCGTCTTAATTTCAGACGGAATTCCGACGGATAGTATTTTAAAAAATTGAAAATATTTATTTTATAATATTAATGGTTTATAAGAAATTTTAAAATTTTGAGATTTATGAAAGTATGGAATGTGGAATTGTTAGGAATTTGGGATTTTATGATTTTGCGGTTTAGTTATTTGAAAATTTCGGATTTAGGAATATATATAGGGATATTGGGAATTAGGGTTTTTTGGAATATATATAGAGATTAAAGGAATAAAGTTTTCGAACATTTTCTTATTTAGGGCCATAGGGATATTCGAGAATATAAGATTTTTTTAATAAATATATTCATTAAATTTGAGTTGATGTGGTTTTGTGATTTATGCACTTTGTCTTCTCCGACGGATTTCCGGTTTTGACGATGACCACTAATTTGTTTGGGTGTTTTGAAACATATTACGAGGAATTCCGACGGGTTATGTATTTTTATTAATTTTATTTTTACAGACGACAAAAGTTTAATAAAAATACATATCCCGTCGGAATTCCGTCTCAAATTTAAGACGGAATTCCGACGGGATATGTATTTTTACGCCTGACTTTATCAATTTTATCTTGGAATTTTTAAAATGTTTTTGGAAAATTTCAAATTATATTACATTATACTTAATTAAAACTTGTGCCGTGGGATGTATTTTACTACTACGGAAATAGTACAAACAACATAAAGGTTTTATCATAAAATTATTGAACATAAAAACAACATAAAGGTTTGAAAATAAAAACAACATAAAGGCCATTATTGAACATAAAAACAATATAAAGCTTTTATCATTAAATTATTCTTAATCATGGACGAGTTGGATGTTTAGTCTTCATCGGAGTCTGGAACTATGTCATATTCATACGCAGTAGTTCCTCCATCTTCCTCCTCGGTGGTAGATACTTCCATTGGTTGGTATTTAGCAATCATCGAATTAACATCGATTATCTGTTTGAAAATTGAATTTGGTTAAGCATTCCCATAAATATTTAAAAACGTATGGTGTATCTACCTTAACAATGTTTCGCTTGGTGATGTTCAGGTACTTTGAGTTCCTGTTAAAACGGTAAACGGTAACATTTTTTAGGATGACCACCGCACCTACACCAGTGGTGAGTCTGTACTCGTCCTTCTTGAAGATGTTATGGTGCATGGTTCCCTCGATTTTTCCTGAAGGATCTTTTAAGGTTACTAGCAGATCCCCCTGGTCATTGGGGGTCAAACTAGAGAGCATAGCCACAATCTAATAATGAAATAGAATATACTTGTCAGATAACTATATGTCTAAATGTTAATAAATTAGGTCGAAAACGTAAACCTTTTTGACTTTCACAAATTGTGGATGCGGGGATTGAATTTCTGCAACCTGGGTCCAGAATGGTGTGCTCCTATTGTTATAGGAACCTACATGTATGAATGATAGATGTAGTATTTGTCAGCTAAAATCATTATTGTACCAGTAAAATTACTATATATATAGTAGTAGATATAATGATATATATATATATATATATACCTTCACGGATTATGTAATCCATAGTAGAAGTCCACCGAGGACTACTAAAATCATGGTCGGCCTGTGTTGGCTCATTCAAGACCTCACAAATAAAATCATGTGTTGGGCGTGTCTGAGAACTTTCACCGTGCAGCACCTTTGCATCATGAGACCTCTTGCGAAACATTCCTCGCCGTACGACTTGGCCAGGTCCCGGCGTTACAGGCGTTTGGTTCTGGGATTGTTGAGTTGGATGGAGTGAAATTGTCGGTTCAGCATCGGTAACATTTAAGTTATCGTAAGGAGGGCTTGAAGGAACAAGAGTTGTGTTTGGAGGGTTGTGACCGGGGCCTCGGTTTTGCATATAGTAATTTCATAGATCTCTGTTAGCCATAACGCAGTTGAATATTTTTGTGTTATGATTTTCTGTTGAAATTGTTTATGGAGGAATGAGAAAATGTGGAAACTTATGTACAACGGATAAACGTCGGTAATCCGTCATAAATCTGTCAATCCAGTCCGACATAAAAACCCACCAATCCCTTCGGCCACTGCAGACGAATCCTAATAACCACTCAAACTTTACCGACATCAAAAACCGTCGGCAATCCGTCAGAAATCCGTCAACCCAGTCCGACATAAAACCCCACCAATCCCTTCGGCCACTGCAGACGAATCTTAATAACCACTCAAACGTTGCCGACATCGAAAACCGTTGGCAATCCGTCATAAATCCGTCAAACCACTCCGACGTAAAAGCCCACCAATCCCTTCGGCCACTGCAGACGATTGAATAACCACTCAAACTTTGCCGACATCGATAACCGTCGGCAATCCGTCAGAACTTCGGTAATACGAACGGAATACCGACGGTATATACATATAAATTCTACTATAAATACACCTGATGGAGTGTATATCTTCTACACCTCTCAATAACACAAAAAATGTCTTCGCCCTCTCCTAATGAAGACGCAGAAACAACACCCGAGCTTGATATTTTTGGATTTCCAAAAATCCCAAAATTCTCATGGGAAACCCAAACTCATTGCGACGAATCGTTTAAAGAGATGCCCACTTACTCGTGGGAATTTGATACGTGCTCACCAATCCATAAAGAAGATTCCACCTCAACAATAGTGCCTGACAGCCAGTGCTCGCCAAACATCCACCACATTCCAAATTTGTCGTGGGAATCGGCATCTCAGTGCGACAAATACACTAAAGATATAGCCACCCAATTGCGCGACGGAGTTTTAGATTCTCCACCAAAGAAAAAAAAGGGAAAGGAAATAACTTACGGTGGAAGTCCTTCAAATGAATGTAAGGATCAGTACTATGATTTGATATGCGCCCAAAGCCCAGAAAAGCTACCGCCAGTCTTATATATTGATGAAGATGCAATTCAAAAATTGTGCGACGGAGTTTTAGATTCTCCACCAAAGAAAAAAAAAGGAAAAAAATCACTAAATGGTTCTAACCAATGGTAAGTTTGGAGTGGATACAGACATCTGGTATTGATTCCTTAATATTAATTGGCTATTATGTACTTGTAAGATAACCGTTGTGTGTTTATCTTATGGAAGTCTTTACTCTACTTGTGTATGATATTAAGTTGTTTTTTGTGTTATGTCTCATTAAATGTAATGTTTTATTGGAGTTGCATAATCAAAATATATCGTTAATTAGTAACCGGAATTGGTTATATACTAGTAAATGTCAATGATATACGAGATTCGTCCGCAGATTAAAACTATATCAAACCCGAGTTCGAATCCGTGATGGTCAGCAATTTAATTGTTTTCTTATTTGTCTGTCGTACTACTCAGATTGTCTTGCACAATCGGATTTGTTAATGGGGAAAGCCAAAATATTGTAAATTATTGCTCCTGAATCATACATTTATTCACATATTATTAATCTGAATCTCCTGATCCATAATCACTAGGGATGGAGTCTGAATCGTCGTCAAATTCTTCACGTGTTTCCTCTTCGTCTGAATGCACTAGATCATCCCCGATATGTGTGACATCAACGACAAGGTCAATGTGATCCATCTCATGAACATGTGACATTTGTATACTTCTCGATGGTTGTAGAGCATCTTGTTCTGGAACTCCATATATTTTTCCTCTCGGGTTAACATGAGTTACTGTGATCCAAGGATCTGTACGGTAGGCAAGTCGAGGATATGGAATGTAGCAAACCTATGAATAATTAGTGGATATTGTTAATATACATGGACAAGACACCTTAACTATGAGTACGTAGGTAAACATATTAGTGTATTGATACCTGGTCTGCTTGAGACGCAAAGATAAATGGATCGTAATACGGTAGTTTCCGGCTTGAATTTAACGAAATAACACCAAGAGGGTCAATTCGAACCCCTCGACCATTGGTTGGGTCATACCAATCGCACATAATCACAATGCACCTCAAGTTCAACATTCCTGGATAGTGGATTTCCAAGATTTCTTTTAAAATCCCATAGTACATGGTATCACCGGATTGCGCCTAAATATCATAGTCCGAAGTTGACCTTTGACGTCCTTCCTCACGGATACTGAACAAATATCCCCTAGTGCAAAACTTGGGATATGAAGTCGTGGTGCTGCGTAAACCATGAACAAACTCCACTAACCACTTCAGGATTGATCGACCACTTGCTAAACTTTCGGAAACCTACAAATGATATAAGTAAGATATAAGTAACATATGAACGTGAAAACATGGAAAAGTAAGAGTAAGTAATTATATTAAACTTACATAACATTTTAACCACCCCTCAAATTCTTCATCTTTTAAGACAGCAAGTTCGGCATCTGTCTTATCATAATGGTAATCACGTGCGAGAGACATGTAGATCCTGTAACATAACAGTCGTTAGTAGATGAAGGCAAATAATTCGATAAATTTATTTTCATAACTGATATACCTTTCGTACTCCAAAATTTTGTCACAATTTCTGAGGATATAAGTATGCAAATGTGTGACCTCTTGTGATGATAGTCTGCATTTCTTTCCTTTTCCACTTGCTCGACCAACTTGGGCAAACAACTCGGGTACAACCACGTCATACGTTGCTTTCTCACCACTATCATCATGTCGCGCCGGACGTCTCGCCTTAGTCCAAACTCTCGATGGAAAGTAATATTCGGCCAAGTGTGAGACTTCCTCGTTTAGGCTTTGTGCGACAATAGATCCCTCCACCTTGCTCAAATTTTTAACTTTTTTCTTCAGGTGGAACATGTAACGTTCGAACGGATACATCCATCGGTATTGAACAGGGCCGCCTAATGCTGCTTCTCGTGGGAGGTGAATAGTAAGGTGTTCCATAACGTCAAAAAAAGATGGTGGAAATACCTTCTCCAGATTACAACGGAGAACCGGGATATTGGCCTCCAAGTTACGTATCCCGTGGACGGTAAGCGTTCTTGAACATGAATCGCGGAAGAATGCACCAACTCCTATAAACAAAAATTAAACAAGTTACTACATATATAGTAATATTATGGTAGTAATAAACAAAGGGGAGTAAGAAATATACCTCCAATTGCTTGGTGGATTGGTTATGGAAGGAGATATGCAAATGCAAATGGAAGAAGACGCTGCATCACGACATGACAATCATGACTCTTCATTCCTATAAACTTCCCTTCCGTCGAATCCACGCAATTACGTAGATTAGATGCGTAACCGTCTGGAAATTTTACAAATTTTGAGAACCATTCAAAAAATACTGCTTTCTGCCTAGCGCTAACCGGTACGCAGGCATCGGCAATCTACCATTAGGCAAAACATGAAGAGATGGCCTCGAACAAATCAATGGCAAGTCGAATCTAGACTTCCAGTTGTCTTTGGTCTTTCCTGGGACGTTTAATAAGGCAAATCTACCATTAGTCAAAGAAATTCTTTTCAACATGCATGACATCTAGATTATGCCGCAGTAGATGGTCTTTCCAGTAAGGCAAATCCCAGAAAATACTCTTCTTGTGCCAATTGTGATATTCCCCACAACCGTCGACGGGGTGATGGCCATTACCCCCACATTCAGGAGTCCGCTCTGCACCAAAATCTCGCAACTGTTCCAATATGCTTCGACCATCCATCTCAGGAGGTGGACCATGTAACACTTGTAAATTCTTCCTGAAATGTCTTTTAGACTGACAATATGGATGATTTGCCGGTAAAAAACACCTATGGCAATCGAACCACGAAGTCTTCACTCTGTGCTTCAATTGGAATCTTGTAGTATTGTCTTAGCAATAAGGACATGCTAATCTTCCATGCGTGGTCCATCCAGATAACATACCGTATGCCGGAAAATCGCTTATGGTCCACATAAGAACCGCACGCATGTAGAAATTCTGTTGGACCGAAACGTCATATGCCTCAACACCATGCTCTCACAACATCTGCAACTCACAGATCAATGGTTGGAGGAATATATCGAGCGACCATCTTGGATGATCTGGCCCGGGAACTAGAATTGAGAGAAACAGGAACTCTCGCCGCATGCACATAGATGGAGGCAAATTGTAAAGTGTTACGATGACCGGCCACAGTGAATATTTCTTCCATGATTGCCAAACGGGTTGAAACCATCAGTGGATAAGCCTATGTATACATTCCGTCGTTCAGATGCAAAAGCTGGATATACGGATTGGAAGTGTTTCCACGCTTCCGCATCAGAAGGATGCGTGATATCTCCATCTTGATTATGCTCTGCATGCCATCTCATAGCCTTAGCTGTGCGGTTTGATTCGTACAGCCTCTTCAACCTCTCCGTTAAGGGTAAATACCACATCCGTTTGAATGGAATCTTCACACTGCCACTTGACTCCTGGAACCGTGGTTTCCGGCAAAATTTACGCCAACACTAATTCTATTACAACAATTGGAACAAGTACATTTGATATCCTAACCTTTTTTTGCTGCTTCTAGATTACTGGGTAAATTCATGAACTCACATATTCCTTGAGCGTATTCGTTCCTTAATAAGTCCGAGCCCACATCCGTCATTGGCTCATCCATCCATGCCTGAAAATATGAACTCATCTTTGGAATTTCGTTTGTTTAAAGAAATTATGATACGATGGAAAGACGAATTCGGCTACCTTATATAAAACATATTCCCGTCGGAATTCCGTCGGATATCCGTCAATACCCCCGACATCACACCCCACAATTTCCCATCGGCCACCGGAGATGATTTGGCAACCACACAATCTTTGCCGACATCGAATACCGTAGGAATTCCGACGGAATTCCATCGGGAAATAGTTCATACACGGCGACCACTGAAAACTTTGCCGACATCGGAAAATCCGATTTCCGTCGGTAATCCGCCGGAATACCGTCGGAATATAACGACGGCGTATAACCGTCGGTATTCCGTCGGGTTTTACCGACGGTATTCCAACGTAATACGGACGGAGTGGGTTGCCGTCGAAATGCCCTCGGACAAATATGACGGATTGCCGATGGGATCGTTTTGGTCGGCCAACCGTCGGAAAACCGTCGGTGTTATCCGACGAAAAATGATGTTCCGTCGGAAAACACGCTGTTTTCTCGTAGTGGACGTTTAAAGGGGATAAGTAATTAGTCACCAACCACACTAGCTAAGCTACTACGTGAGTGTAAAATCATTCATCCATAAAAGTTGTCTATTGTTTATTCAATCTTTTAATTTCATATTCATAATTCCGCTTCGGATTCTCTCATAAAGGAGTTTGGTATTATGTCGTATTAGAAAATAACAATAACCACAAGTCCTCCGCTCTGATACCACAAGGTTAAACGTATCTGAAGCAACTTTCCACTCAAGGAACGATGGCCTCACGGAAATCAAGTTCGAGAAGGCGAGATCATCATCTTTCCGAAGACCAATGTTTACACAATTCGCTCCAAATCGATGACAGCGAGTTCCATGGTCCTTATAAAGATCAATATCCGAGACCCATCTCCTTTGAGCAAGATGGAAGAGTCATGTATTCGTTCAAAGACAAAAACGGACATTGTTTCTTTGACGTCTGCAACTGTACGGCATGCACAGATGACTATCTCGACTACGAATCTGACGAAGATAAACGCAGAAGACGAAGATCAAAGAGGGACCCTTTCTACAAAAGATATTTGGAAGGAGATCCATCGGTGGGCGCACTCGGCGAAGACAATGGAAGATACGAGTTCATAGTTCAGTATTCCCAGCCAAAGAAATCAGAATTACATGAGGTTATGATGTTCAATCCGGATGACTTTCCTCCTTTTGAAGACTTTACAAAAGACGGCGTTGCCCACAGCCCGAAGATTAAACCATCTACAGTTAATTCTTCTGGCCTTGATCCATTATCTCAAGCGGAAAAAGTCCTCAATTGGCAATCAGAGAACGCGATGATCCAGAACAAACTTCTTCATACGATCAACCATAAGATGGATCAGATGGCAAGCATCCACAACAAAAGGATGGTCACTTTGCAAAATTCGATATCGGAAATTAAGGCTCGCCTAGAACAACTTCACAAGGAGATGCGAAGTATGGTGCAATATGTATCGGTCAACACCTCTCAATTCCAACTTAGAGAAAAAGAGATGTCAAGTCTCAAAAACTAATTAAAGATTCTTCAAGGATGTTTTGAAGAAATGAAGGGGAACAAAAGATCGACTAACAATTCCTTTCCTTCGTTCGAAAGTGTATATCCAGAACCCTCATATCAGGGATCACACCTCCCAAACTTCCTTCCGCAAGAATATTCCAGACCGACATCGCAATCAGTCAATTTTCTACCATCGGATGAACAATATATGTCCAGTTTCAAGACGCCGATCCGCCCGATATTCAAGACAAATTCCTACAAAGAGAAAACAAGAAAATATAAAGAGGAAGCACATCAATCAACTAAAAAACCAAGCTTTTCTCCTTCACAATCTAGTCAAGGATCATCTCATGAAGAAGACAAAGGCAAAGGCAAGGTTGAAGACATTGGAATGATAGATTTCTCAATGACCGATCTACTTAATTCAATGGCCAACAAAGTTCAAGAACCGGTTAGCCACCAGAAAGAAGAGGTATCCCAAGCCTATCAGAAAAAAGAGGCTACTCATTTTCCGATAATCAAACATTTGTCTCATACAAGCTCATGCGACAGTGATACAGCTACAGAGGATGAGAAGTCACTCCCAAGACAATTTGCCATAGGAGAAAGCAGCGGTCCTAAAGAAGAACCAGTAGTAGACGAAATGCCCAGTGATGAGGAGATCCCCTATAATCAATTTCGGCAATTTCACGAAGACACTAGCCAAGCAAGACAATTTGCTTCAAAAGTCGTCACATTCACATTTGATTATATTCCATTTCACAAATGGGGTGAAAGACTTGATGAGTTTCGAGCGTGGATGACTTCTGAGGCTCTCACCTCCCCGACGTATACGGTCATAGAACAGTTCGCCGCTCGATTCTCTGGCTCATTAAAAGAATAGTGGAATTCTCTTGGAGATTACGTACATCAGCAAGCTTACCAGTCTACTATTCCGATAGTACTTGAGCAAATTCATAAAGAGTTTATCGGAACTCCCAATCACATCAAGGATCAATTGCAAGAAGAATATTTTACGGCAAAATGTTGTTCTCTCCAGAAGAAAGATCTTGCAAAACACTTTGAAAGACAGACGAAGCGGTACTATGCCCTGAACGGCCTAAACAATCCAAGTCTCAAGCACGTCTATCTTTCGTCCATCGATAGTTATCTCAGTCAACAAACAAAGCTTTACATCAGAGAACAAAACCAGACGGTTGAAGAGGTTACCATCGGCCAGATCCAACAGTACGTTTTCCGAACGCTAGACAAGCTCTGCAGGCATAAAGAATTTTGGTCAGAATTCATGGATAATTCAAAACATCTGACAAAGGTGTGTTCAAAATCAGACTTGTTTATCAAGTGTGCGAAGAAGAAGAAATCATGTTCGTGCAATCGGAAGAAGAAACATCGTGAGACCAAGAGGTTTCCAAGCCTCTTTTTCTGATAGGCTTGGGAAACTGGTTCTTGAACTTTGTTGGCCATTGAATTAAGTAGATCGGTCATTGAGAAATCTATCATTCCAATGTCTTCAACCTTGCCTTTGCCTTTGTCTTCTTCATGAGATGATCCTTGACTAGATTGTGAAGGAGGAAAGCTTGGTTTTTTAGTTGATTGATGTGCTTCCTCTTTATATTTTCTTGTTTTCTCTTTGTAGGAATTTGTCTTGAATATCGGGCGGATCGGCGTCTTGAAACTGGACATATATTGTTCATCCGATGGTAGAAAATTGACTGATTGCGATGTCGGTCTGGAATATTCTTGCGGAAGGAAGTTTGGGAGGTGTGATCCCTGATATGAGGGTTCTGGATATACACTTTCGAACGAAGGAAAGGAATTGTTAGTCGATCTTTTGTTCCCCTTCATTTCTTCAAAACATCCTTGAAGAATCTTTAATTGGTTTTTGAGACTTGACATCTCTTTTTCTCTAAGTTGGAATTGAGAGGTGTTGACCGACACATATTGCACCATACTTCGCATCTCCTTGTGAAGTTGTTCTAGGCGAGCCTTAATTTCCGATATCGAATTTTGCAAAGTGACCATCCTTTTGTTGTCGATGCTTGCCATCTGATCCATCTTATGGTTGATCGTATGAAGAAGTTTGTTCTGGATCATTGCGTTCTCTGATTGCCAATTGAGGACTTTTTCCGCTTGAGATAACGGATCAAGGCCAGAAGAATTAACTGTAGATGGTTTAATCTTCGGGTTGTGGGCAACGCCGTCTTTTGTAAAGTCTTCAAAAGGAGGAAAGTCATCCGGATTGAACATCATAACCTCATGTAATTCTGATTTCTTTGGCTGGGAATACTGAACTATGAACTCGTATCTTCCATTGTCTTCGCCGAGTGTGCCCACCGATGGATCTCCTTCCAAATATCTTTTGTAGAGAGGGTCCCTCTTTGATCTTCGTCTTCTGCGTTTATCTTCGTCAGATTCGTAGTCGAGATAGTCATCTGTGCATGCTGTACAGTTGCAGACGTCAAAGAAACAATGTCCGTTTTCGTCTTTGAACGGATACATGACTGTTCCATCTTGCTCAAAGGAGATGGGTCTCGGATATTGATCTTTGTAAGGACCAGGGAACTCGCTATCATCGATTTGGATAGCGAATTATGTAAACATCGGTCTTCGGAAAGATGATGATCTCGCCTTCTCGAACTTGATTTCCGTGAGGCCATCGTTCCTTGAGTGGAAAGTTGCTTCAGATGTTTGTATCGGGCCTTGCGGTGCTTGATGAAGCTTCTCGTAGCTTGTCACCCATGCTTCAGGGAGCTTTTGTATTAGTTCTTCACGAGATATCTGTCGAGGGATCTGGATCGCATTTGGTGCCTGGTAAGCCGAATTAACTTCCAGGAATAACGCTTCATCTGATGAAGGAAGTACTAGATCCAGGGCATGATCTTGAACGCGGTAGACCATTTGATGATGTAGTGTAGCGAGGACACTATTCTCTTGCATCGGTGCTCCAACGATCTGCAGTTGAACTTTAAGTGCCTTCAAAAGATTAGGATATTTTAAAGATACATTAAAGTTAGGGAACAATGTTATGAAGATTGTTCTTGCGTTCAAGGTGGTTTGAACGGTTCCAATACACGCCTGTTGGTAAGTCTTTAGTCTAGAATCGACCAAAGCTATTCTCGCTGTGACCGGTAGTCCTTTTCTGGCATGTAGAGTGAGACCGATTCGTACAACTCCAAAGTGGAGATGTGTAAATCCTTGTTGCTGCCAAAGCCTCGGAAGTTGTTCTGGAATATTCAACGTGATGAACTGTTCTTCTTCGGTGGCCGGAACTTGACAGGATGAGAACTTGCTTGCTTGAACATACTCCTTGACTCTTTTGGTGGATGACGATCTTATCAGTTGAGTAACTCCACTAACAGAAAAGAATCCAAGTTTTTTAGCAAAGATCTCATACGGGTTAACAAGAGGAAGAGTAGTTTCAGGCATTTGATCACCTGGGACATATTCTACCTCATAAAGAGAATCTATATTGATGAATTATTTTTTTGATTTTTGTTTTTAGGTAAAGTAGAAAATTGAAAATTTGAAGGAATGATTTGAGATTCAGACATGATTATGAGAATTAAGTTCTCTAGATACCCGAACGATCAACATAAACAATGATTCTCTCAAACAAAACACAAGTCCTGCGCTCTGATACCACAAGGTTAAAGGATAGGTGGAAAGTTGCTTCAGATACGTTTCAAGATGGATATAGTAAAAGACCAGCAATTACATAGTAGACAATGACACTACTAAATCTTCTACTAGTACTATTTTTTTTTAGTAGGTTTCCCCATGGCAAAAACTAAATAGTGACTTAGAAGCAAAAAAGAAAAAAAAGAAAAAAAAAGCAAGTGATGAGGTTTAAAAGAGGGAATCTACTATTAAAGTGAAATGAACTAACCGGCAACGAGATAGATGTTCATGTGCTTGTAACGATCGACGAAGATATCAATGACATGTTTGAAGGCAATTGGATCGAGCAACAACGTTGTGATGTCTTGGAACATGATTCCTACAAAACAAAACACACACTCTAATTAAGTTGTTTTATAAAAGCCAAAAGAGAAACACGAGAAAAAAAATCTCAAAGAAAGAATAAAGGAAGAAAATAGGACCAGTCTTGGGGAAGTGAGGGATGACTCGAATGGCGTCGGAGATAGCTTGTAATCTTGGATCTCCCTGCAAACCATTCTCCACTGCAAACATCTCTCTCTCTCTCTCTCTCACTAGACTCAAAGCTCAAAGCTACAATCTCACTCGTGTTGTGTGTTGAATAAGAAGAAAAGAGAAAGGGTTTTGGTTGTTTTTATAGCATTTATTTATCACACATTTTTTTTTTAATCACTCTCTTCTCTCTCTCATTACTTTTACCCACTCATCGTACGTCTCCATCCGAATTCATTATTCACAAATTGTAAAATATAAAAATTGATCATTTGAACAAAAAAAAAATGATCAAAATTCTATCAAGTGAACTACCATTTTATGGTTGTAGTAAGTCGAGAGAGACCATAATTCGATATTTTTTTTTGTTCTCCACGAAATGAGACGAAAATGAGATTCTACGGTTATACATACGTATATATCAAAAACATTCTTCCAAATAATAATTAATACGAATCATAAGATAATAGTATCATTAACACGCAAGGTTTATAGTTGTTATGTCGACGTGATTAATTTTGTCGTTTCTAGGCTTTTGGAAGATGGATTTTTGGTTTTTTACATGGTTGTGACCCTATGAAATCGATATTAATTGCGTGCCAGCATCGCTCACAATAACTATGACGCATACTAGCAGACTATACATTAAATAAATAGAATCTGACAACTAAATACATTAAAGTTGTTGTTTAAATTGTTTTTTTTTTTTTTGTTTCGTGACCGTATACAAACGAATCTTCCTTTACCAGAAATAAACAAATCTTTCTCGAAGATATGAAATTCTAAACTTGAGCGTTTATAGTGAGAGTGGTTATGAGAGAAATCAAAGAAGTTGGTAAGAGAATTAGGGGTGCGAATCCTATATGTTTCTGTCTTTACCTCAACTATCAAATTCTAAGTAACGTTAAACCATGTCCCATTCAATAATGTCAATGGTAACAAAATTTGGTTATGGGAAAAAAATAGTAATTTACCAAACCTAAAACGTGTTCCACTATCTTCGAAATATTGTTATCAATTTTTACTTGGCCACTATTATTAACCTTTGGGATGACAAAAGTACTTAATTTCCTACATATCTCCGATATCAGTCCGGATTTATACTAAAAAATCATCTTTGTTTAAAATAGAAGAAAAAACAATAATTTACCACGAAATAAGAAAGAAGTAAAGGTAAAAACTAAAAAGGGAGGGCCACTTGAGAGTAGGGAGATCAAAACGTACGAGTGGCTATTTGGACTGTTGAAGCGCACGCCTGCTCACTGTTTGCATATCATCCTACTCTTTCCCCACTTATCTTTTTATTTTATATTATAAATCATTACTTTACTAATAACACAAGGAATATCATGTCTAGGAGACTCTATCTGTGCCGTTTTCTAATCAATTTGATTCAATTATTTCATTACAAGTAGATTGGCTGGATTAAGAGATCTTGTCTAGATATTCTGTTTGTCGTTTTAAGATCCGCACTAGTACTACTTCTTACCCTATCAAATAGATAAGAGATTACATCACCAATAACAACCACTGATTTGTTCATCCCCTTAGTTTCCGAATAATTCCATTAGACATAAAGAAACCCCTATAATTATTATTTTATTTCAGAAATAAAGATAAGAAAATGGGTTACACAAGAGGAATTTCCCAATTTGTTTTAGAAAGATGCAATTTTGGAAGGCATGAAGGGAAATTTATAAAATGTAATCCAATATAATATTATGATAAAGACACCCATAAGAGGAGTGGGCCATAAAATGTACTCTACCTTTTAAAAATTCCCCTATGAGTGTATTTTTTATGAGATATGGCTCAAAAGAAATATATCTGAAAACAAATGAAGGAGCAAAAATCAAAATCAATCAGATGAGATTATTATCGTTTCCACTAGTCAGATCTGAAACCAAATATGCTTTCATGATTTCATCTATCTTCTCTTAGTAAAACGACACAACACTCAATTATTACGGGTCTTACAAATCCAACCTCAACAACAGGGAAATATAAAAGGTAAATGTGGCCAAGTTGCGTCCACTCGTGGAGGTTATATCTTTTGTAGGATTAGTCAAAAGATCTAATCGGTACGATCTAAATGAAATCAAATCAAATCAAATCAAATTCAACTTTGGTTACATGAACGGAAAAAGAGAGTAGGAAAACCAAAAAAAAAAAGATGATGAAGTTTGAAAAGGAAAGACAAAAGAATGCACACCTCACAAATATTTATTTCGTGAGGTTAATCTCAAAAGAGACAGCCAAAGGACACCAAATCTTGAGAGGACAATCACTACCAAAGATCTCCTCTGCATCTTTTATTTACTTCTTCCTCTCTTCTTTTGTTGTTGTTATAAGAATAATTTAAAAAACATAAAAGTTTGAAAGAGAGGGACTTGACCATGTGGCTATAACAGTGACACCAACTCTAATCAAAATGGGAGAATCTAAAAGATCCCACTTCTTTGCGTTTTTTACTGTTTCGACAGATAGTGCAACTTACTGTATGCACAGTATTGCTCTCACATTTTGATGTTACAGTGCATGCAGGACATTATGAGACTATAATGCAAAAATCCATCGGTCACACCGATTTCTTATGAAAGTATAGAAATCTGGCCTTTAATATTAAGTACAAACCAAGTGGAATACTCTTCAATTAATGGATCACATGAGCAGAGGAAATCTAGAATTGAAGTCTTTTACCATTCACTTCCACGGTTTGTGCATTTCTTCATAGAGTTCTTCACTTTACCAATCAAGAAAGCAAAAAAATAAGATTAAAAAGAGTATATTACTGATACTTTTATCAATAACCAAAGCCTCATATTAGCCAAGAACTATTTCGAACATTAAGTGCTCACTTTCTCAAGAAGTAACAGAAATAACATTCTAAGCTCCCAACAATTTATGAAGCTGTTGACAAGAGATACTGGTCTGTTGATGAAAAAAACTAGAAATTCATAACACTAGGAAGGTTTCAATCATACTACTACTACTACTACTACTACTTCTCAAGATTTAAAACAAAACAACATTGTCAAGCTCCCAACAATTTGTGAAACTTTTGTAGAAATTCAACGAGATCCTGGTCAGTTGATGGAGCAAACTAGAAAATCAAATCACTCGGAATGAAGGTTTTAATCTTACTTCTAAGCAGAATCAAAGAGGATCTACATAGGTTTAACATACAGAATGATCAGGGCCAATTATTGGGCCTTATTCTCAGGGGTCAGTAGGTAAGTGTGTGTTTCACTAATTTTCAGGCTAATATTAAGCAAATCATGGCTTGCATCATAGTGTAATAATTTCGTTTCAACTATTCATAAATCATAATCAACACATATTCAATCTATAATTACAGCCAGCAAATAATTTGGCCTTACTATTGTATTCTAAGCTGATATTATGCGAATAAAAATGCACCTTCTTTCAGCTTGAAGACTAGAAAATGATATATATGCAATTTGTAGAAGCGATTTTGTATGGATCAATCCTGGAAAAAAATAATCACAAAACAATAGTCACTAAAACCTAAAAGGAGGAAACCAAAAAGGAAACATCAGAAGAGGTTGTAACTTACGGTTTCTACATTTTTGGTCTGCCACCAAAATGCTTAAAAGAAAATCGGGAAGGCCGATTGCGGTTCTCAGGTCCTTTTCTTGACACTCCCCAGCGTCCAGCGTACGGTAACCACCCTTTTATTAAGTGAACTAGTCTGAATTCTGCTGTTGGTAACTCATCTTGAGCTCCCGGATAACACTTTTCAGCTACATTATCCACATCGTTCTGGTTTTGAGTTTGGTTTTGGGTTTGTATTTGGTTGGGGTTGGATTCTACTTCCAACCTACCATAAGAGGCTTTTTTTAGTACTATATGTTCACACATCGAAACACAGAGACAATGTAGGTGGATTGTTACAAGTACTTACTCGAGATAACGCTTGCAACTCTGGCTCTTGAACCTTTTGTTCATAGGAGAGTGGTCTATCAACAAATGCCTTACAAAATGTAACTGAAATAGAGTGAAAGGTGTTAGAGACTCTAAAGCAAATGAATGTGTGCATAATAAGATGCAGAAGTGAGATGAAGTTTTACGAACTTGATCCCCATCATTGAGACCGAGATTACGGATGCTTGTTTTGTCATTGATTAATTTCTGGTCTCGGTAGTACAAGCAGAAATGACCCCATACGTGGGACCTGTGTGCAAAGATCAAAGCAAAGGACCGTGTTCACACTTCAGATAGCTCGAGAAAACCCTTCCCACTATATGTGAAAACTCTCTGATTATAAACATGTACCATGAAATCCTGCCGTGACCTTCCTGAAAAGATATAGTGAATACCTCTTCCACAGCTCGTTTTAGCTCTGCCACTGAGCAATCCTTTGAAATGTCCACATCTGTCGAATCATTCGAAAACCATTTCACTTCTTCTCAAATAAAGAAAGCCAAATCAGAGTTACACACACAGTAATTGAAACACTAATTCATATTTTGCCAACATTATCCTTAATAAAGCCAAAATGATGATAAGTAAGGCTTAACACAGTGATTTGAAGCCGCAGCAATCAATTCCAGACGCAGAATAAGAACCATAAGATCTATAAACGACCGATTAGTATCAGAAACTGAGATTTGCTGAGAATCTGACGATTCATATAAGCAAATTTAGAGAAACTAAATTCATATTTCACCAATATTATATTTCCAATGAAGCCAAATGATGTGTACTAAGAGGCTTAAAACAGCGATTTGACACGGCAACAATCAATTCCAGACGCAGAATACGAACCATAAGAGCTATAAACGATCGTTTAAGGTATCACAAACTGAGTTTTCGTTAATAATCTGACGATTCATGTAAGCAAAAATAGATAAATCACATAGAGAAACTTGATTTTTTTTTTTTTGTTTCCCGAAATTACCGAAAAGTGAACCGTCGAGCTTGACGACGGAAAGCTTGATACGACACTGAGGAGGAAGTTTCAGATAAGAAGATCTCCTTCCAGAAACCGAACCACCGTTGTTCAAATCAAACGGTGACAAGCACCGTGGCTCTATCAACGCCCTCAGTCCTCCACTTCGACGACTCGGACTACGTTCCTCTCGCAGTACCGATTCTCCTCAAATTTCACGGCGATTTTTCCGATTTCCGATAAGATAGAGACGATTCTCCTCTCCTTTGCTCTTTCGCTTGTTCACTGTTGAGAGAGAGAGAGAGTCGCCGGGATCGAGAAAATGGGAGAGTTTGTTTGATTGTCGCCTTTAACGGGAAAAATGCTTCTACTATATAGCTCCCCTTCTCAACACGTGGCACATAATTTACGGCCCAAGACGAATTATCAAAGGCCCAATAAGCTGATCCATATGTGAATTATTAGTGACTCTAGTCTATCAAGCGGGTTTGGATAACCGCCTAAGCAAATTTTCAACACCGCCTCATTTTTTTGGGTGATTTCTTTATGTAGAGAAACATTACTCATTTCTGAACGAAAAAAAGCGACTCGCGTTTTAGGGTTTTTCTTTACTCGATTAAGCTCACTAGTTCTTCGTCGTCGTAAGGTAGATAGATTTACACTGGCGTCGAGGATTTAGGGTTTATTTCTCGGCGACTACGCACTGCGTTTGGATTCGGAATCCGAAGCCATGTGGAACAATAACAACGATGGTATGCCTTTGGCTCCTCCTGGTACCGGCGGATCGATGATGCCGCCACCTCAAACCGCACATCCTTCTTACACGGCGCTTCCGCCGCCTTCTAATCCGATCCCTCTGGTGGAACCTACTCCTGAAGAGGCGGAGGCGAAGCTTGAGGAGAAGGCTCGAAAATGGATGCAGCTAAACTCGAAGCGTTACGGCGACAAGAGGAAGTTTGGATTCGTGGAGACTCAGAAGGAGGATATGCCTCCTGAGCACGTCAGAAAGATTATCAGGTGAGATTTCATCGCTTTTGATTGATGTATTGCTTTAAGATCTTGAAATTTTGTTAACTGGAGATTTATATCTGGTCCTGCTTCGAAACGAGTCCCGATTTCTTTGATTTTTTCATGATTTTACTTGGATTGAGACTGATGCTGAGATTTATTTCTTGGTTTAGGGATCATGGTGATATGTCATCTAAGAAATATCGTCATGATAAACGTGTATACCTTGGAGCCCTTAAATTCGTCCCTCACGCTGTGTTCAAGCTCCTGGAGAATATGCCTATGCCATGGGAGCAGGTACTTTTTAGTTTAAGTTGTATTTGCTTAGCTTGAGCTGTTCTTGTCATCTGCTTCATATACTAAGTCCCCATTTTCTTTCAGGTTCGAGATGTGAAGGTTTTGTACCACATCACTGGAGCTATTACATTTGTGAACGAGATACCATGGGTTGTGGAACCTATTTACATGGCTCAGGTGGGTTAATAGTCTCTCTTCTCTTCCTGTGTCTCTGAATTGATGGCTTTCCAAAAGATTGTATGAGTGATGGTTATTCCATTCTGTCTGGTTTTGCAGTGGGGAACTATGTGGATTATGATGCGTAGGGAGAAAAGGGATCGTCGACATTTCAAGAGAATGCGGTTTCCACCATTTGATGATGAGGAGCCTCCTCTAGACTATGCAGACAACTTGTTGGATGTGGATCCTCTAGAGCCTATTCAGCTGGAGCTAGATGAGGAAGAAGATTCTGCTGTGTACACTTGGTTTTACGACCACAAGCCACTCGTAAAAACAAAGCTGATTAATGGTCCTAGTTACCGGAAGTGGAATCTCTCACTTCCAATTATGGCAACCCTTCACAGGCTGGCAGGCCAGTTACTGTCTGATTTGATTGATCGCAACTACTTCTACTTGTTTGATATGCCATCTTTCTTCACAGCAAAGGCTCTGAACATGTGCATACCGGGTAAGCTATTTTCCTTCTATGCTCAGATTTGATATTTTTGTTTAGTTCCTGTTCTTCTTCTAATGCTTTCTGGTACTCTTTTCCAGGTGGTCCTAAGTTTGAACCTTTGTACCGTGATATGGAGAAAGGGGATGAGGACTGGAATGAGTTTAACGACATCAACAAGCTTATCATCCGTTCCCCTCTGCGAACTGAGTACAGGATAGCTTTTCCTCATCTGTACAACAATCGGCCTAGGAAAGTCAAACTCTGTGTGTATCACAGTCCTATGATTATGTATATAAAGACCGAGGACCCTGATCTTCCTGCGTTTTATTATGATCCTTTAATTCACCCGATAAGCAACACTAATAAGGAAAGGCGTGAAAAGAAAGTCTACGATGATGATGAGGATGACTTTACCTTACCAGAAGGAGTGGAACCTTTACTGAAAGACACTCAACTCTACACTGACACTACAGCTGCTGGCATTTCATTGCTGTTTGCCCCACGACCTTTCAATATGAGGTCTGGGAGGACACGACGGTCAGAAGATATTCCCCTGGTGTCAGAGTGGTTCAAGGAGCACTGGTAAGCTATTCTTTTGATTCTACTTGGGTCTCTTTCTCCCTTTCGTTTATTAGTGAATATCCTAATACTTTTGTGAACTCATTGTTTGCAGTCCTCCAGCATATCCAGTTAAAGTCCGGGTTAGTTACCAAAAGCTTTTGAAGTGCTATGTGTTAAATGAGTTGCACCACAGACCACCTAAAGCTCAGAAGAAGAAGCACTTGTTCCGGTCTCTTGCAGCTACAAAGTTTTTCCAAAGTACCGAACTGGATTGGGTTGAAGTGGGTCTGCAAGTTTGCCGGCAGGGGTATAATATGCTGAATCTGTTGATTCACAGGAAAAATTTAAACTACCTGCATCTTGACTACAATTTCAATCTTAAGCCTGTGAAAACTTTGACCACCAAGGAGCGAAAGAAGTCCCGTTTCGGTAACGCTTTCCATCTTTGTCGTGAGATCCTCCGACTGACGAAACTTGTAGTTGATGCAAATGTCCAGTTCCGCCTTGGTAATGTTGATGCCTTCCAATTGGCTGATGGTCTGCAGTATATATTCTCCCATGTTGGCCAGTTGACGGGTATGTATCGTTATAAATACAGACTGATGAGGCAAATCAGGATGTGCAAGGATTTAAAGCACTTGATATATTACCGATTCAATACTGGTCCTGTTGGTAAGGGACCAGGTTGTGGATTTTGGGCACCAATGTGGAGGGTATGGCTGTTTTTCCTTCGGGGAATAGTTCCTCTTCTTGAAAGATGGTTAGGGAATCTTCTTGCACGTCAGTTTGAGGGGCGTCATTCGAAAGGAGTCGCGAAAACAGTCACAAAACAGAGAGTTGAAAGCCATTTTGATTTGGAGCTTCGAGCTGCTGTCATGCATGATGTCCTTGATGCTATGCCAGGTTTCCATTCTTTTGAAACTTGTATTTCCTTCTGTTTTTTTAAATGATGGAATTCTGATACTTTTTTCTATTGTTAACATATTCTGCTAATGTGCAGAGGGTATTAAGCAAAATAAGGCGCGGACAATATTGCAGCACCTTAGTGAGGCATGGCGGTGCTGGAAAGCTAACATCCCATGGAAGGTCCCTGGGTTACCTGTGCCAATTGAGAATATGATCCTCCGTTATGTCAAGTCTAAGGCTGATTGGTGGACAAATGTTGCTCACTACAATCGTGAGCGTATCAGAAGAGGGGCTACAGTTGATAAGACAGTTTGTCGAAAGAATCTTGGAAGGTTGACTCGCCTTTGGCTAAAGGCAGAACAGGTCTGTACATTGTCTTTTTGTCTATCATTTTTGCATGAACAACATTTTATGAAGAGGTTTCATTAATTGATTTGGGTAAATTAATTCCTTATCCATGATTCTAGTTCTCTGATGCATTCTCTCTTGTAAAACTATTACAGGAACGACAGCACAATTACCTGAAAGACGGTCCATATGTCACTCCGGAAGAAGCACTGGCAATCTATACAACTACTGTTCATTGGCTTGAATCAAGGAAGTTTTCTCCAATCCCGTTCCCGCCATTGTCTTACAAACATGACACCAAGTTGCTCATCCTGGCCCTTGAGAGACTGAAGGAATCATATAGTGTAGCTGTGAGGTTGAATCAGCAGCAGCGGGAGGAGCTTGGTCTGATTGAACAAGCTTATGACAATCCTCATGAAGCTCTGTCACGAATAAAACGTCATCTTCTCACCCAGCGTGGCTTCAAAGAGGTAATTGGGTTATTCACTCTATAATGGAACAATGGATTGAACATATTTCGTCAAGGTACTGTAGTAAACTGATGATGAATATGCTTGTCTGCAGGTTGGCATAGAGTTTATGGATCTATATAGCTACTTGATTCCAGTTTATGAGATAGAGCCTCTAGAGAAAATTACAGATGCATATCTTGATCAATACTTGTGGTACGAGGGAGACAAGCGCCACCTGTTTCCAAACTGGATTAAGCCAGCAGACTCAGAGCCGCCACCACTTTTGGTTTATAAATGGTGTCAAGGTATCAATAATTTGCAAGGCATATGGGACACAGGTGATGGGCAGTGTGTGGTGATGCTCCAGACTAAGTTCGAAAAGTTCTTTGAGAAGATCGATTTGACAATGTTGAACAGGTATTTCATTAACGGTTGATTAATTATAGATATTGACCCTTGATTATCTGGAATAATAAGTATGTGTTGTTTCTTTCAGGCTTCTTCGTTTGGTTCTTGACCATAATATTGCAGATTATGTGTCTGCCAAGAACAATGTGGTTCTGTCCTACAAGGATATGAGTCACACTAACTCGTATGGTCTCATCAGGGGACTTCAGTTTGCATCATTTGTTGTTCAGTTTTATGGACTATTGCTTGATCTCTTGCTTCTTGGTCTGACTCGAGCGAGTGAAATTGCTGGGCCACCGCAGATGCCGAATGAGTTCATGACATTTTGGGATACAAAAGTGGAGACACGCCATCCCATAAGGCTGTATTCTCGATATATAGATAAAGTTCATATAATGTTTAAATTCACCCATGAAGAGGCTCGAGATCTTATCCAGCGCTATCTTACAGAGCATCCCGATCCAAACAATGAAAACATGGTGGGATACAACAATAAGAAGTGCTGGCCAAGAGATGCAAGGATGAGATTGATGAAACACGATGGTATGCTCTTTCGTTTTATAATTTAATTGACTTATCATTTCTTATTAGGTGCTGTGTCTGATTATCTATTCATCTTTCAGTGAATCTTGGTAGAAGTGTCTTCTGGGACATGAAAAATCGACTTCCTCGGAGCATCACAACTTTGGAGTGGGAAAATGGCTTTGTCTCTGTCTATAGCAAGGATAATCCTAATCTGCTCTTTAGCATGTAAATGTTCTACTTAAGTATTCTAGTGCAGCCGCTGTTAGTGCTAGGCCTTTGTTTTGACCATAATTTGGTAATGCTACTGACACCACTGACTCTTTCGCATTCTTGCCTTGCAGGTGTGGATTTGAAGTCCGCATACTTCCAAAAATCAGGATGACCCAAGAAGCTTTCAGCAATACAAGAGATGGTGTCTGGAATCTGCAAAATGAACAAACCAAGGAGAGGACTGCAGTTGCTTTTCTGCGAGTTGATGATGAACATATGAAGGTGTTTGAGAACCGAGTGAGGCAGATTCTTATGTCGTCAGGTTCAACCACCTTTACCAAAATCGTCAACAAATGGAATACAGCTCTAATTGGTATATCTTCTGACCCTGTTGGCTCCACTGGTAGCTTTTTATATTGTGTGGCTAGTATGAAACTGAGCACCATTTTATTGTACAGGTCTCATGACTTACTTCCGTGAAGCCACTGTGCATACACAAGAGCTGTTGGATTTACTTGTCAAGTGTGAGAATAAAATCCAAACAAGGATTAAGATTGGTTTAAACTCAAAGATGCCTAGCAGGTGAGCAAAAGCTATCTTATTGAATTATGGCTGACATATCAGAGCTGTTTGTTTATGTTTTTATAACCAAATTGTTCTACTTATCCTTGCCAGGTTTCCTCCTGTTATCTTCTACACTCCAAAGGAAATTGGTGGGCTGGGAATGTTGTCAATGGGTCATATTTTGATCCCTCAAAGTGACCTTCGGTACAGCAAGCAAACAGATGTTGGCGTAACCCACTTTAGGAGTGGAATGAGCCACGAGGAAGATCAGCTTATACCAAATCTTTACCGTTACATACAGCCATGGGAAAGTGAGTTCATTGATTCACAGCGTGTGTGGGCAGAATATGCGTTAAAGAGACAGGAAGCACAAGCTCAGAATAGGCGTCTTACACTGGAAGATCTGGAAGTAAGTATCATACTTGTGTATTTGTTACCTCTTACTAACTAGAGTTCTGGGAGGGATATCAGTATGATAACCTGCTTTCTTTTGGTAGTCTTGGTAGTAGTGTTTTGGCTTTGCTTGACATAGGGTTTTTGAGCAGATATCCAGACGCAAGACTATTTTGATTTTATGTTACACTTAGAGATGATTAACTTGTGTACTTATTAACATATGACAGGACTCTTGGGATAGGGGAATTCCTCGAATCAATACGCTGTTTCAGAAGGATAGGCACACACTAGCTTATGATAAAGGTTGGAGGGTTCGGACGGACTTCAAGCAGTACCAAGTCCTTAAACAGAATCCTTTCTGGTGGACACACCAGAGGCACGACGGGAAGTTGTGGAACTTGAACAATTACCGTACTGATGTTATCCAAGCCCTTGGAGGTGTTGAGGGTATTCTTGAGCACACATTATTCAAGGGGACATAGTAAGTCTACTTTTCATTTGTCTTAAAACTATTTTTTTAAACTAGTTTCATAATAAAATTGCTCACAGCTTTTGTTCTTAGCCTATCACATTATGCTAATTTCTCTTTCTTTACATGAACTCAGTTTCCCTACATGGGAGGGTCTTTTCTGGGAGAAAGCTTCTGGTTTTGAGGAGTCGATGAAATATAAGAAGCTGACGAATGCGCAGAGGTCTGGTCTGAACCAGATTCCAAATAGAAGATTTACGCTTTGGTGGTCGCCAACAATTAATCGAGCAAACGTCTATGTGGGTTTCCAAGTGCAGTTGGATCTGACAGGAATCTTTATGCACGGAAAGATTCCTACACTTAAGATCTCTTTGATTCAGATTTTCCGAGCCCATTTGTGGCAAAAGATCCATGAGAGTGTTGTTATGGATCTTTGCCAAGTATTGGATCAAGAGTTGGACGCTTTGGAGATAGAAACTGTGCAGAAGGAGACAATACATCCTAGGAAGAGTTATAAGATGAACAGCTCTTGTGCTGATGTTCTTCTGTTTGCTGCCCATAAATGGCCAATGTCTAAGCCTAGCTTGGTTGCTGAGTCAAAGGATATGTTCGACCAGAAAGCTAGTAACAAGTACTGGATAGATGTGCAACTTCGTTGGGGAGATTATGACTCTCATGATATTGAGCGTTATACTAGGGCCAAATTCATGGATTATACAACCGACAACATGTCTATCTATCCATCTCCAACAGGTATTTAATATGTTTTCTTTTTCGCTTTGTTTTGTTAATTCTTTGCTTTTGTGCCGTATGTTTTATACTTTTACAATATCTGTGCAGGTGTAATGATTGGGCTTGATCTGGCCTACAACCTGCATTCTGCCTTTGGCAACTGGTTCCCTGGTTCAAAGCCTCTCCTTGCTCAAGCTATGAACAAGATCATGAAGGTACTAGATTTTTTTTTTATATCAGGGTGTCTTTTGCAGGTCCTTTTGGTATAAATATGTGACTTATCATTTAAAATTTGAATATTGCAGTCAAATCCGGCTTTATACGTTTTGAGAGAGAGAATTAGGAAAGGATTGCAGCTGTACTCATCTGAGCCTACAGAGCCATATCTGTCTTCTCAAAACTACGGTGAAATTTTCAGCAATCAAATTATATGGTTTGTTGATGATACGAATGTCTACCGTGTCACAATTCACAAGACGTTTGAAGGAAATTTAACTACAAAGCCAATCAATGGTGCGATTTTCATTTTCAATCCAAGAACTGGACAGCTCTTCCTGAAGGTATTTCTTCCTCTCCCATACTTAATATTAAGAACATGATATGCTTTGTAACACTAAACAGCTGCTTCATCTGTTTAAGGATCTTATGTAACTGCTTTTTTTCCTTCTAGGTTATCCATACAAGTGTGTGGGCTGGTCAGAAGCGTCTCGGTCAGCTGGCGAAGTGGAAGACTGCTGAAGAAGTTGCTGCACTTGTGCGGTCTCTACCAGTTGAAGAACAGCCGAAACAAATTATCGTGACGCGTAAAGGTATGCTGGATCCACTTGAAGTTCACTTACTGGACTTCCCGAACATTGTTATCAAGGGAAGCGAACTGCAGCTGCCATTCCAGGCTTGCTTGAAGATAGAGAAATTCGGTGATCTCATTTTGAAGGCCACAGAACCGCAGATGGTTCTGTTCAATATCTATGATGATTGGCTGAAGAGTATTTCTTCGTATACTGCCTTTTCAAGACTCATCCTGATCCTTCGTGCGCTTCATGTGAATAATGAAAAGGCTAAGATGTTGTTGAAGCCCGACAAGTCTGTTGTCACTGAGGCACATCACATCTGGCCCTCTCTCAATGACGACCAATGGATGAAGGTAACTCTTCTGCTTCCTTTGAGTACTTTTACATTTAGTTAGTTTCTTTATCTGTTATGTTATTTGATAAGATCCCATTACACTACTTCTGTAGCTACTGTTTAAACTTACCATTATATTAAGTAATGCTTCTTGGTTCTTCACTTTGTTTGGATAGTTAATTCTCATTCTGATTCACAATCATGTTTCATTCAGGTGGAGGTAGCACTTAGAGATCTTATCCTTTCTGACTACGCAAAGAAGAACAATGTGAATACCTCAGCTCTGACACAATCAGAGATCAGAGACATTATTCTTGGAGCTGAGATTACTCCACCATCTCAACAGAGGCAACAGATTGCTGAGATCGAGAAACAGGTATTCATAAGTGTTACTTCTGTCAGATTTTATAGTAAACATTCACTGAATAAATTTGTGTTCTGTTACTATTTTGTTCACTATACATCTGTCCTATTTGCAGGCAAAGGAAGCCAGCCAGCTTACTGCAGTCACAACAAGAACTACAAACGTTCATGGTGATGAACTCATTGTCACTACAACTAGCCCTTACGAACAGTCTGCATTCGGTTCCAAGACAGATTGGCGTGTGCGTGCAATATCAGCTACTAACCTCTACCTCAGAGTCAATCACATATACGTTAACTCAGATGACATCAAGGTTAGAATCCAAACCACTCTCATTTGCTTTTCCAATTAAGTCTTTCAGTGTCCTTAAACATGATCTCTTGTTTTTGACAGGAAACCGGATACACATACATCATGCCAAAGAACATCCTGAAGAAGTTCATTTGCATAGCGGATCTTCGTGTTCAAATTGCTGGATATTTGTATGGTATTAGTCCCCCGGATAATCCCCAAGTGAAAGAGATCCGTTGTGTTGTGATGGTGCCGCAGTGGGGAAGTCACCAGCAAGTTCACCTACCGTCCTCTCTTCCTGAACATGATTTCTTAAACGATCTTGAGCCCTTGGGATGGTTGCACACACAGCCTAATGAGCTCCCTCAACTGTCACCACAGGTACATTATATAATATGCATTATATGTACCTTATTCTCAGCTTTTTAACCCCATTACTAATTGATCTTTACTGTTTCTATAGGATGTGACCTCTCATTCCCGTATTCTGGAGAACAACAAGCAATGGGATGGAGAAAAATGCATTATCCTGACATGCAGTTTCACTCCGGGCTCCTGTTCTTTGACGTCGTATAAGTTGACCCAAACCGGATATGAATGGGGACGGCTGAACAAGGACACAGGCAGCAATCCCCACGGTTACCTTCCCACCCACTACGAGAAAGTGCAGATGCTGTTGAGTGACCGGTTCCTCGGGTTTTACATGGTAAGAAGCTCAATACCAGTTGTTGCTTTTGTCCTTTGATCATATAAAAACCATTGAAATGGGATTTTGACAATTGTTTTTTGTGATAGGTTCCTGAGAATGGACCGTGGAACTACAACTTCATGGGAGTAAAGCACACGGTGAGCATGAATTACACCGTCAAACTCGGATCCCCAAAGGAGTACTATCACGAGGAGCATCGACCCACTCATTTCCTGGAGTTCAGCAACATGGAAGAGGCTGACATCGAGGGAGATCGTGAGGATACGTTCGCTTGAGCTTATGTACTCACTTTCTTTACCATGTTTGCGACTTCCCCCATTTCTTAATTTTGCGGTAGAGAGACTTGTAAGATCGTATGTGCTACGTAAATCAGTAACTGGGTTTTACAGTCTTAATATTTTTATTGTCTGTGGTAAGATAGTTAGTAATGTTCTTAAATGTTAACATCTTTTGCTTGTAGAAGCCAAATCTTGAATGTATATTCCATCATTCAGACTTGTGTCTGGATACTTTCGATTACTTTTGTAGGTCTTCCATGAGAATTGAAAAACGATTTTTAAGATCTTGAAAGGTTAAGAAAGATAACCTTTTAAGACATGGAGAAGTGCTTTTCAAATTTAACTTGGATATATTTACTTACATCAGTCGGTTTTTAAACCTTCCCTAAACTGGAAATTGACATACAATCGGAATTGAGAACACAAGAATGAATGCAAATAGACTAAAGGAGCCTAAAGGCTTGGAACCGCTTGACACTTCCTTAGCTCTGCCTGCAGTAACACAATCTGCTCTAGATAGATGCTGGACCGTACCGGAAGGAGTCAGACCAGGTCTCTGCATTTCCTCATCACACAACCTGACACTTGAACCGGATGTTGAACCAAATACGTCATCCACGTCACTGTCTCGGTTCACGCACAAACCGGCATTGTTATACAGCCTAAGCTTTCTCCTCATCCGCCACATGGTGTCTCTCTCAAACGGTACTGGCCCTGTTAGATGGTTGTCGTTTAGCCTCAACTCGCTTAGATGCTTCACGTCACCAAACTCCAAAGGAATTGGGCCGGTCAAGTTGTTGTCCTCTAGATGAAGGACCCGGAGACTTGTTAACCGAGTCAATGATCCCGGTATTGAGCCTTGGAGATTCATATTCGAGAGAACTAGAATCATCAAGTTCTTGAGCCCTTTGAAAGCATTTTCCGGAATCGTTGCTGAGAATTTGGCATTGCCTTTGAGCATCAAAGCTTGAAGAGAGTTTAGGCCTTGGAAAGAAGGCGGGAATGGACCTGACAACCGGTTATAGCTCAAATCAATAAGCTCTAGTTGGTTGAGCCGGTTAATCGAGTCCGGTATGGGACCAGTGAATCGGTTACGGCTAAGATCAATTTTTATCAATGAACTACATGTCGAGAGTGTGGATGGGACCGGTCCGGTTAACAGATTCTGGTTCAAGTCCAAAACATTTAGATCCGGAAGATGAAAACCGGGAATCGAACCAGTCAACTGATTCCCACTCAAATCGAGCAATCTTAAACCGAAAAATCGGTTAAATGACAAGGGAATAGACCCGTTGAGATTGTTCCTATGCAAATCAAGAACTCTCAAATTGGTGAGGTTCCCCAATTCCTCCGGTATAGGACCAAGAAACCCATTCTCCCTAAGAACAAGCGTTTGCAAACTCGAACCCAAGCGTCCAAGAAACGCCGGTATTCTTTGAGCGCGGCCCAAACACCGGTAGAAAAACAATGCTTTGAGGTGTTTAAGCCTCGTAACGGACTCGGAAACGTAAGAGCGTTCCGGGTCACAAGTTGGAAACGCCGTGTCGTCCGAGAGAGCTCCAAACGACAGAGACACAACATGGTAGACGTTATCCTGGTCCGGCATACACTCGATCCCGTGCCACCGGCCTCGACACACGTCCGGAATGGAGGTGGCCCAGTCATTTCCGGTCGCACGCATAATGTCGTAGACGGCGTCTTGCTCGTCCGGCTCCGTGCGCGCACCGTCGTTGGTCATTGTGAATCCGGTTTGTGGTCCGTCAATAAGAGCCGATGGAGCCGTCGTGTCGGAGGTGATCACCGTGAAAGACTTGACCAACGGAGATATTATAGAGAGGACAATAAATATTTGGCGGTAGAGACCATATTGTGTCATTTTGTTGTTGTTGTTGTTGTGTGATTGCGGTTAAGTTCGTGTAGTGTGACTAATTGGTGTGTGTGTGTGTATAAATGACTTTGAAAAATATAAATGGTGGGTCCAAAAAACGTTAACTATGTAATAATGGCTTTCACGGGATAACTCGAGGAGAGAAATAAACAAAATTTCTGATCCTCAATTCCTGCATTTATTGTTTTCACGAGATATTCGCGTTCTGGATCCGACCCGTTTAATCAACCGGCTAATTTTAACTGAATTCTTTTTAGGAGATCATTTCGTTCATTTGTTTTTTTGTTGGGCTGAGACCATAATCTCATTCAGAGGATTTAACACAATCCCCTATTATTCAATTTGATATCTTAGACCATAGTCAATTTGATATTTTCCACCATTTTTTTCCTTTTCAACTTTGGAAACTGAGAGTTGTATTTGTTTTAGTATCTTTTAATCACTATGTTTTTTTAGTATCTTTTTACCTTTCATATTGAAGTTTTCTTTATTCATTTCTTACCACTTGAACTTTATTTGCACATATAAATGTTTTGGGTAAAGTCAAAGTGTTTTGGGATTATGAGTGTGAGTTCAAGGTGTTTAACCCGTGATGGTTTTTTTGTGGATTCTAAACTCTGTTTGGTAAAAAAAAAAAAAAATGGAAGAAGAATAGAGTCCAATCTGATTTTGCTCAAGCTATTGTAGAATACCTTTTCACTTTCTTCCTAATATATATTAAGATAAGCCAAATCTATTTCCAAATTAGAAAAAAATACTCACACGAGGGGCATCGCGTTCTGATATGGCACTTTGAGTCTCAAGAACTTGAGTTGCATCCTCCAAGCACTTAATACCACGTCTATTAACCAAATGTCGAGGTAGCATGTTGACAAAGTCTTGGAGTGATAAAGATTGTTCCATAGTTAACTTCCCCTCCCTCTTCAGGATTGCTTGATATTGTCTCAACACTGCTACCGCGAAACACTGACCGGGATCTTTGACGAGACTACATGAATCAAGCAAGCATTCGCCAAGATTCATATGTGACTTTATCAACGCTCCTTTTCAAATCTATTTTCAGTTCTCTGTCCCTAATACTGTTCTAAAAAGCAGAGTTAGGATTCTTTAGAGCATCATAAGGCGGCCACTGAGTTGCCTCGTACATATCCTTTAATGAGACACCACGAGCATGGGCGAGATGACGTAAAATGGACCACACTTGAAGGCTCTTAGTGTAGTTCACGTCGCACACAATCCTTTCGTCCTCGCTAACTCTAGTAGTTAGTCTAAACACATTTTCCCGGCACATACGAAATCTGCAAAGAATTCGCCGAAAACCAGCACTAGGAACCCTGCGATAACCAGTGTTGCGAACGCTAACACGGCGACGAAGGCAAAATAACCGTAAAGCGCTCACAAAAGCTAGTTCCACTTGGCCAACTAAGACACGCTGCTGCTCCTGTGATATTTCTGATTCCCGCGAAAATGGAATCCAAATCAGGAAATGGCCGGAGAATGGTTGTGATCGGCGGTGGAATCGCCGGCTCCTTAGCCTCCAAATTTCTCAAATTTCAGATAGTAAATCCACTCGAAATCTTCAACAAAGCTTCTAACTGTCGTATCACGACGATGACAAAACAAATCGTAGTATTTGGTGGTTGTTTCAATCTGCGGGAATTCAACACTGAGTTGTTCTTAAAAAAAAACTTTCACATATTTGTTTCCTTTTGATGTACTTCTTTCATCATATGGAATGTTCACATATTTTTAATTAGCCCATACGGAAAATGTAGAGGGAAATGATATTCGTTTCGGAAATAGAACAAATTATCAAAGCTAGGAATGACGCGAGTAGTCTTGTTGCTTGGCAGAGATTCTATCGCTAGACAAGACTTACTATAACATTTGGGATTTCTATACAAAAACACTTTAACACACACACATACTAATTTACTTAGACCATCTCCAATGTAAATCTATATTTTCTACTCTAAAATAGAGGAGAAAATAGTATTTTTCTATTTTCACTCCAATGTATTTCTCTATTTTAGAGAAATGATATTTTTTTCTCTAGTATATAGATATTTTGAATAAGACAAAAAAATCTCTATTTCTATCTCTGTTTATAGAAAAAAATATAAAGATCTCTATTTTAGAGACGGGAATAGAGATGGGTTGGAGAAAAAATAAAGGATTGTTATTTCTATTTTTATTTTTAGGAAAAAAAATAGAGATTGGTTGGAGATGCTCGAAAAAAAGAACATACGAATTAAGAAATATTGAAAGAATAGTGAGTAGTGACTAACTAATTATAGAGTACTCGAGGACAGGGCGCAAACAAGCATGACATAGTATAAGAATGAGACAATGGCGGGTTTTGTAAATAATCATAATATAATCACTAGTTTTAATCGGTAATATAATTATAACCTTAAAAAGCCTCTACTCATTATGCGCTACACTTTTACAACTTACTCTGATGATAGCATGAAAAGTATAAGTATATATTAGTATTTGTTTGTTTCGTTTCCAAGCACGCCCTTCCTTCTTTTCCACTATTTCCATTTGCATTTTCTCGACAATGCGACTCCGGTTACAATTGCTATATTGTATAGCTAGCTTTAGCTACTAAATGTTTTCATACTGTATATGATTCTACACTCTGTCGTAATAATAACTTATGAGCACGCTTTTGTGCTCTAATATCATCCCACGTTAATTACCGTTACTTTCTATAATTATATACTTTTTGGCTCCACGGAGACTAATTAAAAAGGACAAAAAGAGGCTAATTATACGTGCTAAATTTTTAAGTATTTATTTGTTTATATGTCATGACTCATATATAGCAATGCTATACACAAAACTATGAGCAGAAAACACTAGATAAGTTAGTTAGGTGACAAAAAATTACTTTGGTTGAGATTTACGAGCAGATTATATTGTCCACATGATGGTGGGCTGGTGGCTGGCGGGCCCACAGGGGTGGGTGCAACTCCCTTTCTTCTGCTTGGTTCGATCCCCATCGGCTGTTATCAACATTATGTAAAAGGTCTGTCAGTTGGGCTCTGGTCCAATTGGTTTATCTGGTAATCAGAAATACAGGTGGTCTGATTATCTTCTGGCACTTAGTCGGAAAGTATTCCAAATTCGGGATAAGCAGAGTGGTAGCCCGTAAGGTCCTATCCGCTAACGCGGAGGACAGTCCACTTGGTAGTACCTTGGTGCGTTTTTACGGGGCCTGACCGGATAGCCGATAGGGTTTATCAAAAAAAAAAAAAAAAAAAAAAACGATAACGGAATAATGTAAGTAACATATCTTGTGTGAGAAAAAACATATTGGTCGGGATTCAATTATTTTGTTCTTCTTTGAGATTTAAAGTTTGGATTATTTTCCAGTACCATCTTCTTAATACATGGTAGTTGTTTGTTGCGGACATTTTCTGTCAAACTTTAATTTAATTATACTGACATAACAAAAAAGACTTCTAATATTAGTGTCTAACTATTGATAAATATGTACTTTCTTTGGGGAAACAATTCAGGCATGTTTCTGTCTTGTGTTTCTTCTACTCTTGTGTAGTTAAATGAGAGAGAGATAAATATACATTTATTGTTAAAATGATGGAGAAAGAGGAAAACCTTTTACCATTTGCCTTTTGTCTGTATTGTCTCTTTGTTCCAACGTGGCGAGTTTACCGTTTCATTTCTTGTATCTACGTTTTGCATTTTAATAAGTTAGTTTCATATCACTTGCTTCTCTTGTTTGGCCTATTGTCTTTGGATGGATTTGTTCTCATGCCGGCTTATGTTTTTGGATGGGTTTGTTCTCATGCCGGCTTTAATTTTTGGTGTAATTCAGACTTCTAATCAATATAAACCTCCTAGATGACAAAAAAAAAAAAGAAGAGAAAAACCTTTTAGAGAAACAGATTAGGATGGATTGAAATTGAAGCATAGATAATAGCGAACACTCACTTCAAAAGTGAGTGGGAAAGTCGCGCGTTGTACGAGGGAGCAACAATGTGTGGGCCTTTCTTTTCCCATCTCAGAAACTAATGCATGCCTCCATCTTTCTTTATTTTAATTTTCATGTAATAATATCATAGTGGATTATGCTATAATTTAGTATACATTACTTGTTTGGTTTTAAGTAACTTGACAAAAGTATAACAAACATATCAATTTTAATGCATGCCCCCATTTTAAAAAAATTTTCATATAATAATCTCGTAGTGGAATTATGCTATGATCTAATAGGCTATAATATACATTACTTATTTGGTTTTCACTTGATAAAGGTTTAAAAAAACATTTCAGAACTGTCAGAAAATAAAATAAAATAAACGTATTATAATTGAATTTGGGAGGAGACAAAAGAAGAAATTTTTTCTCCAAAGAAAAAACAAAAGAAGAAAAAGGTAAATTTGGGAGTACTTTTGTAGTTTGTAGAAATGCTATAAATATGTAGAGGCTGCGGGAGGTGTAACCTGGTCTGACCGGTTTACAAGTGATTTGTCGGAGAGCAAGAAAGAACGCCGCTATTGGCAGTATCACGCGGCGGCTGTAACCGGTCACTGACTCACAAGTACACTTGTATTGTATAGTCTCATGAGGTTTACTTTTCTTATAACGGTCCATAATATTCCCCACACTCTCCTCGATTTTTACCCCCATATACTTTCTTCCACTAACCTTCATTTCACACGCGCGTGAAAATAAACAATATTCACAAAAAATATAATAAAAAAAGAAATTGTTGATCACACTAAAAGTGGGAAAAGGTTAACCTGACGACTCTTAGAAATTTGAGTACAAGTGGGTCACTATACCCTCACGGTCCTTACTTCAACTTATGATTATAAATACCCCTTGTTTTGTCTGAAACTTGAATCATGAACCCTTTAGCTAAGAGTTTGAAGCAAGACCGGTTTGATAAAAAGTGTACAATTTTTTTTAAGACCGGAAAAGATTGTAGCGGACAAGACGGGTGTGCCATTGTGGATGTTGGGGTTGGGTGTGGACCGGCTTCAAGCCGACATAAACTGCCTTCTAACTTCTCTTTTTCATCAGGGAGTGTTGGACGAGCAGTTCTTGCAGCTTCAACAACTTCAAGATGAGACTTCACCAACTTTTGTATACGATGTTATTAATATTTACTTTGATGAGTCCGAGAAGTTACTCCGTAACCTCAGATTATTGCTGTGAGTTGTTTCTTTCCTTCTTTCCTTTTATGTATATATTGTGTTATGGTTAGATTTTAACATGAATGTATATATGAAATGATATTGTATAGGAGGGATAGAGAATTCTCGGACTATAAGAAGATAAGATTGCATTTGAATCAGTTGGTGGGAAGCAGTTCGAGCATTGGTGCTCGTAGGGTTCGTAACGTATGTGTTGCCTTTCGCTCTGCTTCCGAGCTTAGCAACCGTCCAGGGTACAAAATTATACGCTATTTCCTATATGCATTATTGCAAATAATATTTTTATTGTGATGGTTCAGGTGTTTGAGAGGACTGGAGGTAGTAGAGCATGAGTATCATTACCTCAAGAACATGATGCATGAACTCTTCCAGGTGCTTGCTTTATTTAATTACACACAATAATATTTCATATGGTTTATAAATAAGTATATATATATATTGTTAACAATGTTGATATATGAATGGTTGCAGCTGGAGCAGCAAAGGCTATTAGCTGCAGGAGTTAGATATCCAATGTAGAATCATAGTAGTAATTAATTATGTTTTTGTCATAAAATTTCCGATAAGGAGAAAGCTAATTAGAGCTTAATGGTAGTGTGTCGTGTTGTAAGCTAGCCTAGCCATAGCTGTTCGCATGATTACTATCTTCATAAATTTAAAATATATATCTTCCGGCTTTTAATGTAAAATGTCATGTAGAGAAGCGGAGTAATCCTTTTGTATTTTGGCACACCGGATATACAAAATTTTATCCATCTTAGTGGAAAACATATTATCTGATCGTGTCCTATCCTTTCCGCTAACGAGTTGCAATACTCCTTCTCTCCTTGAATTTTACTTAGGTTGTATATAGCTCCATCAGTGATTTATTATAGGAGGGAAGGCAGACACATATGAATGCTTCAATTCTTGCAATCGTCTTGGTAATTAACTCAAGGGTTAATTAGTGAAACAACTCAATTGTAATTTATTAGAAATACAGTCTATTTTCCCACAAACTATAATATACACATATATGTCCACCAAATTTTATCGTCCATATATATATATATATATATATATTCTTGAAAGCAAAATTCTTTACTTATATCTCCCCAAATTAAAAGTTCAAAGTTCTATATATCTACAAAATAAAAATTTTAAACTTGAGACTCCATGTTGTCTGTTTATTGGTTCACTGTTTCCAAATTATAACTTAAACCATATAATCTAATAATAAACCTGATTAACACCGGATTTCACCCAATATTACAATCCAAAACCCGATTATAACTTTTACACCAAAATCCAAATCGTCCGACCCGATTCGCTTTCTCTTTCTACTCAATCCGATATTTTCAAGCTCTTTTTGCATTGCATTCAAGCCTATTCAACGTCAATTCCAACAAGCTTGGAAACTTTCGAGTCACTTAAGCATAATAAAGAAACCTCTAATTAAATGTTTTTGGAGACTTCGGAGTTACATATAACCATAATAAACAAATCCCATATAAAATGTTTTTTGAGATTACGATAAACTAAACAAAAGAAAAATCTTCTTTAAACTTGATCCTGTAAGCAAGAAACAGAGTCATATTAGTTAAGGTTCCCAAGCGATACAGATAATATCATATCCGTAGTTGAATCATATAAGATATTTTTACCTCTAACGAACAACCATTGCGATAAACAGCAAGATTAAACTTTCCGGCATTAAGTCTCTAGAAAAACGGAGAAACCCGCGATCACCGAGCTTTACGTTGCCATCGCAATCCTGAATCTCCCAAAACCCGCGACCATTCTCGTCGTGCCCACTCCCAGACAAGACCATGGTGTGAGCATTGTATCTTTGACGGTTAGCTAAATATGCTGTCATCTCTGCATATGTTGGTTCACGTACCACTCCTTTTAAATCTCTATTGTTGTAGCTTTGGAACCAAATGACACTGACTGCGGCAGGTCCAAAATCATTAAGTTGTGACTCAAGGGGGTAGTTCTAGGAAAACCCATGGTTATTGTACGCTATAACATCCGGTTGGTATATCGTAATGTTGTTTTCCTAACCAAAAAAGTAAAAAAGAAAAGATTATTAGCTCCTCTATGTAAAAGAAAAGAAAACAGGAAAATGCAAACTTACTCGTGGAATAGGAGCACCTCTCTGGAAGTCTAGAGGAGGTCCATCTCGCTCTGACACAACACCATGCGAAACAAGAAAGTCGCATGCTTCTTGGACGAAGCGAACACCCAAATTAACATCGAACAAGTGGTCAAGAATGTTGTTGATCATCTCTTGTATTGACAGGGACTGTTGAAGTCCACACCATTTCTTCAACAAAGATTCAAGCTGTCTTATTAAAGCGATGAGAAAACAAACCGCAGCATCCGAAGGTTGCTTCAATCGACAAGAATTCAAAATTGAGTTGTTCATGATGCGATAGGAGACGTATTTCACAAAACGCAAGCTTCTCTCCAAGTTAACTCTCATCTGTTCACTGGAAAGAGTGGACCAAAAGCCGGACTGACGATTATACAAATCGTTATAAGAAAGCCAATTAGTTGACCTGTGGATATCATGTAAAAGAAAACAGTCATATATTAGACGTTTGTTTACACACCTAATCTTAAATTAAGGATATAGAGCAGAAAAAGTTACCTCTAAAGAACACACAGTACTCTTCGCAAAGTGCCGAAAAACTGCTCGTACTTGCAAACTGTCGTATCACGGCGGTGACAAAACAAACCGTAGTATTTGGTGGTTGCTTCAATTTGCACGAATTCAACACTGAGTTTTTCTTGATGCGCCAAGATTCATAATTCACAAAACGCAAGTTTTTATCCAAGCCAACATTCATCTGTTCCTTAGAAAGATTGGACAAAAAATTGGACCTACGATTATCCAAATCCTCATAAGAAGGCCAATTAGTTGACCGGTAAATCTCCTACAAAAGAAAACAGCATATAAAACATTTGTTTAAACACCATTCCTAAATTAAGGAGAGACATAGAAACCCTGCATCATGATAGTTGTGTCAATAGCCAGGTATAGACGCTCATATTTCCAAAGAAAAATAATTATCAATGTGAAAACCGAATTATCTATATGAAAAATGAATTATATATTCTTTGGATGAAGAAACTATAGTTAAGATTACTTCCAAAGAAGAATTGTGAGTTAAGGCGAACAAAGTTGAGTAATGTTCATGTGTTTATAACTTAATGCAAAGAATTGGAGACACATGATACAATCTATTAGAACTGAATATTGAGTAGAGAAATTAGGTGAAATAAAACACATTTGACTAATTTTTTCTCTCTCAAGCTTTAGCATAACACAATAAACTAATACAATTAGGCTTCCATGAAACTGATGTAGAAATGATGGAAGTGTAAAAAGATAGATCTTCAAGCTTCAAAGCACATGATATAATAAACATTTTACCTTTCAATCTTCGAGTTCAATCTCAGCATGCTCAATGATTAAACTCCATTTAAACCACAATAAAAGTCAAATACGAGATCTATCAAACTGGTCCTAAAAGTACATACACCTTATATGGACATGAGTTTTTTAAAACATTAAAATGGGTATGTTGAATGAACAAGTTTATGTTGTTTATTATGATAAAAACAAATTGATTATAACATATCAAATTTATGCATGCATGTTTCTAAAACAGATGTATACATACATGTATATGTTTGTGAAAAAAATGTGCAATCCATTAACTGCGATTGCGACTGATATGTTGAATTAACATACTTATGTTGTTTATGAAGACAAAAACATGTTGATAACAACATATCAAAATTATGCATGTATATTTCATAAAATATTAAAGTGGATTAACAACATAATAAGAGATATGCTCAAAGAAGAGCTTTTTCCTGTAAATAGTACTGTTTTACTATTTACAGAGATATCATTACTTAAATAACGGTGACCAAATCAAATATTTCAGCAAAAAATCCCTTGGCAAAAAGAAAAATATCAACAACATACCCCTAAACCTAATATAATAATTATATAAAAATGCTGTGTTTTGGTGCTGGGGTCTCTCAGGGTTTTGGTTCTTCAAACTTGGGTTTTTGGAATCTCTGTATCGCCGACGACTACACGATGGAGCAAACTTTCATTCTGATCAAGCCCGACGGCGTCCTGATTGGTCTTGTACGTTTCCCTCCTCCTCCTTTCTGATTTCAATTCGGCTCGGATTCCATATTTATTAATTTTTTGTAATTCAGGTCGGCGAAAGGAAGAAAGATCATTGAAAAGACAATCCCTGCAGCTTCTGACCTTGACAGAGACATTGGCACAAACCTGATCCATGGGAGTGACTCATTGGAGAGCGCTTACAAGGAGATTGCGTTGTGGTTCCCTGATGGACCTGTCATTCCAAACTCTCATAGTGACATCGGGAGGATTTCTGTTACTGGATTTGACACAGTGGAACAAACTCTCATCCTCATCATGCCCGACGCCGTCAAGAGTCGTCATGTCGTTTCCCTTTTCATTTAGAGATTTTTAGGCTTCATGAGGATTCCCTTTTTTTTTTTGGTAATCATTCTTAGGTTCGACAAGAAGGGTTTCACTTTGAAAGGTAAGAATACCATCCCTAGGCTGAGTCTTTTATCCAGCTCTGCTTAGTCATCGAGTAGCTGAGTATTCATTTGTGGCATGGTCAGGTCTTAAGATGATCACTGTGGACCTCCCTTTTGCTGAGAAACACTTGTCTGCGAAGCCCTTCTTCAGTCATCTTGTCAACTACATAAGCTTTGGCCCAGTCGTTGCAATGATCTGGGAGGGGGAGAACGTTGTTTCAGCCGGAAGAGATATCATAAGAATGACAATCCCTTGTAATGACATGGACATGGACATTGGCTGGTAAGAGCACTTCTTTTCTTTTATATGGCCAAGAAATGTATGTATTGGGTTGGATGAGAAATGACACGATTTGGTGCAGCAACCCGATCCATGGGAGTGACTCAATGGAGAATGCTATTAAGGAGAGTGCTTTGTGGTTCCCAGATGGACCTGTCAAACTACCTAGTGAAGCAGCCGAGCCAAAAGCCCGGTAAATTCATTCGATTCGAGATTTGTATCTTTAACATGTCTTGTTTTTTTCGACAAAAAGGAGGTGTTGATAAAATTGTCAAAACTATTTCAGTGACATTGGGAGGATTTCCGTTACCGGATCTGACTGTCATCTTCCTCGTAAGCAATATCAAGAGTGCGTTGAGAGAACATTACGGTTCATGTGGAAATATCACTGATGTTTATGTTGACAAAAAGTCGCGTGTTGCTATTATTTATCTTGTGGGAGAGGACGCAGTAGACAAGGCCTTGAAACTTAATAGATGTGAAGTGGGAGGATGGAAATTCTGTGCGGAGGCTTATCCGTTTCTAGACAACAAGTAAACGCAACCTTCTTTTTTCTTTTGTGAGATTTTGATGTCTTTAACATGGCTTCTTGCATGTGTTGATAATATATTTCATCTCCTGCAATCCAACTATTGCAGGCATGTTTCGATGAGTGTTGAAGGATATGCCCCTTCGCTTGGTGCTGATAATCTCAAAATCAAGTTGCGTGATCTTTTCTCTTCATGTGGAACGGTCACGGAAGTCCGTATCATCAAAGGGTTTGTGGCTTCTTGCGACGAGCATTTTCCCCAACTTTCAAATTATTAACTGCTCACTAAAGACTTGTCTTTGTTGATTTTAACAGATTCACTTTGGTGACTATTAAGGGATTTGACGCAGCAGAGAAGGCGCTGGAACTTAGTGGGAGCATCATTGGAAGACGCAAAGTACTTGTTAGGATGCTTAGCCGTCCACCAAGATACACTGTCCACGATCGTCTTAAACCGGTTACGAGAATACTTGTTCACAATCGTCGTGGACGGCGGCGGGTTCAGGGACATAAATTTGATTCTTGATTATTGGCAACAAAGTAAAATTTGTGTGGTTTGGTTTAGAAATGATGGCTATGAAAAAGAGACTACTGCGGAGGAGGAAGCTCCAATGACGAAGCTCCTTGGTGTTTTTTAACTTTGTCAGTACAAATGCAACCTTTCTTTCTATTGTACCTGTTATGTATGGCTTTTGTTTGGGTGTTTCTAGGTAAACTCTTACAATGTTTCCAAGTAAACTCGTAGGATGTTTTTTGTTGAGATAATGACTAAAATATTGCTCAATTCATTATTAATCCAAGAGTACGATTTATTAGGAAAGACAAAAGCATTTCCATCATAATACATACACTACAAGAAAACATGCTGTTTTCCGATGGAATTTCCGGCCGTCATAATTCCCGTCGGACAATTCCGTCGGAATTCAGACGGTTTTCCGACACAAAATCATTCCGTTAGTACTCCGTCGGTTTATTTTGACGGAATTCTGACGACTAGGCTTACCGTCCGTATGCCGTCAGAAATCCGTCAATATTTACCGACGGATTACCGATGACGGTAGGCTGTCGTAACTTTCCGCCGACATTCCGACGGACAACCGACATAAATCAGATTTTTCTGTCTGACAGACGGAATTCTGACGGAATTGTGACGGGGTCCGATGTCGGCAAACTTTGGGTGGTTAACATATCGTCTGGGTTGGCCGATGGGATTGAAGGGTTGTTATGTCGGAGGTTTTGACGGTTTTCCGACGGATTTTCATTCTACATAAGTTTTCACATTTCTTCCGACGTTCATAACAACATTTGAAAAACAAAAAAAAAAATTAGAGATGAGTTCTTCAAATTTTCGGTCATGGATGGACGAGCCAATGATGGAAGAGGGGTCGAACTTATTAACGACCGAATACGCTCAAGGTATTTGCGAGTTCATGCAGTTATCTAGAAATCAAAAGGCGGCCAACAAAGGTCAGGATATCAAATATCTTTATTCTAATTGTTGTAATAGAATTAGTGTTGCGGTTCTTACTGTTTGAAACCACTTATATAGATATTGATTTAGGGCGGGATATAAGGTTTGGTATTTACATGGAGAAAAGAATTATGAATATAGTAGTACCAGTAGCAATGAACCTTATTTTCCATCTAGTGTAGGGGAACCTACAACAGAAGTAGATGTTGGGGTAAGTACGGTTGCGATTGTTAACGATGCGTTTAGAGAGAATTTGTAGTCTGGTGGGTATCATGAAGGTGATAGGGTTGAAGAACCTAATTTAGAATCTCGAAGGTTTTTCGATATGTTGGACGCATCAAAGCAACCACTATACAGCGGTTGTAGGGATGGTCATTCACCGCTATCTTCTGCTAGTAGGATGATGAACCTGAAGACTGATTATAATTTGTCCGAAGAATGTGTTGATGCATTTGCCGAGTTCGTGAGAGATGTTTTGCCAGAAGATAATCTGGCCCCAGGATCATACTACGAGGTCCAAAAACTTGTCGCCGGTCTTGGTTTGCCGTACCAGGTTATAGATGTGTGCATCGACAACTGTATGATATACTAGAGAGAAGACGAGAACCGAAACAAATTTAAATTTTGCCAGAAACCCCGGTGGCAGGGTGAAGATTCCATTCAAACGGATGTGGTATTTACCCTTAACGGAGAGGTTGAAGAGGCTGTACGAATCAAACCGCACAGCTAAGGCTATGAGATGACATGCAGAGCATAGTCAAGATGGAGATATCACGCATCCTTCTGACGCGGAAGCGTGGAAACACTTCCAATCCGTATATCCAGATTTTGCATATGAACGACAGAATGTATACATAGGCTTATCCACTGATGGTTTCAACCCGTTTGGCAAGCATGGCAGAAAATATTCATTATGGCCGGTCATCGTAACACCTTACAATTTCCCTCCATCAATGTGCATGCGGCGAGAGTTCCTGTTTCTCTCAATCCTAGTTCCCGGGCCAGATCATCCAAGACAGTCGCTCGATATATTCCTCCAACCATTGATCTGTGAGTTGCAGATGTTGTGGGAGCATGGTGTTGAGGCTTTTGATGTTTCAGTCCAACAGAATTTCAACATGCGTGCGGTTCTTATGTGGACCATAAGCGATTTTCCAGAGTACGGAAGATTGGCTTGTCCTTATTGCCAAGACAATACTACAGCATTCCAACTGCAGCACGGAAGGAAGACTTCATGGTTTGATTGTCACAGCTGTGTTTTTTTACCGACAGATCATCCATATCGTCGGTCTAAAAGATATTTTAGGAAGAATCTACAAGTGTTATATGGTTCACCTCCGGAGATAGATGGTCGTAGCATATTGGAACAATTACGTGATTTTGGTGCAGAGCGAACTCCTGAATGTGGGGGTAATGACCATCACCCCGTCGACGGTTGTGGGGAATATCACAATTGGCACAAGAAAAGTATTTTCTGGGATTTGCCTTACTGGAAAGACCATCTATTGCGGCATAATACAGATGTCATGCATGTTGACAAGAATTTCTTTGACAACATCATGAACACCATATTAAACGTCCCGAGAAAGACCAAAGACAACTGGAAGTCTAGATTGGACTTGCCATTGATTTGTTCGAGGGCATCTCTTCATGTTTCGGCTAATGGTAGATTGCCAATGCCTGCATACCGGTTAGACGCTGGTCAAAAAGAAGTATTTTTTTAATGGTTCAAAAAATTTGTAAAATTTCTAGACGGCTACGCATCTAATCTACGTAATTGCGTGGATTCGACGGAAGGGAAGTATATAGGAATGAAGAGTCATGATTTTCATGTCGTGATGCAGCGTCTTCTTCCATTTGTATTTGCATATCTTCTTCCAGAACCAATCCACCAAGCAATTAGAAGTATATTTCGTACTCCCATTAGTTTCTTACTACCATAATATTACTATATATGTACTAATTAACTTGTTTATTTTTTGTTTACAGGCGTTGGTGCATTCTTCCGAGATTTATGTTCAAGAACACTTACAGTCCACGGGATACGTAACTTAGAGTCCAATATCCCAGTTCTCCTTTGTAATCTTGAGAAGATATTTCCACCGTCTTTTTTTGATGTTATGGAACATCTTCTTATTCACCTCCCATGAGAAGCAGCCTTGGAGGCCCTGTTCAATACCGATGGATGTATCCGTTTGAGCGTTACATGTTCCCCCTGAAGAAAAAGGTTAAAAATTTGAGCAGAGTTGAGGGATCTATTGTCGCACAAAGCCTAAACGAGGAAGTCTCACACTTTGCCGTATATTACTTTCCATCGCAAGTTCATACTAAGGCGAGACGTCCTGCCCGACATGATGATAGAGGTGAGAAAGCAGTCTATGCCGTGGTTGTTCCTGAGTTGTTTGCCCAAGTTGGTCGAGCAAGTGGAAAAGGAAAGAAACGCAAACTATCACCACAAGAGGTCATACATTTGCATACGTATATCCTCAGAAACTGTGACTAAATTTTGGAGTACGAAAGGTATATCAGTTATTATACTAAATTTATGGAATTATTTGCCTTCATCTACTAACGAGTGTTCTGTTACAGGATCTACATGTCTCTCGCACGTGAATACCATTCTAATAAGACAGATGTCGAACTTGTTGTCTTGAAAGATGAAGAATTTTCGGGGTGGTTGAAATGTTATGTAAGTTTAATATAATTACTTACTCTTACTTTTCCAGGTTTTCACGTTCATATGTTACTGATATCTTACTTATATCATTTTTTAGGTTTCCGAAAGTTTAGCAAGTGGTCAATCACTCCCGACATGGTTAGTGGAGTTTGTTCAGGGTTTACGCAGCACCGCGACTTCATATCCCAAGTTTTGCACTAGGGGATATTCGTTCAGGATCCATAAAGAAGGACGTCAAATGTCAACTTCGGACTATGGTATTTCGGCGCAGTCAGGTGATACCATGTACTATGGGATTTTAAACAAAATCTTGGAAATCCACTATCCAGGAATGTTGGACTTGAGGTGCATTGTGTTTATGTGCGATTAGTATGATCCATCCAATGGTCGAGGGGTTCGAGTTGAACCTCTTGGTGTTATTTCCATAAATTCAAGCCGGAAGCTACAGTATTACGATCCATTTATCCTTGTGTCTCAAGCAGACCAGGTATCAATACAATAATATGTTTACCTACGTACTCATACTTAAGGTTTGTTGTTCATGTATATTAACAATATCCACTATTTATTAATAGGTTTGCTACATTCCATATCCTCGAGTTGCCTATCGTACAGATCACAGTAACTCCAATTAACCCGAGAGGAAAATTATATGGAGTTCCAGAACATGATGCTCTACAACCATCGAGAAGTATACCAATGTCACCTGTGGAGGAGATGGGTAACATTGACCTTGTCGTTGATGTCACCCATATCGGGGATGATCTAGTGCATTCGGACGATGAGGAAACACGTGACGAATTTGACGACGAATCAGACTCCATCCCTAGTGAAAGTGGATCAGGAGATTCAGATTAATAATTTAGGAATAAATGTGTGGTTATGAATATTGTACTCTCACATCTATGGGTTCCCTGTAATATAGTGTACTGCATATATAGTAGACAAAAATTTACAATATTTTGCCATTGCTCATTAACAAATCTGATTGTGGAAGACAATCTCAGTATTACGACGGACAAATAAGAAAACAATAAAATTGCACACTTCCCCGGATTCGAACTCGGGTTTGATATAGTTTTAAAGGAAGCATAACCATTTAAGTTGAGGACGAATCTTGTATATCATTGACATTTAATAATTTATAATCAATTCCGGTTACTAATTAACAATATATTTTGATTATGCAACACCAATAAAACATTACATTTAATGAAACTTCAAATTTAAAACAACTTAATACACAGGTAGATTAAAGACTTGCAAATATTAAACACTACTGTTATGGTACAAACACATAAATAGACAATATTAATTTTAAAAACTTATGTCTGTATCCACTCCAAACATACCATTGGTTAGAACCATTTTAAAATTTTCTTTCCCTTTTTATTCTTTGATGGAGAATCTAAAAATCCATCGCACAATTCACTTTTGATTGCATCAACATCAATATCTAAGTTTGGCGTTTACGGGCTTTGGGCGAATTGAAAATCATAGTACTGATCCTTACATTCTTTTGAAGTACTTCCACCGTAAGTATATGACTGTTCAGTGAATTGATATGGTTGGCCGGCATTGACAACCCGCACTGAATCCATCTGCATTTTTTGGAGTGCAAGAATCATCTACCCACGAGTATGTGGATATATCTTTAGTGTGTTTGTCGTACAGAAATTCCGATTCCCACAACAATTTTGGAATGTGGTAGTTGTTTGGCAAGCACTGGCTGTCCGGCACTATTGTTGATGTGGAATCTTCCTGATGGATTGGTGAGCAGGTATCAAATTCCCACGAGTAAGTGGGAACCTCTTGAGTGAATTTGTCGCAATGAGATTCAGTTTCCCACGAGAATTTTGGAATATCCAAAAAATTTACCACGGTTTTTGATATAGATTCTTCGTTAGGAGAGGTAGAAGACATTTTTTTTTGTTAGTGAGAGGGGTAGAAGATATCCACTCCGTCATCAGTGTATTTATAGTAGAGGTTATATGTATAAACCCTCGGTATCCCGTCGGTATTCTGTCGGTTTTACCAATGGAATATCGACGGAATTCAGACAACACGATGTCGGCAAACGTATGATTGGTCAGACGAACTGATGGATTTCTGCCAGAACTATGTCGTCGGAATTATGTTGACAGATTTCAGACGGCATTCCGACGGTTTGCGATGTCGGCAACGTTTGAGTGGTTAATAAATCGTCTGCAGTGGCCGATGGGATTGGTGAGGTGTTATATCGGAGTGTTATGATGGTTTTCGGACGGAAATCTTACGGATATCCGTTCTACATAATTTTGCACATTTTCTCATTCTTCCATACAAAAATTTGAACACAAAATCATAACACAACACATAAATATTCAATTGCGTAATGGCAAATAGAGATCTATGGAATTACTATATGCAAAACCGCGCCCCTGGTCGAAACCCTCCAAACATAACTCATGTTCCTTCAAGCCCTCCTTACGATAACTTAAATGTTACTAATGCTGAATCGAAAATTTCACTCCATCCAACTCAACAATCCCAGAACCAAACGCCCGTAATACCGGGACCTGGCCAAGTCGTTCGGCGAGGACTGTTTCGCAAGAGGTCTCATGATGCAAAGGTGGTATCAAATCTTCGATGGGCCCTGAGATATTTATCTCCTGTTATATAGGAGGGACAAATCCCATCTTGTTCCATCCCTGTTTCTTCACACACTTCATGATACGCCCAATCAATGCCTTTATAGTCACCTGTTACAGATAACGTTTGACACCGTCAAAGCGGACCAATTCATATGTAAGAAATCATGATGAACTCAGGTCTAAGGACTATACTCTATAGTCGTAATGAGAACCTCTTATGACACTTATATAACTATCCTGTAGAGTTCTCATTAGCGGGTCATGTCCGATCATATGTTCTCTAACATATATCTATGTGATTGACTTTAATACTCTTATTAATGACTCCATGAAACTCAGTCATCAGTCACCTCACATGCCAGTCTCACGTGGTTGTTAGTGTCCCACTTTAACAACCTTGACCAGGGACAAATTTAATCTATGTCATTTAACACTTATAGGGTTTCATGATCAAGTCCTCAACTTGATGACCTATAAAATGCCATAAATTACTTTGGGACTATTATTCAATTATCCAATAATCAAATAATATATGAAACAATTTCATCATGACATAACCAAATTGTGTCTATATGAACATCATAGTATAACTAAATCCATTACAACTCCCACTAGAATCAAGATCACATCTTAATCCATCCAATACCTACATCAAAAGGGTGAAACTCATGATTAGGTCGTGGGAGAGGCTGTGGCGCTCTGCTTGGAACCCTTTCCAACAAACCACAGGCTGCGGTGCTCTGCTTGGAACTCTTTCCAACAAACCGCAGGCTGCGGTGCTCTGCTTGGAACCCTTTCCAACAAACCGCACCGCCATATAGACACAAGACATAACAAGATTCCGACCGGAAATCGTCTTTGTTCGTCTAACCAATCTCATCAAATACCATTACTTCCTCAGTTCACCAAGCTCCTATCCTTAGTATTCCTCAATTACTTGAGAATATTCTTGGTAACTATCCAGTGACATTCACATGGATCATATTGGTATCTACTCGTCATGCTTAGAACACAAGCAGTACCTGGACGAGTGCAGGTCATGGCATTCTTGATAGATTCCACTGTTTACGCATGGGAATTCTACTCAAATGTTCTTGCTCAGCCTGTGCCTGGGGACACTGTGTCTTGCCAAGATTAATGCCATGAAACATTGGTATAAGGCCCTTCTTGGAATCATGCATACTGAATCTGTCCAAGACCTTATCACCATAAGCATCTTGACACGATCCAATTAGCCTACCCAATCTATCTCTATAGATTCTTATTCCAAGAATTTTACGCCTTTCAATGAAAAACAACTTCCGAGCCAAGTTTCAAAAACTAAAGCAACGGAGCGTCATTTCCGAGAATAAGTATGTCATCTACATACATAATGAGAAATGCAACTACACTCCCACTAGTCTTCTTGTAAACACACGGTTCCTTTTCGTTCCTGATGAAGTCAAACCTTTTGACGGCTTTATCAAAATGAAGATTTCAACTCCGTGATGCTTGCTTCAATCCATAAATGGATTGATGAAGCTTGCATTCTTTCCCAGCATTATTAGGATCTGTGAAAACACAGGTTGTGTCACGTACACATCCTTTTCCAGAATTCTATCAAGGAAAACTGGTTTTCACATCCATCTGCCAGATTTCATCACCATGATAAATGGCAGTTGCTAGGATTATCCGAATGGATTTAAGCATAGCGACTGGGAATAGGTCTCTTCATAGTCGTACCATGAATTTGCTTGAAACCTTTAGCCACTAAACTAGCTTTAAATATCTAAATATATCATCCACGTCAATCTTCTTTTGAAGACCCATCTACACTCAATGGTTTTTACACCATCGGGTAAATTTACCAAGTACCATAACTGGTTTTCTGACATGGATCCCATTTCGGATCTATCGGCTCCAAGCCATTTTTCGGAGTCCGGGCCCAACATTGCTTCTTCAAAATTCGCATGCTCGTCATTGTCAATGATCAACAAGTCATGACAATCGGTCATAAGAAATCCATATTTCTCGTAATCGTTACGAATCCTTTCGGATCTGCGAACTTCATGCACCACAGGTGTAGGTTCTACAACTCTTTGCATATCCAGCTACTTATCTTCCTAAACAGGTCGAGTAGTCTCTTGTGATTCTCGAACCTTTTCGAGTTTTACTTCACTCCCACTGTTCTTCTTGGAAAGACAATCTTTCACTGGAAAACACAGTTCTTAGCAACAAACATTTTGTTCTTAGAATGGTTATAGAAGTAGTCAGCCTTGGTTTCCTCAGGATAACCTTCTGAAGCAGCACTTATCGGATTTGGGTGCAGGCTTGTTAAACATTTTACAGAAGCCTCACCATCCCAAATTTTTAGGAAAGACAAATTGGAACATTTCCAGTCTACATCTTATGTGGTGTCTTTGCAATTGATTTTGATGGAACCCTATTTGGTGTAAACTCAGACATTTCTAGAGCGTATCTCTAAAAGAGATAATGGAAGATCTTTGTGACTCATCATCTATCGAACCATATCCAATAAGATCCAATTCTTGTGAAACAATTTCACACTCTCTCAGATGATCACTTATCTATTGCTTAAGTATTCTCCTCCGCGATCGGATCGAAGAAAATTTCTCCTCCGCGATTTGATCGAGGAGCTCTAATACTTTTGTCAATTTGATTATGTACTTCATTCTGGAACTCCTTGAACTTTTCAAAGGATTCCGACTTATGACTCATTAGGTAGACATCGCCATGCATACTAAAGTCATCAGTAAAAGTAATGAAGTACTAAAGTTTCCTCTAGCACTGTTGCTCATCGGGCCGCACACATCTGTATGTATAAGGCTCAATAATTCGTTGGCCCTCTCATTTGGTTCATTAAAAGAGGCCTTAGTCGTTTTGCCCAATAAGCAGGATTCACTTTTGTCATATGATTCACAATCAAATGAGCCCAAAAGCCCATCACTATGGAACCTTTGAATCCTCTGTGGCCCAAAACGGCAATGCTAGGGAACCGATTTGTGTTTATGTTATAGACAGGCATAGATTGGTTTCAGACATAAAACCCATTCTCTAATGGGGTGTTATCATAGAACATATTATTAAGATCAAAAGAGCAACATTTGTCTTTTATCAAAATAAAATCATTCAAAATCATACATGAAAATGAAATGACATTTCTGCACATAGCAGATACATAATAGCAATCATTTAGTTTCTAAAACCAAGTCTGAAAGCGACCACAAATGGAAACTTCCTACAGCTAATGCAGCAACACTTGCTTCATTCCTGTTGAGCATCTCCATTTGTCCCTTCTTCAACGTTCTACTGTTGCTTATGCTCTGCATATTTAAACAAATATGAGCACCACAACCGGTATCTAATACCCATAAGATAGAACTTGAAGTAACATAAATACCTGAAGAAGTCTCATACATCTTCATTATTTCTTGTGAATCTTCCAAATATTTCTTGCATTTTCTCCTCCAATGCCTTGGCTCCTCGCAATAGCTGCATGTAACATCATCAGATGGGCCAGACTTGGGCTTATTGATAGACCCGGGCATGTCCTGATTCATAATCTGGACGGCCTTTCTATCACCCTTGTCTTTACCAGGTTTCTGAAACCTTTTGCCCTTCTTGATGTCAAGCTCAGCCATCTTGAGCATGTCATGCAGCTCAGTCAACGTCTTCGTCAATCCATTCCTGATATAGTCCTTAATGAACTTATCATAGCTCGACGGCAGTGACTGCAAAATGATGTCTGTAGCCAACTCTTGGCTAATGGGACAATCCAGTCTCCTCTGGTTATCAATATAACCCATCATCTTTATGATGTGAGGACTCACTGGAGCATTCTCAGGTAGCTTGCACTCAACTAGAAGTTTAACCGACTGGTATTTCTCAGTTCGAGCCTGCTCCTGAAACATCACTTTCAGGCGAATGATCATCTCGATGGGCGACTCCACGTTCTCATATTGCTTCCGCAAATCAGAGTTCATGGTAGCCAACATCAGACAACGCACATCGACCATATCATAGTAATGCTTGTTCCAAGCATCATATTCTGCATGTGAGGCATTGGACCTTAACTTCTCGGGGAGAGGTTTCTCAAGGACATAGTCCTTTCTCTCTTGCTTGAGAACAATTCTCAAGTTCCGATACCAATCAAGGAAGTTGGATCCATTTAACTTGTCCTTCTCAAGGACGGATCGCAACGAGAATGAATTCTCATGAGGGGTTTTTGACATAACTAGAACAAGAAAAGAAAAAGTTTTAGTTATGATGTTCATGAAATGAGAAATCTTAACAATTAAGAAAACTCGCATTATATTCAAAACAATGTTTCCTCAATAGAATATAATGATCCAAGATCCATACTTCACCAAAACTCGAGCGAGCCACTGGCTGTTACCCAAATCTTAGCTATCTAGGTAAGCAACACCTTGCTAATCATATCCAATATGACTCTTGGTTGCGGATAAAACATCTTATGTTTTGTCCACCTGATGTCTATGGGCCCAGAACTTCTGATAGCCCACTCAAGTAAACCAATCTTTTCAGTCATGTAATAGTTGATGCCATGCACTGCAAGCCCATCAACCCAATTACCTACTGCCTTACTCATGTAACTGCAGATACCTTGCACTGCAAGCCTATCACGCAATGAAACGAGTCTTGACAGCTGACAAGATCGGGAAGACATCCAGAACACTTGATATTTAGTTGAGGAACGGAACTTTTAATCCTAACACATATCATATATGCATTCAGGAACCCAAAATCATTAAATCTGGTTCGGTTATTTGATTTTAGGTTCACTAACCCACAATATTTGTAAGCTGTCGATCGATACTACATTAGTGACGATCGACACTTACTTTCTGGAACAGTTCTTCGACAACCGATCAATCCAATTGAACCGGTTTCGATAACCGATAGAAACATTTCAATAACCGGTCTGTGTCGATCGACACAACATTTGTATCGATCGACATAACCAAACCAAATTTAATCTTCGATAACCGGTCAATCCAATTGAACCGGATCGATAACCGGTCAATCCAATTGAACCGGATCGATTTTGGCCTCTGTCGAGCGACACAATATTTGTGTCGATCGACACGAACCAAATCGCATTAACAGTAACAAACCGGTTTCAATCGATTTCTAACCATGTGCGATAACCGATTCAATCCAATTGAACCGGTTAACCACTTCTCAAGGCCGTAAACCCTAATTCACGATTCTGAAAATCGTGATCACTGTTCATCGACGAATCACTATTCATCGAGTACTGTTCATCGTGATTACTATTCACCGATTACTGTTCATCGCGAATCACTATTCATCGAGACTGTTCATCGTGATTACTGTTCACCGATTACTGTTCATCGCGAATCACTATTCATCGAGTACTGTTCATCGCGAATCACTATTCACGATTACTGTTCACCGATTACTGTTCATCGCGAATCACTATTCACGATTACTGTTCATCGATGTAGCATGCATCCTAATTTAAACAAGTTCTAGCAGATTACATGTTAAAGCCTAAGGCTCTGATACCACTGTTGGAATGTCATTCTGGATTTACCGGATTAATCTCTATTAATCAACCTAACGAAGGTTCCTTTGCCTAGGATCTAGGGTTTGTAAACAACGAATCAACAAGAACAGATCTCGAATATACCTGGAGTTTATGCAGCGGAATTGAATCAGGAAATCGAGACCTATAGCACTTCAATTGCCGTGCCTCTACCGATAGTCCACACGCGCACAAATTGGAATCCACCGGGATGCTAGTGCCGGTGATTCAGATCTTTAGGGATTTCGGTTTCAGAGTGACGGCTATCAGAAAACTCACACTCCAAGTCGTGCCCTTATAACCCTTTATATTGGCCCTGGAGAAAACCTAATTAATCCCTGAACCGATTCAGAATTAATTAAGTCGTTAAACCGAAATCACTATTCCGGTTTTTAGCCCGTGTCGAGCGACACAACATATTGTGTCGATCGACACACTCTTTAAAACACGAAAATAATGTGTATCAAATACACATCATTTAGATCATTACATTAATGATTATTCCCACATGAAGTGAATCCAATTTGCTTAGGTGTGTGACCCAGTAGGATCATATAATACTAGCAATGAGTTCATAACTCATAGATCATTAGCGGCTTCTAGCAAAACGTCATGATCACCTAGTATCATATGAATGTCTAATCTCGACAGTACAACTATCACTAGAGTGAATACAAGTGTGATTTCAGGACATTCCCAACACTAGCTGCATACGCATGTAGGCACCAGAGATGGCGATGGTTCAGCCGTTCAGCAAAGCTTTTGTGGAGCTCCATGTTCAATTCGAATGAGGATCGTATTGATATATTGGGTCTTCTCTTTGAGATATCCTTTACTTTCATCCCACGTAAATACTCTATTACTTGAGTTTTTCTTTAACAAGATACCCTTTTGACCCCAAAATATAAAACAAGACAACCCAACGAGGAAATGGAAGAAGAAAAACGACAAATTGCTAACTACTTAATTCTTCTTAAACGGAGGTTCAAAAATCCCCCAAAAATTTCTTCTCGACCTACTAAAGTACTTAAATCCACAAATACTAGAAAGAGAAGAGAAACTCGAAAGGGTTTTTGGTGTTGACAAGTAGTACCTCTTTTTTCATAAAAGTATAATATATTCCCTCACCCAATCAACACGTGACTTGTTCGGATATGTTAGTGATTTTTTTTTTTTTTGATTACTGGTTATAATTTAAAAAGAAAATAAAAGCTCTTTCCAGAAAAAGTTTAAAATAAATCAATCCATAAGGTAGACAAAATCTCCAAAAGCCTGACAACAAAAGAAAGATAGAGTTTCTGTTGGAAAGTTAAGAAGAAGTGAACGATGAACATAATAAAGCTTCTGACATCTCTCAATCTTCATCTTCAATCAGGACAAACTCATGTATGAGGCTGGGGATACATGAGTCTCAGAAAAACGGAGATACCCCCGGTCACCGTTGTTAACCGAAACCGCTATCCTAGCACTACAAGAAAACAGAGAAGTTGCGACGCTCAATGGCGTCACAAAAGCGTCGCAAAACGGGTGTTTGCGACGCTTTTGTGACGAAATAAAAGCGTCGCTAAAAAACCGTCGCAACTCTGACGAATCTGCACATTCGCCACAAATTTGTGACGCTTTCGGAGACGAATAAAAAAGCGTCACAAATTTGCGACGCTTTTGAGACGACCCTAAAGCGTCATAGATATGCGACGGTTTAGAGACAATAAAAAAGCGTCATATATTTGTAACGAAATTGTGACTCTCAAATCCATCACAAATTAGCGACGCAATTGCGACGGTAAACTTCGTCACAATTGCATCGTCACAATTGCGACGGATTTGTGACGATATGAAGAAACAGTATTAAATTTTGTTTTTAATTGTTTTATTTCTATCAATATTTATAATATATGAATTTATATAATTAAATTATTATTATTATGTTTGATCATAATTTTGATATTAACAAAAGTAAAAATAATACATTCCGTATTAACAAATTGGACATTGTATTAATTTCATTACTTTACAAAAAGTAATTAACCTAAACTACATGATCAGATGAATCACTTCTCCTTTGAAAGATTCCGGTATCTTGTCCATATATGCATCTCCTTTCTCTAAGCCTCTAGTTCAATCTCTCTCGTTCAATTATATGACGCTTATTTGCTTCCAACCGTTCAGACATCTATACAAACCCCAAAAGAAACGAACGTAAGCAAAAACTAATATAAGTTTAAGGTAGTAACAAGTAGGTATTGAAGGAGAATTTATTACCTGTAATGCACTCTCATACATACGACGCCTACGAAGCTGAAGCATTGCCTTAGAAACCTTTATACGATTAATCTCATTTCCTTCTTCCCCCCATTTATGAAATGCAATACCTACAAACATGTATCTCTTTTGCATAAACAGCAGCACAAACTCCAAATCGAAGCCTTTGGGTTCTGCAAAATTTACAAAAAAAAACAAGAGAAGTTTCTTGATTACCAAAACTGCAGAAAGTGCCAATAGCCACTTAACGCAGACAAAAGAAGCATTTTTAGACTAAATTCAATCTATTTCCCTGCATAGAGCTAACTAGTGGCCTAATCAGAGATTCTTACCTTCGCAAAACCTTGGAAAGAGCAAACATGGTTGTTCTGTTTAACAGATCACTGGTTACCTGCTCATACACACACGAACAAAAAAATCAGATTAAGAAATAGCTTTTGTAAATGGAAGCAATAGATAAGATTCGAAAGAAAGGTTAAGCCTTTCATTTTGAAAGATCAGAGCTGCTAATGTCACGGTTCTTCTTATCAGTACTACCAATAATCTGTATCAAATTAAGATCGTCAATAGAGAAATAGAGAGAGAAAGACCTTGGTGGAAAACAGGGGATATCTTTGGTTTAAAAATATCACGCCCCGTAAGTGCTAAAGGTATACATGCTGCCTGCATTTGCAAGATGAGCGATTCAGATAGTCTACAAATACTAGTAAATGAATCTAAAACTCTTTGGGCAATGACCTTTATAATGTACCTGAATACTAATGTAAATCCATTAGGTCTATGATTTATACATAGTCTTTATAATGTACATTTGAACTAAACAACTTCCATAACTTGCAAACAACCTTAAGAGAGAACTTACTATCCAATATCCAACAAATTACACTATGCTAAACACATAAAAGCTAATAAAGCAAACACAAAGCTCATACATTTTAGAGTATGTGAGGGTAAAAACAGACCTTGAATATCAATCCAACGATAGTTGTTCTAGTCTTCAAAAACCCAGGGGCTTTAAGTCACATTAGCTTCAATGGTAAGGGTTGTGGCATAATAGTATGGTTTTTGAAATAGCCTCTTAATTGACTAAATTTGTGAACTTTTTCTACTTAGCATACATAATTAGTTACAGGAGGAAGAATGAAGACCTTGGCGGTACCGGAATCGGAGACAGGAAAACGGCAGTTTAAGAGGCTCATCTGGGATTTCGATTTGAGTTAAGGGCTTCGCTGGAGGAGAATCATGGGTTTGAATCTGGCGAATTGGTGACGAAAGAGAGAGCGAGTTGGCTACAAGAGCTCGAATCGGAGCGGTTGGTGAAGATTCGTCTAGGGTTTTGACGGGGCTAGCGAATCTCCTTTCTCTAGATCAAGTTTCACCTCCACCGACGTCTGATCTACGAAGACCAGTATCTCCTCTTCCGTCGGCGTTTGCGAATTGGAGAGTTTCAGATTGAGAGATTATTAGGGTTTCGGATTGAGAGAGGCTACTGGGATCCCAATCATATTTGTGTTTGGAAAAGATTGAGATTTTGAGGATTAGGGGAGAGATTTTGATAGAGATTCGGAACATTTAGGGTTTAGATGAAGATTGAAGGAGTTATCAATCATGATACGAGAGAGAGAGAATGAAAAGGGGATCTGATTTTTTTTGTTATGATAAAGGTAAGGGGAGGGAAATTTCGGCGGCTGGGGGGGGGGGTGGGGGTGGAGGCCAAAATAATTTTCCCCCTCAGTGAAACCAGAAAAGAGTAACGGTTACGAATTTGTGACGCTAAGTGTATACACAGTTTGAAACCCTAAACCCTAAACATTTAAATGATAAATTGGTTAGTTAATGGGTTTAAATTTTGTTTTTTATCAAGTATAAGGCATTTGGATGATTATATTTAGATAAATTGTACTTATAAAATTTATTTATACAAAAATTTGTTTTTTGGAAAAGATTTCAAAGTTATACTAAGTACTTTATAATAACACTTATGTGATTAGTATGAACATTTTTTTTTTGGGTACAAATTAGAAGTTTTAAACACTTAGATGTCAAATTATTAACCCACTCGTGACTATTGTACTTATGTTTAATCCCCTAGTTCTTGAATTCACATTTTAAACACCAAAATGGTACTGGGCGTAGCTAATCCGTAGCAAAAGTATCACAAATTTGTGACTCTACGTGAAACCCTATACTCTAAAACATCCCATCCAGAAAAGCGTCACAAATTAGTCATACAAGAGTCGCAAATTTGTAACGCATATGTGACGCTAAGTGTATACATACCTTGAAACCCTAAACCCTAAACATTTAAATGGAAATTGGTAAGTTTATGGGTTTAAAATAAGTTTTCTATGAACTTATGAACCATGTGAATGATTATAATTAGGTAATTTGAACTTCAAATGCACATTTATCAAAAAATTATATTTTTACAAAGATTACAAAGTAATAACACTTATACTTTATATAACACTTATATGATTGATATGAACATTATCATTTTTTTTTTGGAAATAGAAGATTTAACAGTTAGATGTAAAATTTTTAGTCCACACATGAATAATATATGTATGTATATAATCCTAGTACTTGAATACACATTTTAAAACACCAAAATTCAACTGAGCGTAGCTAATCAGTAGCAAAAGAGTCACAAATATGTGACGTTTTTGTGACTTTTTAGTGACACTACTTGAAACCCAGAAAAACGTCACAAATGAGTCACACAAGAGTTGCAAATTTGTAACGAATAGTTTATTGTCGCTAATGCGTCGCAAAAAGTGTGACGTTCATTAAAATAGTCACAAGTCCGTCGCTAATTTGTGACGCTTTTACGACTGAAGTTTTTCGTCACAAATTTGCGACGATTTTGATACTTTTTCATTTTCGTCACAAATCCGTCACAATTTCGTCCCATTTCCGTCGCAATCTTTTGTGACGAAAAAAACTGTCACAAAAATCCGTCACAGATTATCTGTTTTCTTGTAGTGTAGAACTCCCAAAAGGCAACCTCACGTTCGTCAACACCATGACCACATAAAGTCATGGTGTGCACTTTGCCACGTCTAGGAAAGGCTCGATGATGCGACATTTCTTGCTCCGTAGGTGTAAGAACAATTCCCTCTCCAACTCTTCTAGGATAGCTTGAAAACCATATAACAGAGGCTGCCATAGGCCCTTTAGTGAGGGAACCTGTTATTCCAATTCTGCCTGTGAATTAGCTCATGCTTCCTTGGACCAGGGTAATATCCAATAGTTACATCATATGGTGTATGTACCGTAGTCCTACCATTCTGTAAAATAAACAAACACAGAAAACAAAGAAGATTGTAATAACTTTCACTTTCCTTTTAATCTAAACCAAATATGTTTAGAGTAATAACTATCACTTTCTTCCTAATATAAGCCTAATATGTTTTGATATGCCAAATCTGTTTAGAGTAATAACTATCACTTTCTTCCCAATATAAGCAAATCCGTATTGATATGCCAAATCTGTTTAGAGTAATAATAACTCTCACTTTCTTCCTAATATAAGCCTAATCTGTATTGATATGCCAAATCAGTTAGAGTAGTAACATTCACTTTCTTCTTCATATAGCCTAATCTGTTTTGATATGCCAAAACTGTTTCAAAGTTGGAAAGAAATACTCACACGAGGGGCATCGCGGTCTGATATGGCACCTTCCCTCTGAAGAACTCGAGCTGCATCCTCCAGTCTCTTAATAACACGTTCGTTAACCAAATGCTGAGGTAAAAAAAGTCTTTGAGTGATAAAGACTCTTCCATAGATAACCTCCTCTTCTTCCTCAGGAGTGCTTGATATTGTCTGCTACCGCGAAACACTAACCGGGTTCTTGGACGAGACTACATGAATCAAGCAAGCGGCTGCCACTGATTCGCCAAGATTCATGACTTTATCAACACTTCTTTTCAAGTCTCTTATCAGTTCTATGTCGTCAATACTGTTCCAAAAAGCAGAGTTAGGATTCTTTAAAGCATCATAAGATGGCCACTGAGTTGCCTCGTACATATCCTTCAATGAGACACCACGAGCATTGGCGAGATGACGTAGAATGGACCTCACATGAAGGCTCTTAGTGTAGTTCACGTCGCACACATACCTCCCCTCCTCACTAACTCCAGTAGTTAGTCTGATCTCCCGGCGCATACGAAATCTGCAGAGAATTCGTCAAAAACCAGGCAGATAAAAGGTAGAAAGAAGATTATTACCTATGCCACTAAGTGTAACAAAAATTTAAAATACAGAAAACATGAGAGTGTAAACTCACCCGTGGAATAAACTTCCTGGAAGTCTAAAGCAGGGTCATCTCGCTCTGACACGATAACATGCAAAACAAGTCAACATTCATCTCGAAGAAGTCAAAATGTTGTTGTTCCAAATTCGCCATGAATTGTATCTCACAAAATCAACATTATCCTCTAAGTTCTCTCAAATCAATGTCGGTAATCGTGTACCAAAAAGGAGAATCAAGATTCTTCAAGTCTTCATATGAAGGCCAGTGGATTAACTCGTACATCGTCATATGAATTCTTTAAAACATTAAGGTGGGTATGTTGATAACAACATATCAAAATTATGCAAGCAGATTGAAGTTTTATGTTGAATATTAAAGTAGAATAGCAACATATTGGTACTAATATGTTGAAATATTAACATGTTTATAGAAATTTTTTGATATAAATGATATCAAAATTATATGGGGATATAACGACATTTTCGAAAACAAATATGAATGACATCTAGAGGAGTTGGTGCAAGCACTGCTTCAATTACGTGGTCTGTATACATCAAGACCTACTTGATAAATGAAAAGAAAAATTAGTAAGGTAGAAAACAAAATTGATTAGAAACATTAGTAAGGTAGAAAAGAAATCACTAACCCGTGGAGTGGGAGGACCGGGTACGAAAGTTATTGGAGGTCCATCTCTCTCGGAGAGAACCCCACACTGAGCAAGAATACGACAAGCGTCTTTTATGTCATCAATCTCATTTTCATCCACTAGGTGCTGCGGAATGTTGTTGATAAAATCCAGGATTGAAAGAGCTTCATCGAGAGGAAACCCGCTGTGGACCGATCGGAAACCATCGGTCCACGACTTGGTCAATCGTGGACCGATTGACCAAGTCGGCACACTTCTTGCCAATTAAGAAGACCGATGGAGCGGCTAAGTTGGCTACGAGGTTTGTGCGAGAGATTGTGAGGCTGCATGGAGTGCCAACCAGTATTGTTTCCGATCGGGATCCCAGGTTTGCATCAGAGTTCTGGAGATATGTTGGACCCAAGTGGGGGAGCGCAGTATTCATGGGGCTACTTATGTTCAGGAGACGACAGAGAAGATTCGTATTGTTCGGCTGAACATGAAGGAAGCTCAGGATAGACAGAGGAGTTATGCGGATAAGCGTAGACGTGAGCTTGAGTTCTCAGTGGGAGATCGCGTGTATCTCAAGATGTCTATGTTGAGGGGTCCTAACAGATCCATAGCAGAGAATAAGCTTAGTCCGAGATTTATGGGTCCGTTCCCAGGCTGAGTGAAGCGTCGCTCGACACCGTGCGATGTGTCGAGCGACACCCTTGTTTCTGTGGCGTCGATCGACACCGTGCGATGTGTTGATCGACACTCTCGTTTTATGATTTAAATGTTTCTGAATTTGATTAATATTTGATTGTCGGTTATTTCGAGATTACTAACCCGTCCTCACTAAGTATTTATGTAATACTTACGCAACTCGTTTTTCCTAATTGTGTTGCAGGTAAAGGAAAAGGAAAAGTGTGACCGCGGGATCATGGCTTTAGGGAGGAGGATAATTAGGATTGCTTTGTTTTATGCTTTTGTCTAAGTCTAGTGAACCCGGTTAGGTTGCTAGCATTTATTATCTTTCGAAATCGGATTGATTGTTTGGTTATTGATTAACTTTTTATGAATTTAATGTTATGGAATTTCCGCTTAAAAAAAAAAAACTGGGGTGTTACATTTTGGTATCAGAGCCTATACGGTTTTAGGACTGTTAGGATTGGATGAATTGAGACTATGTGTTTAATTGATTATTTGTGCTTAGTCAATGTTAGTCTTAGAAATCATCCTCTCCGGCCTATAATGAGATTCCGCGGTAAGTGTCTGTTGTGTTTGATTGTGACTTCTAGGGTACTTATCTACTGATCTGTGTTGCAGTGAGATGGATACCAGAGCTAGAGGTCGTGGTAGAGCTGGTGCCCGTGGTGGCAGAGTTGGTGGCCGTGGCCGTGGCCTAGTTGCTGAGTCAGCCGAGAGTGCGGCGCAGAGTGTAACTCCGAGTGTGGCAACCGCGTCAGAGTCCCAGTCGCGTAGTGCCAGTGTGTTGGCAGGTGCCGGTAGGGGCAGGGGAGTTCCAGTGGGCCCTGGTGGGGGTGCTGCTGCAGCTCCGGGTCGTGATGACCAGGTCGTGGGATTGCTGACGCAGTTGTTGGCACGTTTTCCGCCGGTGGCTCCTGAGCAGGCTCCGGGTGTTCCTCTAGTGGCCGGTTTTCAGCCGAGGGCTGCAGTGGCAGCGCAGGCTCTGTCTTATTTCGAGATGATGAGTCAGATGCAGAGGATTGGTACGCCGTTCTTCGAGGGCAGGGTTGGTCGAGAGGCGGCTGATGAGTGGCGTCTGAGGTTAGAGCGTAACTTCAGGTCGATCAGGTGTCCTGCCGAGTATCAGGTCGAGTTGGTTGTCCACTATCTGAGTGGTGATGCCCATTTGTGGTGGCGCGCTATTGAGGTTAGGTTGCTAACATTTATTATCTTTCGAAATCGGATTGATTGTTTGGTTATTGATTAACTTTTTATGAATTTAATGTTATGGAATTTCCGCTTAAAAAAAAAAAACTGGGTGTTACTGTCTTAACTTTTTTTTAAAGATAAAATCATGGAGGTTTTTGCTACCGGAACAGCAGGAAAAAATATGACTCGTTCATGCCGGAGATATTGTCTTTAAGTCGGATATATTATCTCTATGTCGTCGATTCAAAAGTGCGGCTGGCAAAGAGAGTAGAGGAAATTTTTTTTATCAGAAATTGAGTGAGAGATACGGCTTACATGAATTACAAAAATAAACGACAACAAAAACAACACATTTGAGAAAGACGATATGTGTGGAAATCAACGAGACCAAGGCATTCTTGTTGTCAGTTGTCGATCTCCCGTTGAGAACTCCTATTGATTATATGAAATTTAAATATATCTTAATAAAATTCATCTTCTTATTTGTTGATTTTGAAGGAGGCATTTCGAGACTAACCAACATATAAATGGTGAAGTTTATGAATTAATACCTTAATTTCATTTTTAAAAATCAATCTCTTAATGTCCATAATGCTGAATGATTAGAAGAAATAGTATGGGGTTGATTATAAGGTTGACGCGATTGAAGACTGTGAAGGTGAATGAGTAGAGTGAAAGAGAGAAGCAACTTGATGTAGGAGTCGGATTCCACCACTGCGAGATCGATGCAACAACAAGAAAAATTTTGTCAAGACCAGAAGAAATCATAAACAAGCTTACAAGGGCCCAATATGTAATTAAGCCCATAATAGAATTAGATATATATTTAAAATGGGTTTAATGATATTATGGGCCTAAAGCTATTTTATTTGCTTAATGGGCCAGACCCAATTCTAGTCCTTAAACCTATATTAGAAAAGTTATATATAGCTCATTGTATTCACCCAAAAAAGGGGTCAGAACTTTTCAGACAACAACATCAATAAAGCTTTCTTAACAGCTACTGCAACAATCTTTACATTTTCTGCATTGTGATTCACTCAGAAGTCTCGCATCTCTCCTACAACCCTTACAAATTCAATTGTGCGAGTTATGACTCCTACAATTTGGCGCCGTCTAAGGGTACACGTGAGACATTCTTACTCAAAAGAATCATCGCGCAAGCTACATAAGAAGTGACCAACAACGCAACATGGACCGCAACAGCGGTGACCAGTATCGCAATGTCGACAACACCAGCGGTGACCAGCAGCGCAACATTGATCGCAACAGCGACGACCAACCTCGCAATATCGACAGCACCTGCGGTGACCAGCAATGCAACGTGGATCGCACCAGCGTCGACAACAACAATGGTGACCATGAGCGCAAGTCCACAGAATCAGTGTCGATCAGCAATTTAACATCAACAGCACCATCAGTGACTAGCAGTGCAGCGTGGATCGCACCAGCAAAAACTAACAGACAAACGTGCGCACTACAAAAGAACACACATGTTGGGAACATAGCGAGTAGAGTTGAATGTAGCAGCGCTAACACCAAGCAGGAGCACTATTCTCTCGAACACATCGTCGCTCATCTCATAAGCGGATTGTCACTTCCTCTCGCAAACGGATCATCGCTCCTCTCGCAAACAAATCATTGCTCTTCTCCTAAGTAAAAATGACGCTCGTCTCTCAAGCAAATTGTCGCTCCTCTTTTACATGCATAGTCTCTCTCTCATAATAGGATTGTCGCTCCTTTCTCAAGAAGATCTTCACTCCTACCTCACAAGCATCATCGTTTTTCTCATAAATGGATCGCTGCTCCTTTCTCAAGCACATCTTTGCTCCTCTCGCAAATGGGTCGTCGCTACTCTCGCAAATAGATGGTCACTCCCCTTGCAAGCAAATCATCGCTCTTCTCTCACACGGATCGTCGCTTCTTTCACAAATGAATTGCTCCTCTTCTCCCAAATAAAAATAACGCTCTTCTCTCAAGCAGATCTTCGCTCCTCTCGTGAACGGATGGTCGCTCATGTCGCAAGCAGATCTTCGCTTCTCTCATTAATGAATCGTCGCTCCTTTCTCAAGAAGATCTTCGCCCATCGTCACTTCTCTCATAAACAGATCGTCGCTCCTCTCTCAAGAAGATCATCGCTCCTCTCTCAAGAAGATCATCGCTCCTCTTCGCTTTTTTCTCGGGCGCATCATCGTCTCTCCCATATAAAATGACGCTCTCGCAAACAGATTATCGCTCTTCTCGCAACAGGTTGTTGCTCTTCTCGCTAACTCGTTTACTGATTCTCCTAGTTTGCCACCTATCACAAGCGCTTAACGTCCTACCTTAACAGACATATCATTTACATCCTTTACGGATAATTCAAAGTCTTATCTAAACAGACATATCACTTACATCCTCTATGGATCATTCTAAGTCTCACCTTACCGGACATATTACTTACATCCTCTATGGATCATTCAAAGTCCTACCTCAACGGACGTATCACTTACATCTTTAACGGATTATTCGAAGTCCTACCTAAACGGACATATCACTTACATCCTTACTGGATTATTCGAAGTCCTACCTAAACAGACATACCTCTTACTTGACTTTCACGCGAAACTCAAACAAAGCAAACTTATCTGAAACAGTTTCGCTTGTAAAATCTAAGTCTTAACAAAAGCAGACTTCAAATCAATATTCAGTAACATCCCTCGTGGATAACAAAAGTCTTACCAGAAACAGACATAACACCTCACTGTTGGCCACAGCGATGGTCTACTTCACAAGCTTCAGATCTGACTATTAAATCCTTAGCAGGATTAACAACGCTATACAAATGTATAATGTTCATTATAGGAGCGTGTGCGTTAGAGAAAAACGTATGCGTAGACCCAAATGTTCATTTCAAAACCCAACAGACAAAACATTGGTTCCATCACTAAAAGTGATCATTATAGGAGCGGACGTGTTCTCGGGAACATATCTGTAAACCCAAACGTTCACTCTAAACCCAACTCTCTGAATCATTGGTCGTAACGCGATAACTTTTTCATTACAGGAGCGGGTGTGTTGGTGGAAAACGCATCTGTAAACTCAAATGTTCATGTAAAACCCCAACTAACATAAGCGTTGATACCTTTTGTGAACAATATTCACTACTGGAGCAGATTTTTAAAAGTAACATAGCTGTATACTGGAGTGTTTATTAAAAAATCCAACTATCTGAAACGTTGGTCTTAACACAAAAATAATATTCACTACCGGAGCAGACATGTTGAAAGTAACGTAGCTGTAAACCGGAGTGTTTATTAAAAAATCCAACTATCTGAAGCGTTGGTCTTAACACAAAGAATCACATTCAATCTTTTGGAGCGAAATTGTTAAGTGATGATATTTTTCGTAAACCAAAGTTGTCTAACACCACCAGCAGGAGCGCCCAACTCACCTGTTGAAACTTCAGTTGCACCAGCCCGCGTACCTCCGAGGATCTCTTTAAGCTCGCTGACGTGCTTCTGAAACACTTCGTGTACATGCGACATACCCGCCTCTTGATTCTTCAAACCAGCAAGGCGTCACTCTCTTCATCTCACTTCTTCCCTATTCCTCCCCTTTTTAAGAGAGGGGCAGCTGAACTCGTCCAAAAATGAGCTGCCTACGTACCCTTTGCAGGGATCAAGCCGCCTCGTAGTTCAAGTGAGTAACACGCGTCATGCTCCTCTCAGGTAGGCAGTCGCTCCTCTCAGGCAGGCAGTCGCTCCTATCTCGCAGTCGCTCCTCTCACGGATCGTCGCTCTTATCTCCAGCATGCACTCGCATTTCTCAAGCAAACTCGCTCTCCTCTCAAGAAGTCGCTCCTTCCAACAAAGTAGTCGTTCTTTTCATGAATCATCGTTCTTATCTCAAGCATGAGGTCTCTTACTTGAACATCTTCACTGTCGAAATGTCGACAAAGATTGAAATCGGATATTTGGATCTGCGCCATCCTCAACATCTTCAATCCAACGTCACCACCAATGAAGATTAAAATTGGATCTCCATACTTTTCAAAACGCTATGCGGTGCTAACTCGAATTTCCAGCGACTGGCGAAGATTCCCGAAGACGACGATGATGGTCTTAGCTCATCCTCGATCCGACAGCGGTGAAGACGAAGGCGGATGCGTGGAAGTGAAGCTCCGACGATGGCGATTTGTAGCTTCTCTCCCTGCGAGCAACGGACGATGGTGATAATGAAAACCTCCGGCGACAGAAGCGTACAGCTGCGGCGGCGAGGTTTAGATCTAATGACGGTGAGCGGGTCACGACAACTTGCGGAGAGCGGGTCACGACGACTTGCGGTGAGCGGGTCATGACGACGCACGATTCTTTGATGACACAAATCCTGTGGTGCTCCTCCTCCATCTATGAAGACGAAGACGCGTGGAGATCGATGGCTGGATTTTGATTTTCAGACGGTGGCAGAAAGATGCGTGAAGATAGACGGTTAGATTTCGATCTTCACGCGGTGGCGATGTGATACTTCTCTTCCGTCAATAAAGATGAAGACGCGTGAAGATCGACGACCGGATTTCGATCTTCAGACGGTGTACGATTTGAGTTTTGCACGAACTCTGGAACTGCAAAAACAAAAAAGAAGAAAATTACGTATGTGATCGAGCCACGAATCCGCAACATCAGAAATTATTTTCAAGTTACGTCGTTACTCCGATAAAAGACCAGAATCCGAGTCGAAAACTCAAAATCGAAGCGAAGAACAATTGCGTTGACTTGTTGACTTATGTTGACCAGTTGACCGAAAAGTCAAAATTCAAATCTGCTGGTTTAAGCACAACCACCCGGTTCAAGATTGAACCACTAAACCGATCTGGTCAAAATCGGTTTGACCAGAGTTGACCAAACTCAAAACCAGTTTGACCGAAAGTCAACATCCCCCTCACGATGACGTCTTGCCTTGCCGGAGCTCCACCGTGCCGGAATCACGAGCAGACCGCCGGAACAACGAGCTCTCCGTCGCCAGAATCACTAACCGGATCTGAAGTTCCGCCGGAATCCTGCCGTCGAATTGTCGTATCAATCTCTTTGCCAGAATTACGACCATGAACCAGATCGGAAGCTCTCCATGCCGGATCTGAAGCTCTGCCGCATCAATCTCCTTGCCGGATCTGAAGCTCTGCCGTTACACGAACCACGAGTCTCCTCCAACAACCTCAGCGAGAAGCCTCTCCGCGAGCAGCCTCTCCGCCGAGCAGATCCGACAGCGCCACGATGGAGCCTCACCACGCCAGATCCGACAACCACAACGGTGACACCACGAAGCTCCCCAACATCGCTGCTCCGACTGTCCACCACGAAGATCCCCAACGTCGCTGCTCCGACTCATCCACGAATCTCCGGCGACGATTCCGGCGGCGCAGATCGGAGGTGGAGAAGAAGAGGCACAAAAAGACAAAAAAAAAAAAAAAATCACAAAACCCTAATTTTCGCACTACAGGACAAAACAAAAATTTTGGAAAAAGGGATTCTGAAATTTTTACCTCTTTAACTGCAGAAAAAGCGACTCGGTAAAAAAAAAATAGACTGCCTAGAAGGCCTATTTATACTAGAAGGATTTCCTAAAATCCCTAGGGTTTTTCAGGAAAATTTCTGGAAACTCTCATAACGGGCTTTAAAGTCCAGTTAAATGAGCCCAATAGACTTTTCAGTCTATTAACCTCATCTCTAACAACGCAAGCAGGTCCAGGAAAACACGGTAGCATCAGCTCGACATGGAATATCTGAAACTTCCTGACTTCGATGACAAGACGTCAACGCCTGGCTGCTTCAGAGTCCATCACATCAATCTCAAACTTCAACAGCTTATACCTTGGCATCATCTAACTCGATACTACCAAGCTGGGGGGCTAACTAACTGTAAAGGTTGGATTTCACCCCTATGAGATTGATGTAATGACAAAAACAACTTATGTATTCTACCTCGGCGACGAAGCAAGTCAAATCTCATTTGAATTTCAAGCCGTCTGACTTATCTATCTCGACAATGTATCAAAACACATCAGCACATCCTCGCTAAAGAGCACATCTTCGTCATCTTAGGAGACGGTATCATTCCAGACCAAGATGAAGGTATCAGAAACCCGTCCGCCGAGCAGAACTTTAACTAAAACATGGGAGCTCGGCGACGTCAACAATAATCTCCATCGCCGAGCTGAACATTAACTGAAACATGGGAGCTCGGCGACATCTATAACAATCTCCATTGGTTGATTACAAAAGCTGAACATTAACTCAAACATGGGAGCTCACCGACAATGACAAATTCTCTATTGACCGAGCTGAACATTAACTGAAACATGGGAGCTCGGAAAAACAATAACCTTTCAAAGAAAGTAAACTACAACGAGTCGAATCTTATCCGCCTAGTTGAACATTTACAGAAACATGGGAACACGGCGGCGATAACTATAACTCCAATGAGAAGTGTGTGACTTGTGCTCTTTTTCCCTTGATTTGGTTTTTCCTACTGGGTTTTCTAGACAAGGTTTTTACCGAGGCTTGCTCACACACTTACATGCTTTTCTCATTGACGATAAGCTGTTCCAAAACACGAGTCTACAAGGACTCTCTGCCGAGCTAAGCGTTTACAGAAAACACGTCGAACTCGGCAACATTTACAATTCAGCGGAGCAAAGCTTTATGATTTCATCTCATCAAAACATATTGTGGAAAACAATGGCAACGTCTGCAACGTATCTTCTTGAAGCATCGACCTCACTTACAACTTTTTCTACCTTGACACTATCATGCCAGATACTACCAAGCTGGGGGACTAACTGTAGGGGTCGGATTCCACCCCTGCGAGATCGATGCAACGACAAGAAGAATTTTGTCAAGACCAGAAGAAATCATAAACAAGCTTACAAGGGCCCAATATGTAATTAGGCCCATAATAGAATTAGATCCATATTTAAAATGGGTTTAATGATATTATGGGCCTAAAGCTATTTTATTTGTTTAATGGGTCAGACCCAATTCTAGTACTTAAACCTAGATTAGAAAAACTATATATAGCTCATTGTATTCACCCAAAAAAGGGGTCAGAACTTTTCAGACAACAACATCATTAAAGCTTTCTTAACAGCTACTGCAACAATCTCTACATTTTCTGCATTGTGATTCACTCAGAAGTCTCGCATCTCTCCTACAACCCTTACAAATTCAATTGTGCGAGTTATGACTCCTACACTTGATACTTGGAAAAATTTCAACAAAAAAAAAACTTGATACTTGGTATTATCTCAAATAGTATGAAAATGTATTTTTGTTTAATTATAGCTACACATTGTATAATTAATCATATAACATATAACCCTTAATTTATTTATGGACATGTTATATTATCAACTGTGAATATTCAATTCATTTTCTTATTTATTGATTTATTAACAAATCTTAACTTAGACATAAAAATATGAATCTATAGCATACAACTAATTTTTACCAATCATGCTTTCATTTTTCAAAAAAATCACATCAAAAAAACCTACAAATTCTGCAACAATTTTTTTGAAGATCTCTTTTTTTTCCAGACCACGGTAATAGAGGCCATTAAATGCATGAGCTTGGCAATGCCCAATATCGTTTGAAGCCTCAAGCGATTAAGGGATCATAAACAACTCGTACATAACTTTAGCTCTGTATACATGTCACGTCTATCTATGAATATATGTGCCGATTAATTTGGTGGTGCAGGAGAAATACCGAAGAGTGGTGGGGACGTTCTTAGCGAGTGATTTAAAGGGAAGTCATTTAGCCACATTGTGTTCTTGGTTGCCGTTAAACGCACTGGAGTTAGTCGAGAAAATCCCAAGAACGCTCTTGTTCGAACCTGACACGTCAGCACCTGGGAGGGACCTTGTGACATGGACGGTGACATCCACCATGGCCCAAGTGATCGATATGGTCACAACAAAACGTGTACACAAAGTTTGGGTTGTGGACCATAACAATGATCTACAATGGCTTGTTTCCCTAAGTGATACTATCGTTGCGGTCGGATCCGCTTTGCGGTCCACTCCTCGTGATCTACAATTTCTTCTCTATTTCATTTTTTTGTTTTTTGTTTTAAAAAACTTTCACTTATTTGTTTCCTTTTGATGTACTTCTTTCATCATATGGAATGTTCACATATTTTTAACTAGCCCGTAAGAAAAATGTAGAGGGAAATGATATTCGTTTCCAAAGCTAGGAATGACGAGTAGTCTTGTTGCTTGGCAGAGACTCTATCGCTAGACAAGACTTACCATCATTTGGGATTTCTATACAAAAACACTATATACACACACATATAATTAGAAATTATATATGGAACAAAAAAAAGACAGAAACAATCATACGAATTAATAAATATTGAAAGGGTAGTGACTAATTAATGAATAGGGAACTCGAGCACGGGGCGCAAACAAGCATGGCATATACGAATGAGACAATTTCGGTTTTTGTAAATAATCATAATATAACCTTAAACACCCTCTACTCATTATGCGCTCCACTTTACTACTTACTCTTATGATAGCATGAAAAGTATTTATTTATACTATTTGTTTGTTCCGTTTCCAACCACGCCCTTTCTTCTTTTCCACTATTTCTATTTGCTTTTTCTCGATAATGCCCGACTCTCCGATTACAAATTATACCTTCCCTAGCTACTAGTATATGTTTTCATATACACTAGCTGAAAATAATTACTCATTTTTTTTGTCTTCAGCGTGGATTTCATTACCTCAAGCTGGAATACATTGGTGGGATAAGTTTCTGAAATACTAAAACCCAAACTAAGCCTTGAAGTAAAAGGAGCTGAAAATAATTACTCATGACGCCTTTTGTGCTCTAATATCATTTCCCCGTTTATTACCCCTATTTTCTATAATTATACACTTTTTGGTTCCACGGAGACTAATTAAGAAGGATGATTAGAGGCTTATTATAAGAGCCATATTTAATTATTTATGTGTCATGAATCATATATAGCATGCAATACCCAAAGGCAAAAACTATGAAAATAATGAGTTAGAAGCTAGCTGACAAAAAAACCTGCTTTGGTCGAGATTATACAATAACGGAATAACATAACGTGTGTGACAAAACATATTGGTCGGGATTCAATTATTTTGTTCTTGAGCTTTGATTTATTGTCCAGAACCATCTATTTATGGCAGCTGTTTATTACGGACATTTTATGTCAGATTTGATTTATTTATACTGACATAACAAAAGGGCTTCTAATATTGCATTGGTGTCTAACAAAACTGACATAACTATTGATAAATATAGTTATATTTGTACTTTCTTTGGATAAAGCAATTCAGGCATGTTTCTGTCTTGTGTTTGTGTTCTTGTACTCTTGTAACATTTTTTATTTAAGAGATAAAATAGTATTAAAATGATGGAGAAAGAGAAAAGCCTTTCATAGAAATAGAGCAAGGATGGATTGAAAATGAAGCATAGAGAACAACGAACAGTCACTGCAAAGTGAGTGGGAAAGTCGCGCGTTATACGAGGGAACACCAAAGTGTGGGCCTTTCTTTTACCCGTCTCAGAAACTAATGCATGCCCCCATCTTCTTCTTTTTTTAATTTTCATTTAATAATATCATAGTGGATTAAGCTATAATCTAGTATACATTACTTAATTATTTGGTTTTAAGTTGATAAAAGTAAAATATATATATATATATATATATCAATTTTAATGCATGCCCCCATCTATTTTTAATGTTCATATAATCATCTCGTAGTGGATTTATGCTATGATCTAATAGACTTTCTTTTTTTTCATCTAAAGATTTTATTGAATTAACCTTGGGTCAGATTGGTCACTCCGTTTAAACAGAGCAGTTAAATAGTAAATAATTTTTGATAGAAAATATTAAATATTATTTAAAGTAGAAACAATAATTTAAAATTTTTAGTTTGGTTTTTATATATTTATATTAAGGTTAAGTATATACCTATATTTTTCAAAAAAAAATATATTTTATTTAAAAAAAAATATAAACGTCCGTTTGATAATTGGGGCGGTTGCAAACGCACTAGCCTCCAAACGTGGTTACCAATCAAAGCCCTTGAGTTTTACAAAACCAAGCCAAAAGCGGCGAATACATACAAATTCCCGGAGCCAAAGCCAAAGATACAACATCACTTAATCGACAAGAGAACAATACCAAAACGTAAACTTTAAACAAGAGATTAGGGTCACACTAAGTCCATAAATGAATCTAGATTGTTGAGGATCCGTGCTATGATCTAATAGACTATACATTACCTATTTGGTTTTGGCTTGATAAATTAAAGGTTAAAAAAAAAATTCACACATATATGAAATAAAAATAAAAAAACGTATTGTAATTGAATTTGGGAAGAGACAAAAGGAGAAAAAAGTAAATTTGGGAGGAGTACTTTTTTGTCAAGTTCTTGAATTAGGGCAGATATATCTTGTACAAATGCTATATATGTGTAGAGGCTGCGGGTCTGACCAGTCACAGGTGGATTGTCGCCCGTCAGAGCAAGAAAGAACGCCGCCATTGGCAGGGCAGTGTCACGCCGGTTAACCGGCTGGCGGCTGTAACCGGTCACTGACTCACAAGTACACACTTGTACAGTCTCATGAGGTTTGCTTTTCTTATAACGGTCCAGTTTATTCCCCACACTCTCCTCGATTTTTACCCCATTCACTTTCTTCCACTCACCTTCATTTCACACGCGCGTGAAAATAAACAATAGTCACACAAAAATATAGTAATAAAAAAAGAAACTGTAGATCACACAAAAGTGGGAAATTTGAGTACAAGTGGGTCACTACACCCTCTCGGTCCTTACTTCGACTTATGATTATAAATACCCCTTGCTCAAAGTTGATTCATAAACCCTTTAGCTAAGACTTTGAAGCTAGACCGGTTTGACAAAAAGTGTTCCAACTTTCTTAAGACCGGAAAATATCTTAGCAGACAAGACGGGTGTGCCATTGTGGATGTTGGGGTTGAGTGTGGACCGGCTTCAAGCCGATATTAACCGCCTTATAACTTCTCTTTTTCATCAGGGAGTGTTGGACGAGCAGTTCTTGCAGTTGCAACAACTTCAAGATGAGACTTCACCAACCTTTGTTTACGATGTTATTAATATTTACTTTGATGAATCCGAGAAGTTACTCCGTGACCTCAGATTATTACTGTGAGTTTCATCTAGCTATACATATCTTTCTTTTAGTATATAGATATTGTGTTATTATGATTAGGCTTTAACATGAATTTATATAAGAATAGGATGGATAGAGAATTTTCGGACTACAAGAAAATAGGATTGCATCTGAATCAGTTGGTGGGAAGCAGTTCGAGCATTGGTGCTCGTAGGGTACGTAACGTATGCGTTGCCTTTCGGTCTGCTTCCGAGCTTAACAATCGTCCAGGGTACAAAATTATACGCTATTTTCTTAGTATCTTCCATATATCTCCTTGAGTGTGTGAATAGATACATTATGCTTTGTTGTAAAAAAAAATTATCATGATGGTTCAGGTGCTTGAGAGGATTGGAGGTAGTAGAGCATGAGTATCATTACCTCAAGAACATGATGCATGAACTCTTCCAGGTACTTGCTTTATAAATTTAAATTCACAAACATTTCATATGATTTATAAATCAAAGTATAAATATTGTTAACAATGTTGAGGAATGATATTTGAATGGTTGCAGCTGGAGCAGCAGAGGCTATTAGCTGCAGGAGTTAGATATCCAATGTAGAATCATAGTAGTAGTAATTATTTATGTTTTTGTCATAAAATTTCCGATGATGAGAAATCTAATTAGTGCGTAATGATAGTGTGTTGTAAGCAAGGCAAGCTCCTTTGCTAATGCTTTGTTACTATCTTTCATAAATTTAAATTATAATCCCTTTGTATTTTCCACATCCGACATTTGAGATTTTACCCATCTTAATAAAAATCATATAGTTATGTTACAGAAACATAAACATTACTAGAAAAAGAAACTGAGCTACGTGTGAAAAAAATACAAATAAAAAACTGGGCCCACTATACGGTCCACACCAAATTCGTCTCGAATAATTATTACCTTCAATACAAAAATAAAGATTTCTTAGCCAAAAATTTGAGGGACAAATCGGTTTTTATAACTTGTGGACGAAATAGCACTACTAGTAAAAAAAATTGACATAAAAAAATCTTGCAATGTAAGTAAACGTGGACACGTGTTTGCTTAATCTTGGATAATCATTTCACAAACCGAGTAAGAAAAGGACATGTGTACTTCATCACCAAGTATACTTCGTCCGAGTTAACGCACCACTTCCACGTCTCTTCTTCCCAAATGATAAAATTCATTAAAAATGAAGGATACTTTGCCTTAATCCAACTGTTCCACACAAACATTGTATGCATATATAATTGCAATGAGATATTCTTCTTCTTCTTTGTGAAAAAAGCAAAAGTAAAGTAATTTGAAGCAAAATGAATACTCTGCCACAAGACTGCATCGCTAAGATCCTCTCTTTAACATCGCCTCGTGACGTGTGCCGATCATCTGCCGTTTCCACGATCTTCAGATCCGCCGCTGAGTCCGACGATGTTTGGAATCAGTTCTTACCTTCCGATTTCCCCGGCGGGTTCGTGGTACCTGAAGGTCTTCCGACAAGGAAACGCCTCTTCTTCTCCCTTGTCGAGAACCCTGTTCTTCTCCATGATTCTCAATTGGTAAACCCTTTTCTCACTTCCTGGAATCAATTGCGATTTTGACGATCTGGATCGGAATCGATTTCGAATTTGGAAAATCCAAGTATGTATAGTCTAGAAATTACACCAGTCCACTCTAGTCAAAGGAGCCAAAGTGATTAGCTTTGATTAATCATAGTCGAAATTAGATCTCATAAGGTTTAAACTGCAAAGTAAAGTTATGTACTTGAGTACCATATATATATGTGATTAGTGACACACCAAAAATCTGTGAAATCAAGCTTTTGGGTATAAATAATGAAGATGATTTGATGGTTTAATCAAATCTTCAGAAATGTTTGAAAGTCTAGTTTATTTTTATTTTTGTTGCTTCGTGTGCCTTTGATATCATGTTCTGACTCCATTATGTAAATAAAAAACAGAGCTTTTCACTAGAGAGAACAAGTGGTAAGAAATGCTACATGATTGCACCAAGGGCCTTGAGTATTGTTTGGGGAAATGATCAAAGATACTGGCAATGGATCTCTCTTCCTAATACCAGGTTTATATATATTGGCATCCTTGTCTTCTCTCTCAAACTTGTTGTGCATTGTGAGATTAATATGCTAATGTTCATGGGTGCATAACACAGGTTCCCACAAGTGGCTGAGCTGATCTTTGTGTGGTGGTTTGACATCACTGGCAAGATCGACATAACTCTTCTCTCTGATGAAACCCTCTACGCCGCTTACCTTGTCTTTAAGTGGAATGATAGTCCATACGGTTTTCGCCGACCTATAGAGGCTTCCCTTGTCTTGGACGGTCCCGAGGCCGATGATGTTCAGCCTTCCATGGTGAGTTTAATGCAAAACCCCGGAAGCGAAGAAGTTCGGTGCGCTGAGCTGAGAAGAGACGGTTGGTTCGAGGTTGAGTTGGGACAGTTCTTCAAAAGAAGAGGTGATATGGGTGAAATAAAGATGAGCCTTAAGGAGATTAAGGGGCCATTTGAGAAGAAAGGTTTTCTTCTTCATGGAATCGAGATGAGGCCAACGCCTTGAATCCTTTTGCAGCGTACAGTGTTTTCTTGGTTCCTTATTTCTCAATGTTGTGTTATCTTTTTAAAGACGAAGTTTATCACTGTGAACCTTGCTTTGATCCTCCATTTATCCCTTTGTATTTCCTCTATCACAAAACCTTGAAAGTGGTGTGGATATATTAGTGGCAACGCCAGGAAGGCTGATGGATCATATCAACAACACCAAGGGATTTACGCTTGAGCATTTGCGTTTCCTTGTTGTTGATGAAATCGACAGATTGATTAGAGAGGCATATCAATCTTGGCTTCCAACTGTTTTGAAACTGACTCAGGCATATCAATCTTGATTCAAGTGTTTTGGTTCTCTGCGTAGACAGTTCCATTTCTTTTGTTTGAGTCACATAGTAACCCAAGCAAGTTAAAAGTGATTACTAATGTGATACATGCATACTTGATATTCTCATAAGTGTGGAGAGAGGTTTCAAGGGTAAACCATACCCAAGGCTGGTGAAGATGGCATTATCAGCTACATTGACGCAGGATCCGAGTAAGCTCATTCAGCTTCACCTGCATCATCCCTTATTCATGACAATTGGAGAAAATAGATACGTACACTACCCAAGAAATTGGAATGTCTTAGACTGGTATTTAATGTCTTTTCTCTTCAAGTTTGTGCTTTAACTGCAAAAGCTTATCAATGCATAGGAAACATTCAAGGCCATATAGATCAACTGAATTAGATGGTTAAGTCAGAAGAAGCAGCTAGGAAAAGAAAACAAGCTTTTAAGCATAATTCAAGAACCAAAAAACAACTCCAAAACCAAACGCAACAAAACAACGTCAGAAACATAATAGTCCTTCTACTGCCTGCTGGGTCAAGTTCTCAAAACGAAAAGGACAGGCGTACTAGGTCCACAAAAATAATAATATATCCCTTGTCTGACTAGTCTTAAGGCACCTTTCCACGTCTTTTCTTCCCAAATTATAAAATTCATTATAAATTAAATGTGGGAACGAATAATACTTTCTATACAAGTAGAATGAATTCTTGATGACGACAAAAAAAAAAAAAAAATTAATTCTTGATGAAAAATAAAAAAAGTAATTTGTAGCGAAACGAATGATCTGCCACAAGACTGCATCGCCAAGATCCTTTCCTTCACATCGCCTCGCGATGTTTGCCGATCATCGGCCGTCTCCACGATCTTCAGATCCGCCGCTGACTCCGACGATGTTTGGAACCAATTCTTACCTTCCGATTTCCCCGACGGCTTTGTGGCACCTGAAGGTCTTCCGACCAGGAAAAGCCTCTTCTTCTCCCTTGTTCTTCTCAATGATTCCCATCTGGTAAACCTTTTTCTCCCTAAACCCTTCCTCTTATTGGCTATGATATTTCCATATGATATACTTTTGGTTATTTTTGCATATCACCCTTATTTTGGAAAAATTAGCACTAGTGAAGTGACCTACCAAAAAAAAATTATAATTCAATAACTAACTAGTTCATTAAGATCTAATGGCTATGATTTGATGGCTAATTAATAATCCTAGTTTGGTTATTTTTGAAAATCACCCTTTGTTTTGGAACAACCAAAAACCAACTTGTGTGGTCTACAAGTCCATTGTAGTCAACCTGCTTTGTATCAATGGTGAAATGGGTGAGCTTTTAGTAATAACAACATATTCTGATTGTATTGTGTAATAAAAACAGAGCTTTTCGTTGGAGAGAACAAGCGGTAAGAAATGCTACATGATTGCACCAAGGGCTATGAGTATAGCATGGGGAGATGATCAAAGATACTGGCAATGGATCTCTCTTCCTAATACCAGGTGACCTAGACGTTGACCTGAAACCTCAAACTTCTTGTGCATTGTGAGATATGCTAATGTTCATGGGTGCATAAAACAGGTTCTCACAAGTAGCTGAGTTGATCAAGGTATGGTGGTTTGACATCGCTGGAAGGATTAACATTAACCTTCTCTCTGATGACACACTCTACGTTGCTTACCTTGTCTTTAAGTGGAGTGCTAGTCCCTACGTTTTTCGCGTCCCCATGGAGGCCTCCCTCGTCTTGACTGACACCGATACCGATGGAGTTCAGCCTATCATGGTGAGTCTCATGCAAAACCCGGGAAGCGAAGAAGGTCCATGCGCTGAGCTGAGAAGAGATGGTTGGTATGAGGTTGAGTTGGGACAGTTCTTAAAAAGGAGAGGAGATATGGGTGAAATAAAGATTAGCCTAAAGGAGACTAATAGGCTAAAGGGAGGTCTTGTTCTTCATGGAATCGAGATTAGGCCAATGCCTTAAATCCTTTTGCAATTCAAAATGTTCTCTCGATGTTCGATGTTGTCTTCTCTTTATGATAGTACTGATGGAGAAAAATTAAGTTTTTTTTCTCAATGATATGGTTTGATTGCTGCTCACTTGCTTGCTTTGTTTTAAATAATATCACAAGAAATTTATGTTTGAATTTTGTCTCCTAGCTTGCAATAATCTAGCTTGAAAGTGATTGAAGGGAAACTCAATTTATAACTCCAACATACATATTACCTCACAATTAGAGTAATTATCTTTGAAACAAGTTGCTTTTTAAAATGTGAGATTTATACATCCCAGAATTAGCTAGAATTTGAGAAAACTGAGTGCACATGTGCATTATTGTCATAGTGGTGTAGGTTTGAGACCGACTTTATCGACATTATTCATTATGTTTCCTACCCATTTTACTCAATCGGGCCATGTCTAGTGTTTGGACTTATACATCTCAAAATTAGCTAGAATTGGATACTTGTTTATTTGAACAATCCTATATCTCAAATTCAGGTGTACTTTTTACCTAACCAGATATTTCAGCAAAATATCTCTTACCAAAAAGATAAATATCAAGAAAATATCCCTAACTTAATCCGTTCTCTTTTGCTTACTAACATTCACTAATACATCAAACAAATAGCAATTAATTTATCAAAATCTCCTATATATTATTAGAGAAGTGATTCTTTGAAAAATGCTTATGTGTCGTCTCTAGAATGAGTTTCACAAATTTTATTATGACATGTCACAAGTTTTATTATGACATGACACTGACTTAACTAAATTAGACATAAACATCCATAAAAAAAAAAATCCAATATCACTTAAATCAAATATAATTATGGTGAATCACAATCTTTGTGTAAATATGGAATTATGGTGAGTAACTTCCTAATTTATAGAAGAATGTTGCCATTTCTGTTTATTTTTTTTCATACAATTTTTTTTAATAGTAATTGGATATACGAATAATAATGTCATCAAGCTTCTTTTGTAGGATTTTTTAAATTGTTTATATTTAAACTTTAGTTAATTGGGTCAGAATTCAATAATTGTCATTAGCTACAATTTTTGTCTATTTACTACTCCCTCCGTTTCATTATATAAGATGTTTTAGCAAAAAACACAAATATTAAGAAACTACTTTTACTTTAAAAAGTAACATTTTAAAAATATATAAAAAACATTTTAACCAACAAAAAGAAAAACTACATAATAATATTGGTTGCACAGTATTCAATAAAGTTAAAAAAGTACCTAGGATTGTCAAAACATCTTATATTTTAAAACAAAACAAAATGTCTAAAACATCTTACATTATGAAACGGAAGGAGTATTTTTTTAATAGTAATTGGATATACGAATAATAATGTCATTAAGCTTCTTTTGTAGGATCTTTTAAATTGTTTATATTTAAAATTTTGTTAATTGGTGATAAGGAAATGATAATATTTTTAACTGAAATAATATTGTTAAACTTTCAGAACTATTATATAGTAGTATTACCTCATGTTGATGGGGATTCTTATTCTGATATACAGTTTTTTAGCTGCAATTACATTTTAAAAAAAAGTGAAAATCACGGGTTAAATATGCTAAACACTTTCCAAAATTTTGACTTTTAACCAAGGAATGTACTGTAAATCATAAAATAATATCTAATGTGAGTTATCTTCTTCTTCTTTTTGGGATAAATTTGTGTTTCTATAATTTTGAAAGCCAACTTATATAAATATTAATTTGATTTCTTTTTTTCTGGGTCAGAATTCAATAATTGTCATTAGGTACGATTTTTGTCTATTTACTACTTTTTGTGCCTGTTCTCTATATTGTATATTCAACTATATAATTTACATATTTAAAGTTTACTCTACTTTTGTTAAATAAACAAAATGGTAAAACTAAACTTCCCTAAAATCTTATTGTGTACAATCATCAACATTGATATACTCTAAATAATAAATAATTAATAAAACAGATTATTAAAGTTTGAATTTATATTTATAAAAATAAAAAACAATTTATCCGCGTATAACGCGGGAGAGTCACCTAGTAAATAAATATATAATTGAATGTGATCATTCTTCCGGTGCCATTCTTTGGGTATTGGCCTAATCTCAGCGCTCTAACTTTATCACTCTTTTGCAATTTATATTACTAGAGATTGACCACGCGATGCATGGGTTTATTTACTATTTGTATTAATGTAAGTTGTGTAATGTGGTTCCTGTTTCGTAATTAATCAATTTAGAATATGTTCTTGTATAATTAAATAAATTACATATGTAATAGTTTTATCAAATATAATTAGTGTTAAATATTACGACACTTTAAAACATTACTTATATATAGATAATATATTAACATTAGGTTTTAATAATATTTTGGTTGTACATATCCATTTATTGATATTGGTGGGTACATATAGTTGTTATACATTTTGGATTACTCTAAACACCATAATATGTATTTATAATTTTTAATAGATCAATAGAAAAAAGTTATGTTGGTTTAATACTTTAGTTGCACCAAAAACTATTTATGTCATATACCTTTGATTTTGCGAAGAGCATCCAACACCTAATAGTCCTAATACTTCATATCAGTCTTGTATTCAATTTTTTGGGTTTATTGTTAAAAAGTTTTAGCTAACACTTTTGTTTTATTTGTAATTATTATGGAGCCTTTTTAATGTTAGATCTTTTTAGCTGATATAATTTTAAGCTTATTTTACGATTTTGCTTACTTTAGTGTTTCAATTATTTTATGTGGTTTTAATGATTTCATCAAGCGATCTTGAAGCTAAGTTTTGTAGTGAAGAATTGCGTCTTAGATAAAATTTGTTCTTTGTTCTATCATCTTAAAATTTGATTACCATGATCCATAATCTATGTCATATATTTTATGAAACTTCAATGAATGAAATCTAAAAGATTTTATGTTAGTCTTGTGAATTAATGTTTTCTACGGTTTAGTCAAATTCTCTTTGTACACTTTTTCACTAATACTGCTTTCGTCATGTTTCAACCTAATTTCGTTTTTCTCCGTACATCTACTTTTGTTTCGTCTTCCTATAAAATTTCATATTTTGTATATACTGTTATTATTTTTGTTTTAATTTAATTCCAATCTCTAATAATTATAAGTAGTAATAAATATAAATTAACATAAATTCATGAATTTTTGCTATAAATTTTATTCTACCATTTTTGTTGATGATGAGGATACTCCATATGGAGTAAGAATGCATATATTGGGACACTTAATTTTGTTTTTCATGTTCATATAAATTTATCACATTTTATTATTCTTCTATCTATTATAAGCCATTTGAGTTTTTTTTTTGAAAAAATTAAAAATGACTTCACTTTGTATCTAATTTATTCATTAACAAAATTTCTATTTTATAAATTATAATATTGTTTTTCATCAAATTTTTATATATTATCTTCTAGATCTACCATATATTTGTTCATCATAGAAAAATACTTAAGATTTTAGAATATTATTTTGTAAACGTTGTTCTTCCTAGTAGGGTTATAAATCAAGGAGTTAGGTTAATTTATAAGTATAATATGTAGTTGAAAAAAATGTAAGATGGATTTAATGTGAGACTTTGTTTTTAATTGAGGTGAAAACCTTTTAATAAGAAATAAACTTTTTATATTTTATGTTTTGTTTTAAATATTAAAATCAATTTAATTTTTTTTAGTTTTGTTTTATTTTCTTCCAATATGGTCATCTCATTTTATTTTTTACTGTATCACTTAATTCATAAGCATATATTTTGTTTAGTATGTGTAATATATATTTTATCGTTAATAAACTCATATTATTATTACTTATAAAATCTTGAATATTTTTATATATATAAAATTTCATTTTCATTTTCATTCATTTTACTTAGTAATTCACGTTTTTAATTGAATTTAATTATTTATTAGTTAGAAAAAATAATTAATATAATTTAGCATGTATTTAATGAACATAATATAAAAATTAAATTGTTTTAAAGGTAGTTTTGCCTATGTGGACACTCTAGATGGAGAGAACTCCCTAATTATATATAAGATTGTTTTAACAATGTGAAATTAAAAAATATATATTCAAGCCATAAAAACATATAAATAGAGCGATATATCCAGACTGGTCAGTGGTCAGTCAAAAAGCTCTTTACGATGGCATGATCAGATAGTTTTAAGTTCTTCATAATCCATGATTGTGTGTGCTTAAAGCATTCTCTATATAGTTTTCATACAAAAAAAATGTAAAATAATAATATTATGCTAGTTCTGTAACATATTATGGGATCGATCGTTGGGATTATAGTTGCCTTCAATGATGTAGTGGGAATCTTCCCCACCCCAACCCCCAATACCGGTCCACTTGATAGGTCTGTGAAACTATGCAAATAGATATATACAAACATATGTGTGTTATTATATCGTGGAAAAAAACCCACATTTTTCATAGTTTTTTCTCGTTTCCGTTTGAGGACCAATTTCAAAAGGAAGTTTAGTACTATTCTATTGACTATCTAGCTGGTCGTGAACCTCTCGATGGTACATGCATTCATATTTTATATAGAAATAAAATAATTCAGAATATGGAAATAAAGCTTTAAATTATGAGAAGATTTGACGAGATATGAGAAGATTTGTAAAGTTGTAATCCTATATTTTATTTAAGGAGCATTTTAGAAGCACTTTGCTTAGTGTCATCACCTTCTTTTTTTTCAATTTTGTTTTTCATTTAATTAATAATAATTAAACTTAATACTATCCTAATTGCCAAACAAATATTTTCCAAACAACACTAATTCCATAATAAACTTATCTACATTCCCAAACAAGTAATATATTTACTCATTTACTAAATTGTCTATGAAAAATTCTCATTAACTTCTTTGATAATAAAATTCAGTATATATATCATACATTTACTCATTTACTAAATTGTCTACCAAAAAATAATATATTATCAGTATAATCCTTTCCAATAATATATAGCTATTAAAAATTAAAATAATCTCATGATCCCACCGTTTGAAAATTAATTTTTATTTTGAAAATTATATTTCCCGATTATACCAATTATACACTCTCGATTTATACTTTAGGATACTATTACCATATTTTATTTGTTTGCATTAAAGCTGGAAGCTAAAAATTAAATTAAATCAATTTCATCCACAAATTTAATATTTACCGTAATTAGCGTTCTTCCCCATATCACAATTCTTTAATTTTTAATTATCTTTTTTTATAAACTAAACTAAACTAAACTTAGAATTTGACGTAATTAATTTTACTTGACGTAAACACAAATATAACATTATTATTTTTTAAGCTAAACGAAATTCAATGATCCATTTATCAAATAAAATATCCCCAATTATCTATTCATAACAATAAAATAAATTTCACACGTATAAACTACATTTCCTCTAATTATACAATAACTACCAAATCTTTTACCATCACAATCCCACAATCAGTCCCATATATCAAATCTCATAAGTTAAACAATGATACTTAACATATCAATTACAATTCTAAACAGATTTTTATACCTTATTTTACATTACTAATTTGATAATCTATATTTTAGGATAATAAAAAACTTGGTATTCTATATATGAACAAAAACATACCTTCTATATCACATAATTGGTTAATCATAAATTGTAAGTTAATAACTAACAAATCAATTATGATTCTAAATTGGATAATTTATTTTCAATTATATATTACATTACTTATTTGTCATTCTGTATATTTTGTTTACAAGATTTTTCCGTTAACAAGAAATTTTCTAAATAATATTATTCCATTATCTTATAAAAACAACTCAAAATATATAATTCCTTAAACATTAACTAACACCTAGATCATCATGAAAAAGAAAAAAGATGAAGCTGAGATATCCATCAGTGATGCATCTCTAAAGATCAGACAAAGTACCTATATGTAAGTTTATGCATCTCTAAAGATCAAATTCTAATTATGCAGTTTACAATATTCCAAATATTCCAATTGTGTCAGAAATTGCTAATTTGTCTATAATGGTTTATATCAAACATGTTATATTATATATAAATCAAATTATGTATTTCTTTTTTTCTTTCCTAGCTTCAAACGGATAAAATAACTCTACCAACAAAGAAACACGAAAAAGTGAGTATTTGCTACTATATTCAGAGACCTCACTAATGTAGCAGGCAAACGACAAATGACGTCTCTAAAAATCATATCAACACATTCTATAAATTATTTTATTTATTTTAAATCAAATAATTTTAAAATTAAATTCACGGTTACAATTAAACATGTGCACAGCACGGGTCCTATCCTAGTAAAGCATTAAATTATAAAACTCGATTCGAGATGCATTTCCGTGAGTCCATTCTTTTCAAATCCACCAACACTTAGCTACTTAGTTATGAATATGATAATGCTAAACGTTATAAAAACGAGTTGAAATCAGTTATAGTTAACTAATTTATTAAAGTGAATCAATAATTTGTAGCTTTTATGCCTACAAGTTATATGCTTTTGTTTTAAAAATACTAAAGATAGTAACTAAAGTATCTTTTGATCTGTACTGACTGTATAATAGTTGTATAATACCGTATGGAATATTGTTAGAATCGGAAAAAGGAGAGAAGGAGAAACGGTGATAGGAAAGCAACAAGTAATGTAAGGTTATAATGTTACCCCAAGACAGTCCAACAAGAATCTTGAAAAGTACACACGAATATATGTAATCACTAACAACAAAACGAAAAAAACTAAACTATTGTTAGACGTGGGTTGGTATTTAATGAGAAATGACCTCTTTTTCGCTAAAATATGCATCTCAATGTTCACGCTATAGTTTTGATTAGTATTCAACGTTGATATTTGTAATCAACTACATGTGGGGCCTGTGGCTACGTATTTTTGACGCTTCAAACTCGCTTCACCCAAAATCTCTTTCAAAAATGAACTTTATACGTATAAGTGTATATCCAACTTTTGAAGCGACGAGTCAGCACCACGTGTCAAGTTTGCATTTGTTTAAACTGTAAAATTCTCCAAATGAGATTCCTCCGTGTCGTCTTCTCTTTATAAATCTTGCACTCGATATCTTCCTTTTCCCCAACCTTCACTTTTCTCCCTCCAATCTCGAACAAGTAAACTCAAAAACCCTCTCTAGTAATAAAAACCTTTCACAATCATCATCATCATCATCATCACAACAACAAACCCAAGATTTCGAAATTTGATATTCATATTATTTGTACAGAAATGAAAGGAGGTTTGCTTGTAGATGACGAATTCGTACACGAAGAAGAGAAAAGCCTAACTGTTCGGAAAACCACTCTGTTTTTCGCCGGAGATGGTTTCACCGTTTACGACTGCAAGGGCTGTTTGGTCTTTCGCGTTGACTCTTACGGTGGTCCAAACACACGCGAAACCGACGAGGTTGTCCTAATGGACGCTCACGGTCGTTGTCTCCTCACTCTCCGACGAAAGGTACCACCTTTTAGCATATTCTACGCATCTTTCATTAGTTTGTTCGAATTACTGAGTCAACTCGGAGAAACTCACTCTGTTTTTGTGTGTGAAACAGAGGCCGAGTTTACGGCGGAGATGGGAAGGTTATTTCGGGGAGAGATCGGACGGTCAGAAACCGATCTTCGGAGTTAGAAGATCGTCGATAATTGGTCGGACCGGCGTGACGGTGGAGGTGTACGGAGAGTATCAGTGTAATGAGTATTTGATCGAAGGCAATTTCGGACAGAGGAGTTGTACGGTGGTTGAGGCGGAGACACGGCGGAAAGTGGCGGAGATACGGCGTAAAGTGGATGCTTCGACGAACGTGATGCTTAGTAAAGACGTTTTCTCGTTGAATGTGAAACCCGGTTTTGATGGAGCTTTTGCGATGGGGTTGGTTCTTGTGCTTGATCAGATCTACGGTGATGATTTCGTTGAAGTTGGTGAAGAACAGGTGCACCCTTCCGTAGTAGAAGATCATTAATTTTCTTCTTTGCTTTTTCTTTCTTGTTTTTTACTATTTGGCTGGGAAGCAAAAACGAGTGGGAAAATAATAATCATTGTGAGTTTGTGTCGGCTTGAAAAAAAATGATTTGGACAAATATTTCTCATCTGTCCAGAGCTGTAATCTTGATTTTAATTTCTCAATTACAGCTGTTTTAATTTGAAGAAAAAATGGTGTTCAAGAAATGAATTTGTTGTAGATAAATATCTTAAGTCAGATTTAATTTTGCTTTTGTTGGTGAGTTAGGCAAAAAGTTGTAAGTTTATTTTTGTGTGTAAATACTAAATAGTTTACAAGTAGTAAGTACTTCTCAAGCTAGTTGAAACCTTGCATTGGTCAAAAAGGTGAACAAGTCATAACCCATAAAAGGTGGTACATATATTTTCTCTCTCCATAGCCTTTATAGGACGGTTCAACCACAATACTCCAACTCTATGGGAGATTCTAGATAACATAGAGAAAATTGTTTATGAAATAAGTCCTCTGGAGTTTTGACTTTGTTGTGTGAATAGAAAATAGCAAACTTGAATATACTAAAAAATAGTAGTAGTAAACAAATAGCAAACTTGAATATATAAAAAATAACTATTTAGGTTCATACACTGTATGTATGTTGAAACCTCCTCTCTTATTTGGACACAACTATTCAGAAAGATAGATAAGAAGATATGAACAACAATCTCCTTACAAAGGCTTACCACTGTTCCAGAAGCATTCTAGACATAACAAGACTACAATATACAAAAGATGAGATTTGTGATCAAAGGAGTCTAATGTCAATGATCATAATCTCTATCTCTATATGCAAACACACATCAATTCTAACATGACAACCAACCGATATTTGTTAATGTTACACCTGAAATCAGACAGATCAGCTCACTGTCCTCTGCTGTATATAGATTACCTTGTTTTTAACAGTTTACTGATGCTGCTGCAGCACCTTGCGGCTTATGCATTCCTTCATTCGCCTTTCGGTTCTTGTCCGTGTCTTCTGCCTTATCGTTCATTTCTTGGGTCTCATTACTCACATTCTGCTCTTGCTTACCGTCTTCCATAATATTGCCTGTATTGTTATCCTCAGTCTTTTCCTCTCCAGGCTTCTCTGTCCCCACCTCCGCAGCATCTTCCGACTTATTTTCCTCAGTGTCCTTGATGCTTTGGTTAGGAAGATCCTCACTTCTTCCTCCATTCTCAGTCTTATTCTCCTCAAGTCCACCCTTTTCTTTCTCGGTAGCATTTCTTCCTATAGTGTCTTTTTCACTCTCTTTTGCATCTATTGCAGTTTCTCCTTCTTTAATACCTTTCTCAGGGTCAGACTCTACTGTTTGTGTGACATTTTCACCATCTCCCTTCTTAATCTCCTTCTCAGCCTCATCCATTTCAGTATCATTCACAACATCCTTGTTTTCTGCTTTAGCTTCAATTTCATCATCTCCCTCTTTATCAGCCTCGTTCATTTTGGTTTCAGCATCCTTGTTCACTGCTTGAGCTTCCTTTTCACTCTCCTTCTTTGTAAGAGAAGATCTTCTCTTCTTCTTCATTGGTTCCTTCTCTGATGTCGGAGTAGTTGCCTTTGCTTTACCGCTGATCCTTGCCGACCTCCTCGGGGTTTCCCCAGTCGTCCAGTCAAACTCAGAGATAGCGGGATTACCCGGATGGGACTTGAGATACTGCTCCAACTGTTTGCGTGAACTGATCTCTTCACCAGTGGGTGCAATGTAGACAATCTCAGTCTTTCTTGGTGTACCTGCCTGTTTCGGATTAAACTAAACAACAACAACAAAAAAGAGAAACATCACTTACCAAAGATCCCTTCACATAACTATACACCAAATTCAACAAGTAAAGAACTGAATTCCATGAGACTTCAAATTAAGATGTTTCATGCTAGAACAAAGGCACTTATTGACCCAAAAGAGATCCAATTTCACTCAGAACAACAATTTATGATATCAAAATGAAATCTTTTTGCATATAAACCAAAGACCAAACTATCATATCCAAATACAGAACGAACAATTGCGTTGACCCATTTCGATTTGTGAGAAAAAACCCTAAATTTCAACTAATTCCGTGACTCAGGATACAAATATGGTATAAAGTTCGCCCATTTAACCAAAGCCCTAACTTTTATAGTCAAGAAATACCTAATTTCATCCTTAAAAAAGTTCAAATTGAAGATTCCCATATAAAGAATCGGACTTTAAACATGTTTTGCTATAGAAATGAGAGGACAAATCGCCCAAAAACCAAATCAATTTCCCAAATTACCCAAACTAGATAAGAAATCAAAAGAAAGAGGGAAGTAAAGAAGATAAAATACCAGTTTCTTCCATGAAGCAGGAGCTGGAAGCTCAATAGAAACAACTTCCTCACTCTTCTCCATCTTCCTCTCTCTCTCTTCAAACCTTAGAAGAAACAAGAATCTATCCAACTCTCTCCCACCAAAGCTCTTTCTTATTTTTCCCTTTCTGGTTTTAAAGACTTGCACAACCGTTCCTAGTGATGATGATACTTTTCGTCATAATTAATTTGTTTTCTTTTTATCTCGTGGAATATTTTAGAAAAAGAAAAAATATTACGAGGCTGTTGTGTTGGGTTCTCCACGTAATTCACGAGAATCGAAGATTGATTCATATCAAAACTACGTGACAGTTCAGTGAGACCTCTAATCTTCTGACACGTGATCTGTTTAGCCGATAATTACCGGTTTAAGCAAATATACTCGTTAGCTTCTGAGTGATATATACTAGTTTCATTTTTTTGGATACAAATTTCAGATCCGGTTGTGTTATCAGCTATCTGTCTGACTGGTAATGACTATTTATTTTCATGTAAACGATTTCTCCACTGACCTTTTCTTCCATCACTTAGTTGACAAACGTGGAAATGAAAAAAAAAATGAAAAAAATAAAAGAAATGGAATGGAAAAGTGAGTTCAAGTCCCTAACGTGACCGCTTGTCCTAAGTTTTCTATAATCATCTTATTCTTTCTTTGAATTAGGCCCATTATTAGCCCAACTACAATCAAAGTATCAAAGTTTTTGTTTTTGTTTTCTCACTTCAAAATATATGTAGATTGGTTCTATCAATTCCATCTTACTTTATAAAACAAAAGCATAATATTTTATCTGTCTCGATCATTTAATTAGGACTGGAGCAAGTTGTCACAGGCAAAGAAGGACAATAATATACTGCATATAGAACAACACACCCATACCTTATATATAAAGTCTACAAAACATTATTCATTTTCCTTCTTAACATGTATTAAACATTGATATAGCATTTGCATGTGTATTAAACATGCATATTTCACATAGCTCTACACTATTAACATAGCAAGGTGTGTTTTATTTAGGATGATGCGGTAATAGGAGGAGGAGTGTGTCGGGGAAAATCATGGAAGACTGTAGTTGGAGGCATATTGGCTATTTCTTCACTCTTTTCCTCCTCTTCTTCTCCTTCCTCTTCGTCCTCTTCCTCATCCCACAAAAATTTTGCGTATGAAGCTAGCACATAGCTGCATGCACCATTTTTTCTTTGCAATATTATTGCTAAATATTCAAGTCTATTTTAACTATCAACATTTTTTTTTTTTTGAGAAAGGGTTTACTATCAACATGTTTATATGAAGAGAAAGTGAATTTTGCAAAATTACCAATCTTCTGGTGACATTTTAACAGCCTGTTGTAAATAGGAATGTGCTCTTTTACGATCCCCATGGTTTAGCAAAATGAGATCGGCGTATAGTGAAAGAACGTTTCCATCGTTTGTGTTTCCCAAAATTGCTCTTTCACAATACTCTTCTGCTTTCCTCATCTCCCCTCTCACCTGTCCATATATATACACATAGGATTATAATTTGTTCTATCAAAAATATTTTATCCTCGCCCTTCCATGAAATTAAACATGAAAATATCTCATTTTTTTGGTATCTAACCAAACTCGCAAAGATCCCATTTTTTTTTTTTTGTGGATCGAAATCGCAAAGATCCCATTCAATACAAACTTTACACGTGGAAAGAGATCTCCTCTAAAATATCCGGCATAAAATATCTTTTACATATTGTGACCCAAAAGAAAATATCATGCATTAAAACAGGGCTTTTGGCTCCGGTGTCGTGTACTTTAACAATCGTTTGTGCTTTCTTCGGTTTTAATATTAAAAAAAAAAAGCCTATTAAAGATTTTTTCATTGGCCAAAATTTTACTTACCTCTTTCAAGAACTTAGCGTAGTTTCCGGTCCAAAGCGAGTTTCCTGGATTCAAGTCGATCATTTCCCGGTAATACGCATCGGTGGCGTCCACACTTCCACCACCGTCAACATCGCTTCCGCCACCAACACCACCGCCGTTGCAAATCTTGCCTCCGCTACTTCCACTACCACCACCACTCACAAGAGTCTCCAGACGATCTTTATCATCACCTATAACTTTCTCTCCCATTCCAGAGCTCGAGAAAAGCTTCTCTACTATAAAGGTCGGCGAGTGATTCAAACTCTTTCTCCTGTTAATGGCTGTTTCATCTAAAGATTGCCTCCGTTGCCTTTGTGGTATTAGGTTTTTTTCCTCGTTATTACTTGATTTAAGAACACTGGCTGTTTCATCAAAAGAGGACCTGCGTTGCCTGCGTGATACAAGGGTTTTGTCGTCGTTGTTACTTGATTTAAGAACACCCTCTTTATGCTCATGGTGCAACACCTCCCCGTTGTGTCCATCAAGGGACTTTGATGAGAGAATAGACAACGATCTGTTTCGGCGCTGGAGCTGTGAATCCGGCTCGATAGACGATTCTTTCGAGCTATGCCGATACTTGAATATTGGAGCAGATATGCTTCTCAATAACATGATGATGGTAGATATTTTTATGCTAAAAACTCCATTAAACTAAAAACACTCATGAGTATCTTGATAATGTAATATATATTTATGAGAGTAGTACTACTTGTGTCTTTTTATAATGGTAAGGCCGAATATTTAATTAAAGACGACTGTAAAGATAAGTGTATGTATTCTTGTTTTAAGTTGACACTAGCCAAGCGAAAAACATAGTGAAATTATTCGACGGGACCATAATACTGCTGATAGAAAAAGATTGTAAAACTCACGGCCTCTAACACTTTGACACGTTGACCACAACCACATGGCCAAAAGTGGGACGCACATTTCACTTTTTTTGTAACCATCCTTGAATAGTTTATTACAGAAAACTGACGGTGCTGAATGAAGTAGGAGATAGAGACAAACCCTAAACGTAACTCTCATGTAACAGTGTTAATATCTCAGGTCGAGACAATTAGTGGTCGACACGTTTAAGACTTTAGCTGACGAATATATATATATATATATATATATATATTTTTTAAATGAATGTTAAATTATATTTTTTAGCTGACGAATATCGACAATGAACTAGACGTTATACGGCAAACAATGAGAGATTTTAGATTCAATGCTTCACATTTATCATCACTCTCATGCATGCTTTTGTCACGCTACGGATAAAATGTATTCATGTGTAGATAATAACGTTTTTGAAGGTTTCTTTCGAAGCTTTGAGAAGGAAAAGATACGTGCATGATCCATTCACTATTATAATATTCTGGTCATTTTATGGAGCTCATAAATAATCTCATTATGAATCTGATTTTCTGAATATAATTGGTCCCATAGAGATAGAGTAATAGTAGGATGTGATATGCATGGGGTTGAAAAGTTCGATGCTCAATTTCTTATTTTGTGACATAAAATAGAAATAAGATGCGGTATTTAAACGATCGTTCTCTGACAGGTAACCAAAATGTACGGTGAGGAATTGTGGTTCGACTTAAGACAAAGTCTTCGTTACGTTTTTTCAAAAAAAAAAAAAAAACATCGGACTCTTGGAGCTTTTACGTTTTTAGGCCAATATCCTTTTTTCCGTATTGAGGTCTTCTTTTGTACTTCAAGACCCAAAATTATTAGAACATGCACATTGGTGTTATTATGGTCTTATAAAATATATTTTAGTGTTATTTTTATTATTAGTTTATTGTTTAAGATTTAATAAGAGACTATTAATAAATTTGTCTCCAATGGTAAGATCGGTATCGGTCTCATAAATTTTTTTTTTCGTAGTGTTTGCAAAATGGAAAATAATCAAAGTAGTACATATATAAAAATAGAGGATTATAAAAAAATAGTAAGATTACTTATGCCATATATAAAAGCATGATGAAAATGACAATTAAGTCGCCTCTAGTCTTCACTTTTGCCATATTTTGCCAAATATATTGTTTACATTTGAAGAGATTCGACATTTGATAAAATACTCAAATCTCCAAAATTTCAAAAAAAAAAAAAATCAATACTCAAAACCATATCAATCGAATTCCACAAAAATTAAAAAAGAAGTTTACGTCCAATGGCATTGCGCCCCGTAAGCCATTGAGACTGCCTCATAGTGTAACACCCAATTTTTTTTTTTTAAAACTAACATTTCTACTGCGAAAACAAATAATTAACACCATTAAATAATTCAATAAATCCAATCAATAAATAAATCCTTTGAGTCAATTTAAATTCAACACCAGAATTCAGGAATGAAATGAAAACTAGCAACCTAGCTCAACGGTTTGCTAGACTAACAACATAATTTAAAAACTCTATCATCCTCTTCCCTCAGCCTCGATTCCACGATCACATTTTTCTTTTACCTGCAACTCAAAAGAACACGGGAGTTGCGTGAGTATTATCATAAATACTCAGTGGAGCGGTCATCCCGCAAAAGATTAAACATAGAATACAATTTTAACAATTCTCAACGATTAATAAACAGTATAAAGTTTTCAAAGTTTTTAACCTGGTGTCGATCGACACACCACGACGGTGTCGATCAACACCTGATACTCAGGTACAGGCAACTGCACCAAGTGTCGGTCGACACTACCTCTAGGCGTCAATCGACACTCGCAGACAACAAGTATCATTTCTTATGTGGTGTCGATCGATACAACCTCTAGGTGTCGATCGATACCCTGTTATAGAAACCAGAGCCGAGACTCTCCTCTCACGTCTCGACCCGGAATCACCTTTTTATCAATTTCCGATCACACACACAGAATCAACACGAACAATCATCCACAGATCATCAATCAATAGACACGATTCACATAACTCAACACACAAACGCAATTATCGGGAATCTACGAGTAATCCTAGCGATCACGCACTCACCTCGCTACTCGAAGATGAAGAACAGATTGGAAAGCGACGAACGAACGACCTCCAGACTCTCATTCACCACTAGAACCGCAAGGAATCTCCACACGAACACCACAGCCACGGAAAAGACGAAGAACCTCGAGAATTCAGACCAAACTTCGACGAACAAACACGATTCTCTCTCGATTCTTTCTCTCCACGAATTCTCACTGATTTCTGCTTGAAACCCGATGGCTCGCGATCCCAAACCATTAAAAAGGTCGAGCTTAGGGTTTTCGAGAATTAAACCGCGTGAAAATCGCAGTTTTCGCAAACCGAAACCGAAACTCAGAACTCGTGTCGATCGACACTGCCCAAGGGTGTCGATCGACACCTCCAAAATATACCTATATTTTGGACTTCGATCGTTATAATTCTCCCCCACTAACCTTGGATTCGTCCTCGAATCCTAACAAAAACTGCCAACTACTGGCCAAGAACAAAACCCGACCCAAAACCGGTCAATAATCCGAGATCCTAAACTCGATCTCTGAGGCTCTAGTTCAGTCTCATGTTTATATGCCCGTTTTTAGACACCTATTACTCTTAACTCATTCCACACCACTCTCACTCGCAGGACGCATCCCTCGAGCTATCGGTGTCCCGCATCCCTCTCACTCACAGGACGCATCCTTTGAGCTATCGGTGCCCGCACCCCTCTCGCTCGTAGGACGCATCCTTTAAGCTATCGGTGCCTCGTTCCCCTTCCACTCTCAGGACGCATCCTTTGAGCTCCGGGTACACAGGGAAAACAACATAATCCCTAGAAAGGACGCATCCTCTCAAAACAAAATGAATGAGTTGATCGGGACCGCAGCCCCTAGAGTAATAAATTCTAAAACGCTGATAAACATCTATCGACTAACTGCCTCTCGTGGTTAAACTCGACACTCCCCAACCCGGAATATCACCACAACACATATAAGAAAGACTCATCTTATAACACAGATTAAATAAGAACAACTCCATCTTATAAATCTCGAAAAGGTATAATCGTTACAACACAACGAAACATACAAGATACAAAGCATCAACATGCTAAACAGACTAAACTGGAACCACAAAGAGAAATAAAGCTCACGCCACGACCTGCTTGTCGAGCTACTTCCTGAACTTTAACTTCATCTTTGCCTCGGGCTCCCAAGTCTCCTCCTCAAACCCAGCGCAATCCCACAGAATCCGCAACAAAAGAATCTTCTTCCGTTGCAGCACTTTGACCCTCCTCTCGAGAATCCTCAAAGGCATTGCCGAAACCGTCGAATCAGGCTGAAGATCCGTAGGAATCTCAGGCACTAGCTCCTCCGACTCAAGCAGGCACTTCCTCAACATCGACACATGGAAAACCTTATGAAATACCTTCATGATCGGTGGTAACTCAAGCCGATACGCCACTGGCCCAACTCGCTCCACTACCGGAAAAGGACCCATAAACCGCGGACTGAGCTTGTTCTCTGCTATGGCTTGGTTAGGACCCCTCAAAATAGCCATCTTAAGGTACACCCGATTTCCCACTGCAAACTCAAGCTCTCGCCGCCTCTTATCCGCATAAATCCTCTGCCGATCCTGAGCTTCCTTCATGTTCAGTGATATACTCCATTTTTGGGGTATTCTAACCTTTGTTTTGTAGGGTTTTATCGAGTCTTTCTCCTTTGTATCGAGTCTTTTTAGGTCCAAAGGTGGCTGGAATGAAGAATTGGAGTTTGCTAGGAGTCTTGGTGGAAAAGATGGAAAACACGATCTTTTGGATTCTGAAATAGCTGGAGCACCCGCTCCCGAATGGATTTGACTGCTCCCAGAAGATTACCTAGAAGATTGGCGCCGTTTAAGTGAATATCTAGAAGATTTGAAGAAAAAGGAATATTCACCAAATTGAATATTCACCCAGAAGATTTGCAAAAGAGGATATTCACTAAATCGAAGATCTACCTAGAAGATTTATCCAAGATTTATTTTCCTTATTTTCCGAGCCTCTTTCTCCTTTAAAAGAGGAAGTCTTCCTTTGAAGAAGGAGGACACGCTTCACGCCCCTTCACACCTCTTTTACACAGTTTACACGCAAAAACACTTTTCATATTTTTTACTTGTCTTTCACGTTTGGATTCGAGACCTTGGAGAGATTTCGTTTGCTTTGGATTTCAAGAGTTGTTCATCACTTGTTATTGAGTTTTCTCTTGAACCTTACTCTTTTAATTTATTCTATGAATACTTTCATCTCTCTTTGTGTTATTCGTTTCATTATGTGCGAGTAGTTACTTTTGTTAGATTAGGGTTTTTCATGAACTCGGCATAGATAGGACCATACCTATAATTGATATCTTCATCTAGAGTTGTACTTAAAGCCTAGACTAGCTTGATCACCTAGTCTTTGTTCTTAGGTTAAATTTACTCATCAAAAGTATAGTGGAATGCTTGATTAAACCTAGATGGGCGATTTGACCCTTAGCCAACGACAGTTGAAGTTAAGGCAAATCGTGAACTTATCAATCTTAATCGTTAATGCTTGTTAATTTGTTTAGTCTCAAATGACAGTTTAGGGTGCTAGATTTATTAATAAAGTTGTTGATGCCACGACAGTGGATCCTCATAAAATCGTGATTGTGTTCTAGATTGGTGCTTGAATTTATATCCTGAATAATTGCTTGGTTCTTGATGATCTATTCTCTGCGATAATTCCCTTGTCTAACGCCTTTATCATATTTATTTACAACCGAATTTTACTTTGCTTGTTATTTTATTTTTGTGACACTTTAAAACCACTTGAATCGCTTAGCTTGAATTGTGTTTAAAAGAAACTAAAGTGTATTGCCAGTCCCTGAACGAACCTAAATCTATTTCTACATCGGATTAGTAATTTAGGAATTGAGTTCTTAACCCAGGCTAAAAACCTGTTATCAAATTGGTGCCGTTGCGACGGGGACTACTTCGATACCTTTAGTTCTACAAATACGTTTCTAGACTAAGTACTAATTCGTTCTTTTTGTTTCTCTTGCTTGTGTTTCAGGGTGCATGAAAGCTAAGTCTACCCGAAAAAGTCGACAATCACCTCTCGTGTACTTCAGTAACTCGGAACTTGCAAGACTAGAACGAACCAACCGAAAGACAAAATCTGATAAGGTCAACATGGGTGACCAAACAGACATTGACATGGTGGCCGAGATGAAGAGGCTACAAGATCAGATGGCTCAGCTGCAACAGCAACAAAACCGTAACCAACAGCAAGAACGTGCCATCGGGGATATGGACAATCCTCACGCCTTCTATAGGAACCGAGCTGCAATCGCTCCTCCTGGTGTCTTAAGGCAAGACTATGAGATAAAACCTCAGATGATCACGCTGGTCAAGCAACATCTATTCCACGGACTGCCCGCTGAAATTCCGATGGACCATATAGAGAATTTCGAGGAGATCTGCTCCACGACAAGTTCTAATGGGACGAACCCGGATTTCTTAAAGTGCAAGCTTTTTCCCTTCTCGCTCTCGGATAAGGCTTCACGATGGCTCAAGTCTTTACCTGCTGGATCTATCACGACTTGGCCACAGTGCAGGGCAGCGTTCTTGGATCACTTCTATACCAAAGCTAAGACCGCGGGATTGAGAAACAAGATCTCCACGTTTTAACAACAAACTGGAGAATCTTTCTATGAGGCATGGGAGAGATTTAAGGAGTATAAAAGGGAGTGTCCACATCACGGATTTACGGATGAGAACTTGCTGGGAATTTTCTACGACGGTGTTGATTGGGATTACCGGAACACGTTGAATGCTGCTAGTGATGGTGACTTTATGACCAAGACAAAGGAGAATGCTTACAAGCTTATTGAGAACCTAGCCGCAAGCTCAAGCAACAAGTCTCGGGAGTATGATCGGACTACAAAATCTAATGGAACAGATTCTCGTAAGATCGATGACCTAACGGCTAAGGTTAACTTGCTGCTCAAAGGGAACCAAAGGATGGTTCACTTTGCCGATGAAAATGGAGAAGCACTAGCTGAGGATGTGACCGATGGAGGAGAATTTGATCCGGAGGAGGTGAGTTATGTGAATGGGCAAGGGTATGTCCGAAACCAAGGGTTCAACTCAAACTACAGGAACCATCCGAATTTCTCTTACAGGAGTACGAATGTAGAGAATCCGCAGGATCAGGTATACCCGCAAGAAACCGGTTATCAGAACCAAAAACTTCAGGATCAAGGTTTCCAGAAGACGGTACCTCAGGGTTTTCAAGGCAAGATATTCGTTCCCTTTCAAGGTCAAAAGCCCAGGTTCAACAACTTCCAAACTCCTGCGAGCTCCGGTGGTACTTCTCAAGACGAACTTAAGAGTATGATGCAACAGTTGATGGAAAATCAGAATAAGACAGCTGCTGAACTGAACACTAAGGTAGACTCCATGTATTCGGACCTAAACAGTAGACTTGAAGCCGTGACTAACCATGTTAAGAAGCTTGACACGCAAGTACCCCAAACCGCGGAGGCCGCTAAAAGCCCACAGGGAGTGCTGCCAGGAAAGCCGACCACAAACCCCAGAGAGGTTGCTGCTGTCACGCTACGCAGTGGAAGAACTTTACCCCCGGTTGTGGAGGCAGTAGCTAAAAACTGCCCAGAAAAATCTGCGGAGCACCCGCTCCAACAGGGAGCACCTGCTCCAACTGAAAAACAGGATGAAACAGTTGCTGGATCATCTCGTCCTGTACTTAGACCGAATGAGCTAGTTGACCAAGTTCGGTCTCGTGTTTACAAACCCCCAGTCCCTTACCCAGTACCCCCAAGGAAATCGCAGAAAGATTTAGAGGAGGCAAAGTGTAAGGAGATGTTAGATCAACTCACGGTTAAACTCACACTAACCGATGCTATACAGATGATGCCGGCTATGAAGAAGTACGTTAAAGGTTTGATCACTGGTAAGGTTTCATCAGAGCAAGGTACCAAATTGGTCTCTAAGGATTGCAGTGCCGTTCTGCAAAACCGGATGGTTAAGAAGCTCGATGATCCCGGGAAATTTGTGTTGGCCGTGCAGATTGGTTCTACGTGTTTCAAGTGTTCCTTGTGTGACTTGGGTTCCAGCGTGAACCTCATGCCCTATTCGGTTGCAAGGAAACTTGGTTATACTAACTTTAAACCAACTCGTATTTCTTTGGTTTTTGCTGACAGGTCGGTGAAGTTACCCGTGGGAATCCAAGAGGATTTACATGTCAGGATAGGCAACACGTTGATCCCAGCTGATTTTGTAGTGCTGGAACTTGATGAAGAGCCGAAGGATCCCTTGATTTTGGGACGTCCTTTCTTGCGCACAGCTGGTGCGATTATCGATGTGAGGAATGGTATAATTGGTCTCCAGCTGGGAGACATTATCATGGAGTTTGAGATGGATAGATTGCTCAAACAGCCAACCATTGATGGGAAAACCTTTGCCGTCGAAGGAGACCTTGAGATCTCGGAAGACGACATGGAAGAACTCCTAATCGATGATCCGCTTGAAGTGGTGCTAACCAAGGCCGAAAGTGAACATGGTTATTTAAGTGAGGATGCAGTCGGGTTAGCCAGGATAATGGATTCGGGTCAGAACGAAAAGTCCACCGGTTTCTTGAATCTCAAACCGGACGATGCTGAAGGAGCAGCTGCTCCAGAAGACGAGACCCCACCTCCTGGAAACACTGTTGACAGCCCTTGGAGCGAGCTGAAAGCTCCAAAACTCGAGCTCAAAACCCTTCCTGCCGAGCTAAGGTACGCGTTCCTAGGCCCTAACTCTACTTACCCCATAATCATTAATGCTGAGTTGAATAATGTGGAAACCGCTTTGCTTTTGTGCGAACTAAGGAAGTATAGAAAAGCTTTAGGGTATTCACTTTATGATATTCCTGGAATTTCACCTGAACTTTGCATGCATAGGATACACCTAGAAGATGAATCAAAGAATTCTACTGAGCATCAGAGAAGGTTAAACCCGAATCTGAAGGACGTAGTTAAAAAGGAAATCATGAAACTTCTTGACGCAGGTGTAATTTATGCAATTTCGGATAGTAAGTGGGTTAGCCCAGTTCACGTAGTACATAAGAAAGGCGGAATAACTGTGATCACTAATGCGAAAAATGAATTGATACCTACTAGGACAGTTACTGGCCATAGAATGTGTATTGATTATAGAAAGTTAAATGCTGCCACACGAAAAGATCATTTTCCCCTGCCATTTATTGACCAAATGCTTGAGATATTAGCTAACCACCCATACTACTGCTTTTTAGATGGGTATTCAGGTTTTTTTCAGATTCCCATCCACCCGGATGATCAGGAGAAAACGATATTCACATGTCCATACGGCACGTTTGCTTATCGCCGCATGCCGTTCGGGTTATGTAATGCCCCTGCGACTTTTCAAAAGTGCATGATGTCAATTTTTACCGATTTGATTGAGGAGATAATGGAAGTTTTCATGGACGATTTCTCCGTCTATGGAAGCTCTTTTTCCGTGTGTTTGTCGAATTTGTGCAGGGTGTTGCAGCGATGCGAGGAGAAGCATCTAGTGCTCAACTGGGAAAAATGCCATTTCATGGTTCGAGACGGTATTGTTCTAGGTCATCGAATTTCTGAAAAGGGTATAGAGGTTGACCGAGCAAAAGTTGAGGTTATGATGAGTTTGCAACCGCCGGATTCAGTCAAGGGAATAAGGAGTTTCTTAGGTCATGCTGGATTTCACTACAGGAAATGTGGGCATTAACAGCGGCCGTTAAACGCTATGAATTAGCTATTATAGCGCTTCCTAAAACGTTGTGACATCGCCCGTTATCGTAGGTCTGACACTTTAGATAGCTGACTTGTCGCATGCTATAGTTAATTGAACGACAATAGCGTTTATTGCGCAGCTATTATTAATTTTTATAATAGCGTGTAATAATTGTTATGATTATATTTTACATGTTGAACAAAAAAAAAATAGATTTTACCTATTTTCATAATTTATTTTTTTGCAATATTTATATTTGATTAAATATTTCAGTAATTTGTATTTTTCACAATATTTGTATTTTTGTTAACGATTTTAATTGTATTTAAATCACGTTTACTGAGGATTTTGGATTAAAATGACATCAAAAAATAAAATAAAATAAAATATTTTATTATTATTATTACAAGAAATACATCAGTAAAAAAATACAAGATCGATAAATCTCCTTCTACGCTGAATGCCTCTTCATCTGCCCCCTATGTCTCCTATCTTTCTTTATCTTCCTCCTCTGTCTCCTATCTTCTAGCCCTTATAAGACACATCTGCAGAAGAAATTTGAAACACTAAATTGGTTAAATCAAAACTTCAAACACTATAAACAACAAACTGAGCATAGAGATACAATTAGTACTCCAAATAATTAAAGAAATCTCTGAAACCATTAACCCATTCCCCACTTTTTAGAATGCAGCTACAAATTATCCAGAATGCAAATGCAGCCACCAACATGTCTAGAAGCACAAGTTTACCTATTACAAACAAAGGCAATCAAATCCCATGAAGCAGAAAGACAAACCAAAGATAGGGAACTAAAGGTTTATCTACTTACAACAGCGATTGAATCAATTCTTGAAGACACAAACCCCGAATCCCAAAAGCCCAAAATTTCTCCAACCCACGAACAAAAAAATGGAACTTTATCGAAAAGATGGAAACTTTACCAGCGACCCACGAAAAAGAAGAGACGTGAAAGCGAAGTTCAGCTAGCGAAATCTGTAATTGAAGCCGAAAGCTTCCTCTGAAACAAAAAACCAAAATTGAGATATCAAATGAAAATAACAACCAAAATTAAGACTAAAAGAGATTTGTGCAAGAGAGATCTACTCGAGTACCGCGACGGTGGTGGAGAGAGAGAGAGAGAGAGAGAGAGGTGAAGACGGTGAGTCAGTGACCGAGAGAGAGGGTCTGACAGTGGTGAGAGATAGAGAGGAGGACCGTGGGTCGGTGACTGAGAGAGAGGGTCTAACGGTGGTGAGAGTGGGAGGAATCGAGAAGTGGGAGGAGGAAGAAGAAAGACGAGTAAGGGTTTGCAAAAGGGGATCTAATTCACTAAATGTTTTTTTTTTTAGGTTTTTGGAAAAAAATTAGGCGGTTAGTGAAAATAATTTTCACAGAGACGAGGGGAAGAGGAAAAGAGTAAGAAAAGATTAAAGCTTGCGTGCAATGGTGGTCGTTAGATTTAATTTTATCAAACGGTGGATAATTGAAGTTGGGTGATCCTTACCTTCGTGTATAAACCAATAACAAACCAGCTCCTTTATTTTTCTTTTTCAACGGACAAGATTGGCTCTCTAGATTTGAACGGACAAGATTAGCTCGCCACGTCATCGATCCTAGTGACTCTTTTTAATTGGATGTTTTTGCTGAAATAATGAAAATATGATTTTAATGGCTTTTTGCAATTTTAAATAATGAAGAATAATTAAGTGTTGGCTAATTAAATTATTTTAGAGAGACTAGGATTATTCTTTATTTTTAAAATTTTTTTAAAAAAATTTACAATGTTTTTTTAATATTCAAAATCATAACCTATGGTAACAACCAATGTTACATATGAAAACATGTACAATCATCTATTGATTGTGTAACAAAACATGTTGTGAAAACACAATAATACTAATATTTATGTCCACAATTAATGATTTATCTTGAATGTTATTGTATTTCTAATAAGTTATAGCTAAAACAAATCAAAATACCGTAAACCTAAACTAAACCCTAAACTTTAACCCCTAAACCCTAAACCATAACCCCTAAAAACTAAAACCAAACTAAACCCTAAACCTTAACCCCTAAACCCTAAACCATCTCTATTTCATTAATTTATTCTAACCCTAAAACTGAAACCATAATCAAACCCTAAATCATTAACCCCAAACCCTAAATCAAACCCTCATTAATATTTTTATCCAAAGTTATAACCCTCATCATTATTCTCTGAAACACTATTTTTGTATATTGTTTAGGAATTAGGGTATATTTATTTAAAATAAATTCAGTTAAGTATTTTGAAATAATTTAGGGATTACGGTATCGCGATATTGCAATAACATATTGCGATACCCTAAACCCTAAATCAATAACTTTTTTGTATTTTTTATATATTTTGTGAAACCCTAAACCCCAAATCAATAACTTATTATATTTTTATATATTTTGTGAAACACTAAATCCTAAAGTTATGATGCCCTAAACTCTAAATCCATTGTTTTTTTAACTATTTCATTTATATATCAAACATTTTGTAATGTATAATAAATTTAAAATCATTACACAATCAAAACTTTGAGACATTAATAATAAAAAAATATATAAAAAGAAAGAAAGACTACACGCATGGTAACATACAAATTTTCAATCCCCAAGTTTACAAAATAATCATTATACTTAGTGGCTTAGGCTACTGAGATTAGCCGTTGAAGGTTCAAAGAAGCATGATCCATCTTGTCAATTTGCCTTGAACCCATCTTTGTCAAACACTTCCTGCACCATCCCCGTATACAATCTCAGCATCATCATGGTCACAAAAGGGAAACAAGGCAACGTAAGGATTGCTTGACTTGAAGTCTCGGGTCACCTGGAGCAGTCCTAGCGGCTAGCAAATCCCAGATCTTGCAAACACAAAACTACCAACAACATTAGAAGAAATCACGCAGCTAGAATGTGGATCCTGAAACAGATATTCACACACCTTGAATGTTGATTAAAACCAAAAACAAGTACCATAAGAAACACAATACATTGAAGAAAAACTTGTCTATAAAAGTCGAAGAAACAATAAAACAACCACCAAATCGAATCTAAACATAAATGCTTGAAATCGATTGAGAAAAAAAACAATACATAAAAGATCACCGATGAGAAGAACTCAGAGGATTAGCCATCGAATCCAAATGGGAAAAAAAACTCAGAGATTCAAACTTTATTTCATCTCTTGCTAGAAACAACTTAATTGACTAATGGATCCAACAGCCTTTCGTGCACCAATAATCATCAAACAAGGAAGTATAAATCAATACTTTTTTATTTTTTGGAATATAAATCAATACAATCACTCATAATTTCCAAATCAATACCGAAGAATCAATAACTATACCAAATCAAACATTCACAGGGAGAGATCCCAATTTCAACTTTGAATTTGAATTAGAGTTCTAACATTATCACAGCAAAGTGAGGATAAGGGAAGCAAACAAAGAGAAATTGAAACCTTTAATTTCCTTTGGTTTATAGCTGGTCTGAACCTGATAAAAGTTTGCGTTAGAGACTTTCGGATGCTTGGCCTTTGCTTCCTCTGAAACAAAAAACCAAAATTGAGATATCAAATGAAAATAACAACAAAAACTTAGACTAAAAGAGATTTGTGCAAGAGAGATCTACACGAGTACCGCGACGGTGGTGGAGAGAGAGAGAGCGGGAGAGAGAGAGAGAGAGGTGAAGACGGTGAGTCAGTGACCGAGAGAGAGGGTCTGACAGTGGTGAGAGATAGAGAGGAGGACCGTGGGTCGGTGACTGAGAGAGAGGGTCTAACGGTGGTGAGAGTGGGAGGAATCGAGAAGTGGGAGGAGGAAGAAGAAAGACGAGTAAGGGTTTGCAAAAGGGGATTTTTAGGTTTTTGGAAAAAAATTAGGCGGTTAGTGAAAATAATTTTCGCGGTTAGTGAAAATAATTTTAGGCTTACGATGACGTTTACAATAAGTATGTGCTATTATAGATAGAGGTATAACTTAATATTCAGGCGGCAGACAAAATATTTTTGCCGCTCAACATATCATAGCGTTTGTCATTATACAAACGCTATGAAAAAGTTTGGCACGAGTCAACCATAGCAAAAACAAAAAAAACGCTATCTTCCAGTGCTATTAATACCCACATTTCTTGTAGTGTTTTATCGCCAATTTATCAAAGACTTTTCGAAGATAGCAAGGCCACTCACGCAACTTTTGTGTAAGGAGACTAAGTTCGAGTTCGATGCAGCATGCCTTGAAGCCTTTCACACAATAAAGGGAGCTCTGGTAAGTGCACCCATTGTCCAACCACCGGACTGGGATCTCCCTTTTGAAGTGATGACGGACGCAAGTGACTACGCAGTAGGAGCGGTTTTGGGGCAGAGAAAAGATAAAAAGCTTCACGTGATATACTATGCGAGCCGAACCTTAGACGAAGCTCAGTGCCGATACGCGACAACCGAGAAGGAACTTCTAGCAGTTGTATTCGCTTTTGAGAAGTTCAGGACTTATCTTGTTGGTTCCAAGGTGATCGTGCAAACCGACCATGCGGCTTTAAAATATTTGCTCACCAAAAAGGATGCTAAGCCGAGACTTTTGAGGTGGATACTATTACTCCAAGAATTCGATCTTCAAATTGTTGATAGGAAAGGGACAGAGAACGGAGTTGCTGATCACTTGTCACGCATGAGGGTTGATGATGAGGTACCTCTTGATGATTCCCTTCCGGATGAACATGTTTATGCAGTTGGAATCCGTTTGCAAGAACCGTCAATCCGGACAGGAGCCTTTTGTGAGGCTATATCTAGAGAAGTTGTTTCGAGCTTTCCTTGGTTTGGGGAGATAGCGAACTACTTAGCTGCTGATCAGGAACCGGTTGATTTTGTGGGAGATAAGAAGAGGAAGTTTCTCCGTGATATACGAAGATATTTTTGGGACGAGCCCTTTCTCTACAAACATTGCTCGGATGGTATTTTTAGACGGTGTGTACCGGATGAGGAGATTCCTGGAATTCTCTTTCATTGCCATAGTTCTAATTACGCCGGTCACTTCGCCACCTTCAAGACAGTCTCTAAGGTCCTTCAAGCCGGGTATTGGTGGCCAACTATGTTCAGAGATGCGCAAGATTTCATATCACGATGTGATACATGCCAACGGCAAGGAAACATCTCTAGAAGGAACGAGATGCCTCAACACTTTATTCTGGAAGTTGAAGTGTTTGACGTATGGGGAATAGACTTTATGGGACCATTTCCATCCTCCTACGGAAACAAGTATATCCTAGTGGCAGTTGGTTACGTTTCCAAGTGGGTGGAGGCTATTGCGTCCCCAACAAATGACTCCCGCGTTGTGGTGAAGATGTTTAAGTCTATCATATTCCCTAGGTTTGGAGTGCCGCGTGTGGTCATAAGCGATGGAGGCTCTCACTTCATCAACAAGATCTTCGAAGGACTGTTGAAAAAGAATGGTGTAACGCACAAGGTCGCAACGCCATATCATCCACAAACTAGCGGACAGGTTGAAGTTTCCAACAGGGAAATCAAGAGTATCTTGCAAAAGACCGTGGGAGTGTCTAGGAAAGACTGGTCTTACAAGCTGGATGATGCGTTGTGGGCCTACCGAACCGCATACAAGACTCCGTTAGGAACGACTCCTTTTCACTTGGTATACGGGAAGTCTTGTCATCTTCCGATTGAACTAGAGTATAAAGCAGCATGGGCGGTTAAGTTATTGAATTATGACATCAGACCAGCGTTTGAAAGACGATCCATGCAACTTCACGCGCTAGATGAGATAAGGCACCTGGCCTATGAGAGTTCTAAGATCTACAAGGAGAGGACCAAACGTTATCATGACAAAAGAATCCTCAACCGAAACTTCCAACCAAACGATCAAGTACTTCTCTTTAACTCTCGTCTCAAACTCTTTCCTGGAAAGTTGAGATCCAGATGGTCCGGACCCTTTATCATCAAGGAGGTCCGTTCTTATGGAGCTGTGGTGTTACTGGACGCTAAAGGAGCCGAATTCGTGGTCAATGGCCAGAGGCTTAAGGCGTATCTTGGCGAGACAACCCACGCCGAAGGTGGATTCATCCCCTTAGGCGATGCACCAAAAGCCTAAAATGGCTAACCAAGTCGAGCTAATGACTTTAACCAAGCGCTTGGTGGGAGGCAACCCTCCGGTTTTCCTTTAAAAAAAAAAAAAAAAAGAAAGATCGGGAGCAGCCTCTGGAAATGAGACCGGTCGATCCCCAGATCGGACCTGTCGGTCCCGCGCCCAAGCACACATTCTGCCCAGACTGAAACGGAGCACCTGCTTCAACTTACAGAGCACCTGCTCTCGAGGGTAAAAATCATAAACAATTTTATGCTTTTCCTTCTGATTTATTTTCTTTCACTCTCTCTCTTTTCTTATTCTGACACCGAGACGGTGTGAAGTCAGTCTGGGGGGAGTTGTTGCTAATGTTGTTTATTTTGGATGTTTTCTTTTCTTATGTCCTTTTGAGTCTGTTTTTCTTTGTTTTATTGAGTCAAGACTTTTTAGTTGGGAATTAGGACGTTATTCTATGACGATTCCTGAACCACTTGTGCTAATTAACTCTCTTTCTAGTGACCATTTCTTCAGAGCATGGATTACAAGGATTAGCTGGAACACTTCAATGCACCATCTTCCAGGTTCCAGATTGACCAAAATTCTCTCGCTATTGACACTAGATTAGGGAAACGATTAATATTCAGGACTTCTTTTTCCTTTTTACCACTCTTGCTGATCCTGAATAGCTAGCTCATTTTTAGCTAGTACCCTCCTTTAACCTTACCTCTTTTCAAACCCCTTGCCGTCTTGTTACTTCATTGTCATATGTGCAGCATATGTGCAAAAAGGCCGGAGAGAGAAGGGTCGACACAATCTCTAGATCACTCGTTCTGAAGGACAGAGCACCTGCTCTTATTTATGAGGATTTGTGGACGAAGGAGTGAAAGGAACTTTATCAAGATCCACTTGGGTATGAACATCACTTCTAATATTTTCGTTTTTGAGAGGCATATCTGTGTAATTAAAAAAACCTCTTCATCATTAATACTCTAAACAAAAAAAAAAAAAAAAAAAATTTAAATTTAAATTTTCGGTGATGAAGAGCGGAAATCTGTAAGCATATATGTCTCTCAAACCCAGCAAATATACCCAAGGGGAACAGCAGTTCACGGGAAGAAGGAGGAAAACAAAGAAGGATGGAATGAGTGATTTAGAGAATGTGGACATCAAACAGACCCGCTCTCTCTTGCAATTTTGTGCGATATCCTGCATCCTCTACGAAACATCGGTGACCCTTAAACACTCTAAACACCTTTAACTCCACCCTTAAATGGCCTTAAACCCTTTAGCGCCGTATTTCCTGAGAAAGTGTTTTTAGCGAGATCCTTACGTATACTTTGATTACGTTTGGTTTGTGTTTTACAACGAATTATTTGGGAAATGGCCTGGTCGGGAAGTGTGTTGAGGTTGTTTTGGCGAAGCTTTATCGTTCGTAATTTGGGAAATGTGGTCTGCGGATCGGAAGCCAAAGGTACGGTTCGCTGAGAATAAAAGAGTTTCCATGTTTTCAAACCTTTTTCCTTTACTTAGTTTTGAGTTTGTTTGAAGACAAACAAAGATCTAAGTCTGGGGGAATTGATATACTCCATTTTTGGGGTATTCTAACCTTTGTTTTGTAGGGTTTTATCGAGTCTTTCTCCTTTGTATCGAGTCTTTTTAGGTCCAAAGGTGGCTGGAATGAAGAATTGGAGTTTGCTAGGAGTCTTGGTGGAAAAGATGGAAAACACGATCTTTTGGATTCTGAAATAGCTGGAGCACCCGCTCTCGAATGGATTTGACTGCTCCCAGAAGATTACCTAGAAGATTGGCGCCGTTTAAGTGAATATCTAGAAGATTTGAAGAAAAAGGAATATTCACCAAATTGAATATTCACCCAGAAGATTTGCAAAAGAGGATATTCACTAAATCGAAGATCTACCTAGAAGATTTATTTTCCTTATTTTCCGAGCCCCTTTCTCCTTTTAAAGAGGAAGTCTTCCTTTGAAGAAGGAGGACACGCTTCACGCCCCTTCACACCTCTTTTACACAGTTTACACGCAAAAACACTTTTCATATTTTTTACTTGTCTTTCACGTTTGGATTCGAGACCTTGGAGAGATTTCGTTTGCTTTGGATTTCAAGAGTTGTTCATCACTTGTTATTGAGTTTTCTCTTGAACCTTACTCTTTTAATTTATTCTATGAATACTTTCATCTCTCTTTGTGTTATTCGTTTCATTATGTGCGAGTAGTTACTTTTGTTAGATTAGGGTTTTTCATGAACTCGGCATAGATAGGACCATACCTATAATTGATATCTTCATCTAGAGTTGTACTTAAAGCCTAGACTAGCTTGATCACCTAGCCTTTGTTCTTAGGTTAAATTTACTCATCAAAAGTGTAGTGTATTGCTTGATTAAACCTAGATGGTCGATTTAACCCTTAGCCAACGACAGTTGAAGTTAAGACAAATCGTGAACTTATCAATATCGTTAATGCTTGTTAATTTGTTTAGTCTCAAACGACAGTTTAGGGTGCTAGATTTATTAATAAAGTTGTTGATGCCACGACAGTGGATCCTCATAAAATCGTGATTGTGTTCTAGATTGGTGCTTGAATTTATATCCTGAATAATTGCTTGGTTCTTGATGATCTATTCTCTGCGATAATTCCCTTGTCTAACGCCTTTATCATATTTATTTACAACCGAATTTTACTTTGCTTGTTATTTTATTTTTGTGACACTTTAAAACCACTTGAATCGCTTAGCTTGAATTGTGTTTAAAAGGAACTAAAGTGTATTGCCAGTCCCTGAACGAACCTAAATCTATTTCTACATCGGATTAGTAATTTAGGAATTGAGTTCTTAACCCAGGCTAAAAACCTGTTATCAAATTGGTGCCGTTGCGACGGGGACTACTTCGATACCTTTAGTTTTACAAATACGTTTCTAGACTAAGTACTAATTCGTTCTTTTTGTTTCTCTTGCTTGTGTTTCAGGGTGCATGAAAGCTAAGTCTACCCGAAAAAGTCGACAATCACCTCTCGTGTACTTCAGTAACTCGGAACTTGCAAGACTAGAACGAACCAACCGAAAGACAAAATCTGATAAGGTCAACATGGGTGACCAAACAGACATTGACATGGTGGCCGAGATGAAGAGGCTACAAGATCAGATGGCTCAGCTGCAACAGCAACAAAACCGTAACCAACAGCAAGAACGTGCCATCGGGGATATGGACAATCCTCACGCCTTCTATAGGAACCGAGCTGCAATCGCTCCTCCTGGTGTCTTAAGGCAAGACTATGAGATAAAACCTCAGATGATCACGTTGGTCAAGCAACATCTATTCCACGGACTGCCCGCTAAAATTCCGATGGACCATATAGAGATAATCACGAAGACATCCAGGTACTCCCAAAACACGCTGTTCATCAACCACATGAACGCTGCTGGCACATTCGTCAAACCGAACGGCATCACCACAAACTCAAAATGACCATACCGTGTCCTGAAAGCAGTCTTCCGAACATCAATCTCGTCGATCGGAATCTGATGGTAACCCGGCGCCAAGACAATCTTAGAGAACCAAGTAGCACCCCTCAACTGATCTAGCAACTCATCAATCCTCGGGAGAGGGTACTTGTTCTTCACAGTGACCCGGTTAAGTCCCCGGTAATCGATGCATAACCGAAAACTCCCATCCTTCTTTTTCACAAACAACACCGGCGCTCCCCACGGTGAAGTACTCGGACGGATAAAACCCTTACTAGTCAAATCCTCCAACTGACTCTTTAGCTCAGCTAACTCGGCTGGAGCCATCTTGTAAGGTGTCTTGGAAATGGGCTCTGTCCCGGGCTCTAACTCAATCATAAACGGATCGGACTGCGACGACGGTAATCCCTGCAACGACTGAAAGTCATCCACAAACTCCTGGACAACCTGAATCTCGCTCACCGCAACCTTACCAAGGGACTCTGGCATAGAAATCGTCGCCAAATACGCCTTGCATCCTCGCTCCAACATCTGCACTGCCTGAACCGCTGAAATCACTAGGCTCTCTAATGTCGGTCTCACTCCCTGAAACGTCAACTTCTCTGGCCCACGCTCGAAGGACACTCTGCCTCGGTAACAATCCAAATGGAATCTATAATGAGACAACCAATCCATCACCAGAATAACGTCATACAGCTCCACCGGACTGATCACCAAGTCTGCTGGCATAGACTACCCCGCAATCTGAACATCAACCGCTCTAGCACGGCCCGAAGTAGCCAGAAAACCACCTCCAGCTACCTTGACCAACCCCGAACGCTCACCCACACTGCTACGGATGCCACTGCTCTCGGCATGCTCCGGGGTAATAAAGCAGTTCGATGCTCTAGAATCAAAAAGCACGTGGGACTCAAAACCTCCCACTAACAAGATCCCTACACAATTCATATGCGTTGAGAACCCTACTAACTATCACAAGCAAAATAATAGAACCAAACAACCCTTCCCAGGGCAACTCGACAACTGATGCTCCAAACTGCCGCATCCAAAACACGCTCTGCCCCTCGAACCCTTGCTGGACCTGGAAGAGCCATCCTATTTCTGTTTCTGTCCCTGCGCAGGCTTACCACCCTTGCCGGGACCAGAACCGGAACCACCCCGCAACTGCTGCTGCCTCGGCTGAATAGGGGGAACAACTGACACTGGAACCACCGCGGTTGCCTGCCCTCTCAGATCCTCCTCGATCCCCGCAGCAACCTCTACCAGCTTCGCCCTGGAGGCGTACTCAGTCACTCTGCACCTGGTCTGCAAATCTGGCTGCAGTTCCCTCAGGAACCTCTGGACCTGCGTCCGGTGATCCTCTATGCCGCCCGCATATTCTAGCAAACGCCCAAACTCAGCGTCGTACTCACGCACGGTACGATCTCCCTGAACCAGATCCACAAATCTTGACGCGAGACGATCTAATGCCTCTTGAGGAAAATATTTAGCGTTGAATTCAGCCACAAATTCTCCCCAGGTCCATACTGCACCAGGTATCCTGGCCTCAATATCTCTCCACCAAGCGTGCGCATGACCACCCAGATAGTGGATCGCCAGCTCTACCTGATACTCCTCAGGGCAACGAATCGAACATAAATTGCGCTCTACGTGCATACGCCACTCATCGGCCTCCTCGGGACTGACGCCCCCCAAAAAGAAAGCCGTACTCATCTGCCGCATCTGGCTCACCATCTCCAGGTCAGACGGATGCACCTCTGCAACCTTAGCCCTCTGTTGCACCTCCGCCACAGGCGGAATCACTATAGCCTGAATCGGAGCCACCACCAGAAGACGCCACAGTATCTCCTTTACGATATCCTCCATGCGATCCATACGCTCCTGAGCTGGAACATCACCCACTCCCGGGCCCGCCCCTCTGCCAGCCATCCCGGCACCTCTCCCGGTACCCACATCACTCACGCTCGCATTGGTCTAGCTCACAGAACCCGTATGATGCGTAGGAGTCCCTGACGCATGCTTAGCACTCGAAGACAATTCAAACACTGGTCCACGACCACGACGACCTCTGCCACAACCTCTACCACGACCTCTAGCTCCGGCGTCCATCTCTCTGTAACACTCACATAACAAGACTATAAGCTACAAGAAGTCACCAACAAACACAAAACTTACCGTTGAATTGTTTTAAAAAGCCGAAAAGGATGATACTAAGACTCTATTAAATTGACTAAACACACGAATCAATTTAAACACATAGTCTTAGGCATCTAAATTCAATTGTCCTAAAACCGTCTAAGCTCTGATACCAAAATGTAACACCCAATCTTTTTTTTTTTTAACACTAACATTTCTACTGCGGAAACAAATAATTAAAACCATTAAATAATTCAATAAATCCAATCAATAAATAAATCCTTTGAGTCAATTTAAATTCAACACCAAAATGCAGGAATGAAATGAAAACTAGCAACCTAGCTCAACGGTTTGCTAGAATAACAACATTATTTAAAAACTCTATCATCCTCTTCCCTCGGCCTCGATTCCACGATCACATTTTTCCTTTACCTCCAACTCAAAAGAACACGGGAGTTGCGTGAGTATTATCATAAATACTCAGTGGAGCGGTCATCCCGCAAAAGATTAAACATAGAATACAATTTTAACAATTCTCAACGATTAATAAACATTATAAAGTTTTCAAAGTTTTTAACCTGGTGTCGATCGACACACCACGACGGTGTCGATCGACACCTGATACTCAGGTACAGGCAACTACACCAAGTGTCGGTCGACACTACCTCTAGGCGTCGATCGACACTCCCAGACAATGAGTATCATTTCTTATGTGGTGTCGATCGACAGAACCTCTAGGTATCGATCGACACCCTGTTACAGAAACCAGGGCCGAGACTCTCCTCTCACGTCTCGACCCGGAATCACCTTTTTATCATTTTCCGATCACACACACAGAATCAACACGAACTATCATCCACAGATCATCAATCAATAGTCACGATTAACATAATTCAACACACAAACGCAATTATCGGGAATCTACGAGTAATCCTAGCGATCACACACTCACCTCGCTACTCGAAGATGAAGAACGGATTGGAAAGCGACGAACGAACGACCTCCAGACTCTGATTCACCACTGGAACCACAAGGAATATCGACACGAAAACCACAGCCACGGAAAAGACGAAGGACCTTGAGAATTCAGACCAAACTTCGACGAACCATTAAAACCATTAAAAAGGTCGACCTTAGAGTTTTCGAAAATTAAACCGCGTGAAAATCGCGGTTTTCGCAAACCAAAACCGAAACTCAGAACTCGTGGCGATCGACAGTGCCCAAGAGTGTCGATCGACACCTCCAAACACTACAAGAAAACACCATCGATTCTGACGGAATTTTCAGCCGTCAGTATTTCCGTCGGTCAATTCCGACGGTTTACTGACGGTAATCTGACAGAAAATTCATTCCGTCAGAAATCCGTTCGAATAAACTGCGGAATATCACCACAAGAGGTCACACATTATTAGTTCCCGAGTTGTTTACCCAAATTGGTCGACCAAGTGGAAAAGCAAAGAAACGCAGACTATCACCACAAGAGGTCACACATTTGCATACATATATCCTAAGAAACTGTGATGAAATTTTGGAGTACGAAAGGTATATATATATCAGTTATCATACTAAATTTATAGAATTATTTTACTTCATCTACTAACGACTGTTATGTTACAGGATATACATGTCTCTCGCACGTGAATACCATCGTGATAAGACAGATGCCGAACTTGTTGTCTTGAAAGATGAAGAATTTGAGAGGTGGTTGAAATGTTAGGTAAGTTTACTATAATTACTTACTCTTAATTTTCGATGTTATCACGTTCATATGTTACTTATATCTTACTATTATCATTTTTAGGTTTCTGATTGTATAGCACGTGCTCATCCCCTCCCGACATGGTTACTAGAGTTTGTCCATGGTTTACGCAGCACCGCCATTTCATATCCCCAGTTTTGCAGTAGGGGATATTCGTTCAGGATCCGCAAGGAAGGTTGTGAAACGTCAACTGCGGACTATGGTATTTCGGCAAATTCCGGCGATACCATGTACTATGGGATTTTAAAAAAAATCTTGCAAATCCGCTATCCGGGAATGTTGAACTTGAGGTGCATTGTGTTTATGTGTGATTGGTATGATCCATCCAATGGTCGAGGGGTTCGAGTTGACCCTCTTGGTGTTATTTCGATAAATTCAAGCCGAAAACTACCGTATTACGATCCATTTATCCTTGCTTCTCAAGCAGACCAGGTATCAATACGCTAATATGTTTAACTATGTACTCATAGTTAACGTTTCTTGTTCATGTATATTAACAATATCAACTAATTGTTAATAGGTTTGCTACATGCCATATCCTCGAGTAGCCTACCGTACAGATCCGTGGATTACAGTTACGCCAATAAACCCCGGAGGAAAAATGTATGGAGTTCCAGAACATGATGCTCTACAACCATCTAAAAAAGAAAAATTAAAATACAATCACGTGTTACGGATTTGTGACGGATCCTAAATTTAAAATTTGTTTTCCTCGCATACAGATAAACGCTATATTTGTTTAGGATGTACGATATTATAACAATTTTACGATTGTTTTCCAATGAATTGAATTTCACTTCTTATAAATTGATTGTAATTTATTAGGATTTATACAATTTTATAATATGATTAATCTTCAGAATTCTTTAAATTTTTAAATTTAACATTTCTCCATTACACAATAAAAATAAAAACCCCAAGAATCTTTTACATTTAAATTGTTAAATACTTATTAAACAATTTTTTAAAAAAAACCGTCAGAAATCCGTCAGCCAATATTGACGGATTTCTGACGGAATTTTATTTTTTTAAAACTTTTTCTAAAAAATAAAAATTAAAATACAATCACGTGTTACGGATTTGTGACGGATCCTAAATTTAAAATTTGTTTTCCTCGCATACAGATAAACGCTATATTTGTTTAGGATGCACGATATTATAACAATTTTACGATTGTTTTCCAATGAATTGAATTTCACTTCTTATAAATTGATTGTAATTTATTAGGATTTATACAATTTTATAATATGATTAATCTTCAGAATTCTTTAAATTTTAAATTTAACATTTCTCCATTACACAATAAAAATAAAAACCCCAAGAATCTTTTACATTTAAATTGTTAAATACTTATTAAACAATTTAAATTAAAAAAACCGTCAGAAATCCGTCAGCCAATATTGACAGATTTCTGACGGAATTTTTTTTTTTTTTTAAATTTTTCTAAAAAAGAAAAATTAAAATACAATCACGTGTTACGAATTTGTGACAGATCCTAAATTTAAAATTTGTTTTCCTCGCATACAGATAAACGCTATATTTGTTTAGGATGTACGATATTATAACAATTTTACGATTGTTTTCCAATGAATTGAATTTCACTTCTTATAAATTGATTGTAATTTATTAGGATTTATACAATTTTATAATATGATTAATCTTCAGAATTCTTTAAATTTTTAAATTTAATATTTCTCCATTACACAATAAAAATAAAAACCCCAAGAATCTTTTACATTTAAATTGTTAAATACTTATTAAACAATTTAAAAAAAAAACCGTCAGCCAATATTGACGGATTTCTGACGGAATTTTATTTTTTTAAAATTTTTCTAAAAAAGAAAAATTAAAATACAATCACGTGTTACGGATTTGTGACAGATCCTAAATTTAAAATTTGTTTTCCTCGCATACAGATAAACGCTATATTTGTTTAAGGTGTACGATATTATAACAATTTTACGATTGTTTTCCAATGAATTGAATTTCACTTCTTATAAATTGATTGTAATTTATTAGGATTTATACCATTTTATAATATGATTAATCTTCAGAATTCTTTAAATTTTTAAATTTAAACATTTCTCCATTACACAATAAAAATAAAAACCCCAAGAATCTTTTACATTTAAATTGTTAAATACTTATTAAACAATTTAAAAAAAAAACCGTCAGAAATCCGTCAGCCAATATTGACGGATTTCTGACGGAATTTTTTTTTTTTTTTTTAATTTTTCTAATAAAGAAAAATTAAAACACAATCACGTGTTACGGATTTGTGACGGATCCTAAATTTAAAATTTGTTTTCCTCGCATACAGATAAACGCTATATTTGTTTAGGATGTACGATATTATAACAATTTTACGATTGTTTTCCAATGAATTGAATTTCACTTCTTATAAATTGATTGTAATTTATTAGGATTTATACAAATTTATAATATGATTAATCTTCAAAATTCTTTAAATTTTTAAATTTAACATTTCTCCATTACACAATAAAAATAAAAACCCCAAGTATCTTTTACATTTAATTATGTGTAAATCCTTATTAAACTATTTAAAAAATAAAGAATCCGTCAGAAATCCGTCAGCTAATATTGACGGATTTCTGACGGAAAACCCTAATTTACTTCCGCCTAAACATTTCGGTCTCATCAAAATAGCGGGATGGCTGACGGAATTCTGACGGATTTTAATAACCCGTCATAATTCCGTCATAATTCCATCATAGTGTTCTTTAAAACCACCACTTCGTCTTCTCCGTCGAACATAGAGAGAAAAAAAAAAATTCAACTCCTCTTCTCCGTCCGATTCACCGACTTCTCCGTCCGATTCTCCGTCTTCTCCGTCGATTCACCGCCATTTGTCACCCAACTCACCAAATCAATGTAAGTTCTTGGTAGTTTTAAGATTATGAACAAATCCATATAAATTTTTTCAATCCGTTCAAATCGATGCTTCAAATTGTGTGTTATTCAATTGGGTATGGGTAAATTTCGAAATAGAAATCTTGTAGAACATGGTTTTGTTATTGATTTACGAATTAAAGATATGGAGATTTAGAAAATCATATGAATTTAGGGATTTAGAAAATTCCATGAATTTAGTGATTTATTAAAGAATTATGAATTTTGAAATTAAGATAAATTAGGGATATATGGATGTATAGATTTATTAAATTTCAATTGTAAAAAGTTGTTGTAATTTTTAAGGATTTATTGAGATATATACATGTAAGTTGTTAAAATTTGGGAAAAAACTCTTAAAATACAAAGATGTAACGCTTAAATTAAAAAACATATGAAAATATGTAACTTTAAAAAACATGTAACTTTTAAAAACATGTTACTTTATAAAACATTTAAATAATGTATAAAAACTTTGTAATTTAAACAAATAGAAAAACTTTTAAAAACCATACAAATTGGAATATGTGTAGATGCATTCGCGGATTCAATTGTAATAAATTTTTGTAATTTTTTAGGATTTATTGAGATTTATACTATGTACGTTATAAAAAGTTGGAAAACAAAAATTCTTACATTTCAAATAAATTGCAAAACTTTTACAAACATGTAACGCTTAAATTTAAAAACATTTAAAATATGTAACATTTAAAAACATGTAACTTTTATATATCGCATATTACCAAATTACCATAAATCACAAAATCCTTAAATTCTAAACTCCCAAATACTAAAAATCATAATTCCCAAAAGCCCTAAATTCGTAGTAAAGATTGTAAATTTTAAAGCAATAATTGACATACTAATTTTAAATATGTAATAAAAATAAATGGTTATTTAAAAAAATTTTAAATCGTAGGGATTATCCCCTATTTCATGGTGGTACCGGAGGCGGTGAATCCAGTAGGGGAGGTGGGACTGCGAGTAATTCGCAGATCCCAACCACTCCTCTTATGGGTACAGCTGCCTCTGCTGCTCGTACGGCTATGACCCTCGAGGAGTTTGTGTCGCAACCTGGTCGGGATAGGTTGACACGCCTTGACCCGGACTTACTTGACAACACGACCTGGTAATGACTACTTTTCAAAATTTAAATGATTATATAAGCTTAATAAAAATTGTTTAAAAATATGAAACAAAATACCGTGTAGGTTCCAATTTTCGGGAAACGGTATTGCGGGTTGTATCAACGAAATGGTCAACAACATGATAACTAAGCCGTATCCCACATATGAGTCGATGCCGGCTGAAGACCAGGACACATGGTTTCGGCAATTTGCGGTAAATGTTTATATTCTTAAATAAATATACAATTTTTTAAAAAACATTCCAATTGTCAATAAATCGAGTATTGGTTTTCTTTGCAGCAAGAATTTACGTGGGACCCCCAGCTGACTCCTATGGTCCGACGTTTTTTCGACAAAAAGGCGAGGAGAAAGTACTCGTCGAAAATAAACGAGTGGAAGAACAAGTGGATAAAAAAGGGGAAGGCGCCTAAGGTTATTAAAGACAACACAACATTATGGGATGGACTTGTTGCATATTGGCAACTGGAGGCCACTCAAGGGACCTCCGCCCAAAACTCGAGTAACCGGAAGAGCCAGCGGAATGGGAAGGGAGAGGCGACCCACAACCTCGGTGCAACGAGCAAGGCGACACGTGTTCAGCAACTGGTAATTTTCCTAATTTTTCAAATAATTTTACTTATCGCTAACATTTTCCGTACTTGAATATGCTAACAGTTTGAGAAGACCGGTGTGCGTCCGTCGAATGTTGATATCATCAGAGATGCCCACGCCAACAGAAAGACGGGTGAAATCCAAGATGCGATTGCTCGGGAAATCATGGAGAGCGTGGAGAAGGCCGGGCAGGAATACCTCCAGTCGCAACTGATCGTCGAAGGAACTCCGCCGCTAACCGAAGTTCCATTCGACAAGGTGAACGAGTTCACTTTCGAGGTTAGTAAACGTTTCAATTTTAAACACATTTAAAATACCTTTTAATACTAATACGTTTTGAATTTTAATTTTTTTTTTCTTAGGTAACCCCTAAGAGCAGAGGTCGTGTCTACGGCCTCCCCGAAGACAGTTGCTCATCCGTTTCGTCGTATCGCTATCACGGTGGTAGCAGTTTGCTAGCACAAAACGCCCAACTGGCCCAACGGGTTGTCTCTTTGGTGGAACGGATTGAGGAGGCGGAGGAACGGCGCAAGAGGGATATGGAGGATGTGGAGGCACGGCGTCTGAGAGAGAAGGCAGAGGTGGACGAACGATACAATCAGATGGAGCAGAAGATGAACGACTTCTTACGTCGTCAAGGACTTTAAATTTATATTGTAATTTAAATTTAATGTAAAACTTTAATTTCTTTTTAAAACAATTTCTATTTAATTATAATTTTCTTTTTTTTTAATTTAATTTTTTCTTACTAATTTATTTTTTTGCATTTATTTTATTAAAAATAAATTTTTTTTTTTAAATAATGCCAAATCCGTCAGAATTCCGTCAGGACACCCTGACGGAATTCTGACGGCCAACGGATCATCGGAATCCGTCACGAAACCGTCGGAATTCCGTCAGTTACTTGAACCGTCAGAAAACCGTCGGAAGACTGGGCTCCGACAAAATTCCGACGGTTTCCTGACAGATTCCGATGATCCGTTGGCCGTCAGAATTCCGTCACACCCTGACGGAATTCTGACGGATTTGAAATTCTGACGAGATAGAACTGACGGATCAAATCCGTCAGAAATCCGTCGGAAAACCCCTAATTCTGACGGATTTATGACGGATTTTTCCGTCATAAACTGAAATGTTTTCTTGTAGTGAAAATATACCGATATTTTGGACTTCGGTCGTTACACATAGTCTCTCAGAGAAGAGACCGGCTCATAACAATATCACACAAATATTTTTCTTTTCTTTATTTTTTATTCTTTGAGACCCCAAAAAACTCACCAAGCTCTTAGTATGCATGCAATTATGCATCATGCAACATGCATGATACATATAACCGACGAGTAACACAACATCATGATCATCATTTATGGTTATGAATCATCATGAATCTCGTCCAAGAGAAGCAACACGCTAAATACATAATGTAAATATATAGATGTACTATTCTTCAGGTTCAAATACTTTGTCTTTACATCTACACATCCACCTTACCGGATAGTAAAGTTCATCATCATCATCATCGTCGTCATCATCATGAGCACCATGAATGTCAAGAAGATAAGCAAGGCAAGGCTTACAATCTAGACACTTGTTTGCACACGTGGGAGGCTCTGAACCAAGAACCGATTGCTTCGTCCTTTTTGGTTGATCATCATGAGTCCCTACATATAAAACCAGAGAGGGATTAATAAAAAATGTTTTTTGGGTTATTTTGAGAGGGCAATAATTTCAGAAATTTGGATAAATATATCTACCAGATACGTAGTGTAGTGATAGGAGATAGAAGAAAATGTTAAGAAAGAACAATGCAGCTCCAATACCACATCGTTTATATTTTCTTGACAAGGCCATATTCTTCACTTTTTTCTCAACACCCAAATCTAGAGGTATATACCATATAAATACACATGCTTTGGTACATAAATACACATATATGTGCATGTGTATAGATACACCATTTTCATAGACATTGCATTGGAAAAGAGCATGTCCCCTTTTTCTCTTTGGTCTGCTCGGCCGTAATATGTCGAAGATAGCTCAAGTTTGTCGGAGAAAATTGAAGCCTTCTTTACCTTAATTCAAAAGCCTATTACTTTGGGAAAATGTTGATGTTGACTTTTAATAAAAGTTCATTTTTCAAGTCATCAAGAGTCTCAATTCTCAAGACATAAACTATATGAACTTAATTAACTCATCATCTCGTAAACGAAGAAGTTCTACACAAATCAAAACATTACATATTCCACAAACAAGGAAAAGTCCACCATGATGGACCAAAAAGAGAAGACAATATATAGTACAACAAAGGATGTAATTTGTGCATTTGCCACGTGGCACTCTTTTGGTGGTTGCTTGTCTTCATGGCGATTCAGGGTTAATGCAAAGAGAAAACAAGCGTCAAGGAAAATTCCCAAAGGGGGAAAATCAATGATTGTTGCAGTTCTCTTCGCTAATTCCGTAGGGAACAAAACAAGTGGATATGCCCTTTCTTACCACTTGATCTATACATTGCATTGTTCACTTTTCTCCTTTGATCCGGAATTTTTTTTTATTTTTATGGTTGATTTTTCCGATTTTGTGGAATCGCTTGATTTTCTCATATTTGGATCGATATTCACGCCCACTTGAAATTTTATGAAATTTGAAATATTCATTTTTAGATAACAGGAAATGCCCACTTGAAAATTTGTTTCCTTTAAGAGATATAACTTGATTAATAGCCTTCGATGGTATTAAAGAGAAGTTAAGGCTATATGATCCCTATTATCACAATGGATTAAGGGGATGATTGATTGCTCTTTAAAAACTATTTACAACCCTTATTTTTTCTTACAGCTCTAAAATGTATCAATCATGCTTTCTTTTAATTTTGAAAGCTACAGCCTAAAAAAAAAAAAAGGCTGTAAGTCCCCAAAATCCTACAGCCTTATTTTCTTGGCTTTAGAAAAAAATAATGTGGCTGTACATTTCTTTTTCCTCCTTCTTTTTTTTTTTTCCTTTGATATTTTATATACTAGGCACGGAACCCCCGCGAAATCGCGGGAGAACTCGACTTAAATAAAATTACCTAGATTAAACTGTAATTTGGCATTTGGAAGTTGAATGTACAATGGTTTTATCTGAACAATGAATTTCAAAATCATTAATGATAATTCTAATTAGAAAGGATAATTATTGTGTTGAACAATGAATTTCAAAATCGTTAGTAATATTTTTTATAAGAATGGATAATTGTTGTGTTGGAATGTTTGATTGATATGAATATACAAAATTATCTTTTTTGTATTTTAGTTGTTGACTAACTTGAAATTATAGGGTAAGATGTTTAGAAAATACAATCTTGTATAGTGGTTGGTTTTCTGGTTTATTTATAGTGGTTGGTTTCACGGTTTGTGTCTTTTCATTTGGGTTGCGACTTATCGTACGTTGGTGTCTTTTCATTTGGGTTGCGAATATTCATGAAGGGATATGTCTTTTCTATTTCGTAGGGTCGCACCTTTTCGGAAATAACAATTTTATGGTTATTTTGAAGGGTTGTGTCTTTTCATAGAGTCGCATCTTTTCGAAAATAACCGTTTTATGGTTATTTGTATCTTTTCGCATATAATTAGTAGTTGTTATAAAGGGTTGTATCTTTTCATTTGGGTTGCAACTTTTCGTAAATATAACCGTTTAGTCATTCTTTTGAAAAGTTACATCTTTTGATTACAATTATCTCGTCAAGGGGTGCAAATATGTTTTTTGATTATTCATAGGATTGTGACTTTTCGTTCAAAAAAAAAATCATTTAATAGTTATTTCCAAAAATTATATAGCTTTGTATTTTTTTTTTAAAATCGCATTATGGTTATTTAAAAGGGTTGGTTCCTTTCAAATATGTAAGGTCGCAACTCCTCGAACATAACCGCTTTATGGTTTATTTTGTAGAGTTGTGTCTTTTAGGGTGGTATTTCTTTAGTCATGACTTTTCGAAAAAAAATTCTTCTATATATTTCTTTCGTTTATTTATGGCTCTCAATTAAAAAATTTCTTTAAAACATAATAATCATACGAAAATTATATGATTATGTAAATAATAATAACAATCCTCAAAAAAAAAAATCAAAGAGTTGTGTCCTTTCAAATAAACGTATTTATAATTTTTTGGGTCTTCGGGTAATTAACAATTTTGATATTGAAAAACTTACATATTTAATTAATTGGCATGTGTCATCATCTAAATGATATTTTACACATGTCACGATCTCGTGAGTTACAATTTTGCTCAATCTCCTTTGTATAATAAGATATGGTTTTATAATGTTTTTCAAAAATGTGTCTTTTGTAATTAACCGTTTTAATACTTTTTGAATGGTTGCAATCTTTCATGACAAAACCATTTCATCTTATATATATGTGTCTTACTAATTGTTCTATGCATTCTTAATCTTGGCTTCAATTTTTATAACTCACTTTAAAAACAATAATCATCAAAAACGTCATTTTTTAATTATTTAAAATTTTTGATCTATTTACCATTGTAGAAGTTTATATAATTCTTAATTTGTTTCAATAATTTTGGAATTCGTTAAATAGTGTAGATTTTATTGCTAAATTATCCAAAATTTCAATGTAGACAATGTATGATCGTGTACTTTTGAAATAATTTTTTAGTGTCATATTTTTTCCAAAAAACTGCTTTATGATTAGTTTGAAAAGTTGTATCCTTTGAAATTAGTAATGTTGTGTATGCTCAAATTATTTTCTAGAGTCGTATTTTTTTCCAAAAAATTTCATTGTGATTATTTTGAAGGGTTATATCCTTTCAATTTTGTAAAGACGCACCTCTTCGAAAATATCTGTTTTATGTTTATTTTGTAGTTGTGTCTTTTCAGGTAGTATCTTTTGAGTCGTGGCTTTTCGGAAAAAAAATTCTTCTATATACTTCTTTTGTTAATTTTTTAATTTATATGT